>VZQC01004268.1:1433473-1479767 GCA_009823505.1 Rhizomys pruinosus
AAAAAAAAAGAAAACTAAGGAGATCATCTGTATATTCCCATGGGGGTGCATTGGTGACACTGTACTTGTACTTGAAGTGTTGAGAACTTGACCTGGGTACTGGTCTGACCTGGGGCAAATGAGAAGGGTTCAGCTGTTGTATGGAAAGTGGGATACCCCTGCTTTTATGTGACATTTTGTTCAAATTTATTTATTTATTTATTTATTTATTTATTTATTTATTTATTTACAGGCAGTCTCCCTATAGCCAACCCAGCTGGTTTGGAATTCACTATGTAGATCAGGCTGGCCTTGATAGAGCTCCACCCGCCTCTGCCTCCAATGTGCTGGGATTAAAGGTATGAGCTACCCACCCAGCTTCAATTTACTTTTTAAAAGTATATCCTCAAATTCTCATTAGAGAACAGAGAAACCTATACATGGATTTCTCTATTGAGTCATGTCTTTTTGTCTGAGTTGTGTCTGCATCCACTGGCCATAGGACACACATGTTATATGAGTCCACCGTCCCTGAGATAAGAGGATGCACCTGCTGACCCACTACCTGTAGGAAATGTACCTTGAAGAAGCTAAGCTTAAAACTGCATTATAGGGGGCTGGAGAGATAGCCTAGCGGTTAAGAGCGCCGACTGTTCTTGCAGAGGACCCGGGTTCGATCCCCAGCACACACATGGCGGCTAAGAACTGTCTGTAACTCCAATTCTAGGAGAACTCCAGTTCCAGGGGAATCCGAGACCATCTTCTGACCTCTGCGGCATTGCACGACACGGGTGCACAAACCTGCGTGCAGACAGTACATTCTTACACATACAAAAAAAATAAATAAATAAAATAAAAAAAAACCTGCATTATACTCCATTGTAGAATCTCTCTTCTGATCTTTGTTTTCTTCCTTCTCTATTCATTGGGACTGAACCAGGACCTCGTGCATGCTTGGCAAATGCTGTCATGGATCTCTGGCCCTAGCCCTTTTCTAGTCTTTAAGGAAACATGGGGGATGGAGAGATGGCTCAGTGGTTAAGAGAACACGCTGCTCTTGCTAAGGACCCAGGTTCCATTCCCAGCACCTCCATGGCAGCTAACAACCATCCATGACTCCAGTTCCAGGGGATCTGACACCTTGTATTAGTCACTTTTCCTGTTGCTGTGATAAAACCACCATGACCAACGGAGCTTACTATTGATGGTTCCAGGGAATCAGAGTCTATTGTGGTGGGGAGGCATGGTGGCCCGGGCTGAAGCAGAAAGGCGAGGTTCACATCTTCCAATGAGCACAGGAAGTCAAGAGAGAGAGAGAGAGAGAGAGAGAGAGAGAGAGAGAGAGAGAGAGACGCTGGAGACCGTAAGGCTTGTTGAATGCACTAAGCCCACCCCCAGTGACATACTTCCTCCAGCATGGCCACACCTTCTAAGACCTCCCAAAACAGCGCCACCAACTGGGGACAAAATGTCTGAATACTTGAAGCCTATGGGGGGACACTCTCACTCAAACAACCACACTCCTCTTCTGCCTCCATGGCCATTGCATGACATGGGTGCACTTACACACATGCAGGCAATACAGTCATGTACATGAAAAATAAAATAAATAAATTTTTTTAAAGGAAAGAGAAACATAACATACACCACACAGAAAGTTGAGTGTATTCCCATCTGAAAGCAGAGGACAGAAGGAACCCTTGGATGAACTTCTAAGCATGGGGCTCTTACAGGATGAAGAGCCAAGTTTCATCCTCCTTTCCCAGACAAAATTATCTTTCCAGGCCTCTTTCTGCAGCCTGACAAAAATTCTTGGTTTGTCCCCAAGGAGGGTAAATTTTATTTTTGTTTCTATTTTCAGATTCACATGGGACATTAACTCATTTTCTCAAGATGCCAAAGAAGTCTGGGGAGCTCCTACTGAAGTGCTGATGTCTGGGGGGCTCCTACTGAAGTGCTGATGTCTGGGGGGCTCCTACTGAAGTGCTGATGTCTGGGGGGCTCCTACTGAAGTGCTGATGTCTGGGGGGCTCCTACTGAAGTGCTGATGTCTGGGGGGTTCTTACTGAAGTGCTGATGTCTGGGGGGCTCCTACTGAAGTGCTGATGTCTGGGGGGTTCTTACTGAAGTGCTGATGTCTGGGGGGGCTCCTACTGAAGTGCTGATGTCTGGGGGGTTCTTACTGAAGTGCTGATGTCGGGGGGGGGCTCCTACTGAAGTGCTGATGTCTTGGCTTCCCATCCTTTGCTTACCAGGGCAGACCCCAGTACTGGCAGAATTCACTACATGGAAGGCTGAAATGGCCCAAGTAGCACTTCTGGACTAGCACGCAAACAAATTGCTCTAAGGACACCGAGGTAGATTGTGTGGTCGGCTTTGCCGTTTGCCGTGGTCGGCTCTGCCGTGCGCTGTGGTCGGCTCTGCCATTGGCTTCAGGCAAAAATGGTGGCTTTGAAGAGCAGGAAGGACCTGAATCCGCTTACTGGGGGACCACAGCCAGCTGGGCTATTCTGAGTGCCACTGTGGGCTATGGTTTTGCCTCAGTTTCTTCGCCTTTAAAATGGGAAGCGGGGGAGGGGATCAGGTGAAAAACACTCCAAGTTCTTTTCTAGATCCAAAAATAATGGCGATGAAGATATTTTAACTTTTTTTCCCTTTAATTTTTATTTACTTATTTTTAAGGGATTCACAATATAAGAGCACAGTTGTTTTCAGATTGATATTTTAACTTTGAAGGAAAAAAAATGATTTGGGGCACATGATCGCCTCGCTGACATTTTGTTTGCAGCGTGCTTCTTTTTTAATGATATATATTTTTATGGAATTTTCGCGCATTTCATAGGGTACATTTTTTTTTAACTTTTTTTTTTAATTTTATTTATTTCTGTATGTGTATGAATGTACTGTCTGCATGCAGGTCTGTGCACCCGTGTCGTGCAATGCCGCGGAGGTCAGAAGAGGGTTTTGGATTCCCCTGGAACTGGAGTTCTCCTGGAATTGGAGTTTCAGACGGTTCTCGGCCACCATATAGGTGCTGGGGATCGAACCCAGGTCCTCTGCAAGAGCGGTCGGCGCTCTTAACTGCTAGGCCATCTCTCCAGCCCAGAGTACATTTTAATCATATCTTGACCCTCTGCCCTATCTGCACCCTCTATATTCCCCCTCCCACTGGCTTTCATGCATTCTGTCATATATGTTAAAGCCTATTGAGTCAAGTTTGTGTCCTCAGATATCCCTTGGTGCAAGCTCATCCACTGAAGCCTGGTCAGTCTATCTAGTATCACCCCCTTAAAGAAGACCAACTCTCTCTCATCCAGCTATAATTCCTTGGCTAAGGTTGGGGTGTCTTGCCCATTTCCCTTAGGCTGGGTTTTTGTCAGGTTTGAGTTCACATGGGTCTTGTGCATGCTGTTAACATTGCTGTAAGTTCATATGAGCAAGTTCCCAGAAGCCTGGAAAACTCTGTTTCCTTGTGGTCATCCACCACCTGTGGCTCTTACAGCCTTTCCGCCCCCTCTTCCACAATGGTCCCTGAGCCCTGGGTGGATGAGTTAATATAGGAGTTCCATCCAGGGACACTTACTCATCAGTCTCTTATTCTCCACATTTTGGGCAGTTGTGGCTTTCTGTGTTAACTGCCCTCTGTTTCATGAGGAAGTTTCACTGGTGAGAGCTGAACAATGCATTAGTATTCTCTCTACCCCGTTCCACTATGTTCTGTGCACCTTACGTATAGAGGTTTCATTGTAGGTGTGTCACTTAGGGTTGGGCAAATCACAGGCACTTATTCTCTGTGTGTGACCAGTTGTGGGATTCTGTAATAGTCTCCATATGTTGCAAAAAGAAGCTAGCAGTGCTTCTTAAATGCTGTGGTCATTAGGATTTTATCACAGCTTGTCATGGACAATACTGGTACTTGGGTCAAGACACAAGCCACTCACTCTGTGAGGGTGGCAACACCTCAACTTATCTCTTTCCTGTTCAATAAGATGGACTTGCTGGGGCTGGAGATACAGTGAAGTGGTACAGCACTTACTTAAGGCCCTGGGTTCAGTCTCCAGAATGGGAGAGACTGATCGTCCACTTCAATGTCAAATTGTCACTAAACAGGTTTCCAAATGCCTCACTGGTAATGTCTGTCCCTTTCTTGTCACAGACTGGTAGCAGAGTTTGCCCAACCAAAGAGGAACCCAGGAACCATACTTTATTTATTTATTTTTTAATTTTATTTATTTTGTATGTGTATGAATGTACTGTCTGCATGTAGGTTTGTGCACCCGTGTCGTGCAATGCTGCGGAGATCAGAAGCGGGCGTCAGATTCCCCTAGAACTGGAGTCAAAGACGGTTCTCAGCTGCCATGTGGGTGCTGGGAATCGAATCCGGGTCCTCTGAAAGAGCGGTCAGCGCTCTTAACCGCTAGGCCATCTCTCCAGCCTCGGAAAAAAAAATTTATTTATTTATTTCTATGTACATGAATGTACTGTCTGCATGCAGGTCTGTGCACCCGTGTCGTGCAATGCTGCAGAGGTCAGAAGAGGGCGTTGGATTCCCCTGGGACTGGAGTTAAAAACAGTTCTCAGCCGCCATGTGGGTGCTGGGGATCAAACCATACTTTAAAAAAAATTATTAACTTCTTGCCGGGCGTGGTGGTGCACGCCTTTAATCCTAGCACTTGGGAGGCAGAGGCAGGCGGATCTTTGTGAGTTCAAGGCCAGCCTGGTCTACAGAGCGAGCTCCAGGCCAGCTGGGGCTACAGGGAGACCCTGTCTCAAAAAGACCAAAAAAAAAAAAATTATTAACTTCTTTATTCAGTGACAATCTCATACATGTACACAATATATTTTGGAACTTTGCAACTTTTGCATCTCCTTTATCCAGTCTGGTCTGTACGCAGTTGGTCTGAGGACTTCTCAGTCCTTCTTCAACATGTCTTGTTTCTTCCCCACTTGGGGCTGCTCTTTTTCACCCTCCACTTTAGCCTATAGGCTCTGAGTAGGACAAACCAGGCTGGAATTCCTGCTTATATGGAGTGTAAAAAACAAGAGGCAAGCCCAGGAAAGGAGGGAATCCAGCGCTGCTGGGAGTCAGGAAGCGGCTTCTTGCCTTGACTCTTACTAATCACCTCGGTCCCCTTCCCTTGACCTCTTCCCACTTCTATGGCAGGTTATGAGACCACTTTATGCCAGACATGTTATAGTTATAGTCTGTAGTGGGGGTCTAGGTTCCCACATGCCTGGTATCTATTTCCTCAGGCCTGACTTGGGGTGATTTAAGAATGGGGTGAGCTGCAATCTTTTTTTTTTTTTTTAATTTTATTTATTTTTGTATGTGTATGAATGTACTGTCTGCATGCAAGTCTGTGCACCCGTGTCGTGCAACGCCGCGGAGTTCAGAAGAGGGTCTCGGATTCCCCTGGAACTGGAGTTCTCCTGGAATTGGAGCTTCAGACGGTTCTCAGCCGCCATGTGGGTGCTGGGGATCGAACCCGGGTCCTCTGTAAGAGCGGTCGGCGCTCTTAACCGCTAGGCCATCTCTCCAGCCCCTAGCTGCAATCTTAAAGAGCGGCAGGAGCTAGCTGAGCAGGCTCAGGTAACCAAAGTCTTTCCAAACAGTGGATCCCTCCTCCCTCCTGTGGTCTTGGCCTCCTAATGCGACAGAGGATGACACCACTGATACATAGAACTCTCTGGTCTTGGCATGTAGAATCTGGCTCAGGTGGCAGTTCTTGTGCCACATAGTAGGGCATCCTTTTGCCTGAAGGGTCCCTGAAATTCTCTGGGCACCAGCAGTATTTAGACATCATTCTCTTCCCCCTTTGTCCTTCTCCCCTTGAGGAGCAAGCATGGCACTAGGATCCCTGGGGTGAGTTTTGTTTCAGTGGAGATTCCGTTTCCAAGGAGACCAAGCGGCCTGGCAGTGAGGCAGGAGATGTTTCAGGGCACCAAGAAGCAAGGTCAGATCACTCCTGTGGCTTTGCCAAAGTCACCATCGGCCTCTATGCCCGAGGCTTCATTTTTGCAAATATAACTGAACGTGTATGTGCTCTAAGTGTGCTAAAAAAATCTCGAAGAGGAGAGGAGGGGCACAGAGGGTCGCCAAAGAGATGGCTCAGCAGTTAAGAGCACATCTGAGCACTGCTCTTGCAGAGGACCTGGGTTTGGTTCCCAGCACTCTAACCATCCATAACTCCAGTTCCAGAGGATCCGACACTTTCTTCTATCCTACACAAGCACTGTATTATGACATGGGTGCACTTACATACATGCAGGCCAAATATTCATACACATAAAATAAAAATAAATAAATCAAAAAAGTAAAACAGCCTTTGATGGTGTTAGCAAGATGGCAAAGCATGTAAAAGCTCTTGAAAGTCAGATAACCCAGTTCTATCTCCAGAATCTGCAGGGGCAAAAAGAGAACCAACTCTTGAAATATGTACTCTTACCTCCTCTCCAGTAATAATACTAATAATAGAAAAACCCTTGGTGGGAGGCCAAGATGGCTTGGCAAATAAAGGGGCTTACTGCCAAGCCTAGTGACATAAGTTCAATCTCCAGGCCCCACAGGGTACAAGCACAGAACCAATTCCTACAAGTTTCCCTCTGATTTCCACATAAGCACCATAGCATATGTGCCTCCCACACACACATGTTTAAATAAGTGTAATGAATTTACTTTTACGTGTGTGTGTGTGTGTGTGTGCTTGTCTGTATGTCTACCATGTGCAAACAGATACCCTAGGAGGCCAGAAGAAGGCACTGGATCTTCTGGAACTGGAGTTACAGAAGAGTTGAGCTGCCTCATATGGGTGCTAGGAACTGAATCCAGGTCCTCTGCAAAAACAGCAAGTCCTCTTAATCATGGAGCTACTTCACCAATCCCATAAAAACTTAAAAAAAAAAAACCTTTGATGAATAAGTCAAAGATCACTGAAAATACTCCCTTTGCAATAATCAGGATTATTAAAAATTTAAATGTGAACATTTACTCTTTTATTTCCCCTTGATATGACAAAAACCAAACCCGTAAAGTTCTTTCTATAAATTAATTCACTGTTCTTAAAAGTTTGGAGGGAGGGAAACAATTGTAAATTACTAAGAAAAATCTAGAATCCCATATTTTATTTGATATTTTATTACTTGATCATGGGAATCAAACCCAAGGCCTTGTGGACACTAAAGTACATCTTTAGCCCAGTCCCATAAAAAAAAAAAAGTCAAGCCATTTTATTAAGAAAGTCTTTTCTGTGTGGTTCCAAGAAGGTAAGACAGAGACCAGAGAGAGAGTAGAAACTGAAAGGAACAAAGCATTCATCCCCAAAGCAGGATCCTTCCTGCACAATAATGAGATCTTCCGATCTGACTTGAGTTTGACTTTGCAAGCCCATTCCCTGTCACCATCAGCCTTCAGGAGGAGACTGTCATATTGCCTCCCACTCACCAGGTCCACTGCAAATTCAAGCATCAGGTAAGAGTGATCCAGATAACCGCCTCAGTCCTGCATATTCCAAGAGTTCTATGAGCTGTCAAAAAAAACCCCTGACTGCCTTTGCAAAACCAGCACAACACAAAAGAAAAGCAACCATTTCTCTTTAAGTCAGAGCTGACATCTCATCTTGGTGCCTGAAGGCAACTGAAATTCTTGGCCATTCTGCCCTGAGAATCAACTAACATCACTTTCAGAATTAGGGTTCTGCATTCTAAAGCTGCTTGATGGTGAGATTTGCAACTTATAGTCAACACTTATGCTCTGGTTTGGATTTTTTTTTTTAAGTTTCAAGTTTGGAGACAAGACTCTCAGTGTGTGGCTCAGGGTGATAGATTCAACTCATGATCCCCCTGTCTCAGCCTCCCAGCTGTTAAGATTACAGGTATGTGCTGCTACACCTGCCTAGTCTAGATCTTTTTTTTTTTTTTTTTTTGGAGTGAATTTCAGTTTTATTTGTAACACTTTCTGTATAGTAAGATAGTATTTTTAACATTATTTTCTTTATGCTTCTATGAATGTCTTCCTTGCATGTACATGAGTGCACCATGTGAATGCAATTCGCAGAGAGGTCAAGAGAGGGCGTTGAATCCTCTGGAAATGCAGTTAAAGACACTGCTTAGCTGCCATGTGCTTGCTGGGAATTAAACCTGGATCTTTTGCAAGAGCAGTAAGTGTTCATAATTTTTTTTTTAACCTCTAGCACCATCATCAATTGCTACCTCAGGGAATTATGAGGCTTAACTGAGAAAATTGGTAAATTAAAGGGAAACAATAGTGCTAGAAGAATACCCAGAACAGGGTAAGAGAACCAACATTAGACGATGCAACGTCACTGTATAGTTTATGGTGTACAGTATTGTTTTGGCCTGGGGGGAGGGGACCTGTCAACTCTAACTGGATCATGTTTCTGAATGTGGCTGTGGGAAGGTGGAAATCCAGGCTGGGAGAGCACACATTCAGCATGTCTGCTGTGAAGGAGTGGTACATCACAGAGTCAAAATAGCAGCTACAAAGAACACAATGGATGCCAAGGAAGCATCCTTTGTGATTTCAAAGAACATTTCTGTTGGCACTGATTCCAGAATAGACATGAGTGATGGTTGTCTCCTCAGTTGCTAAATCCCATAATATAACATACACACATTTATGACTAAGATGTTCTGTCTTCGACTTTCAGACATTAAAAATGTAGAAAATTAAATGAATTCTGATATATACCAAAGGCACCCAGAGTAGAAAGAGATCAGCCCACTCACATTTTGAATCTTTTTAAGAAGCTGCATGGCCCTCTCTAGGTTAGCAACTGAGACTTCAGTATTGTAGTCAATGAATATTTGATGTGACATACTTTTGCACCGACAGCTGTTTGGATGTGTTAGTCATACAGTGAATCAGTGACTGATGCATGGGGCTTTTGTTTTCCCAAGAGTCTAGCTGCCTTCCTAGTTGTGACCTGTATTCAAAACCACTTCCTGCTATAAACAGGGACATTTTCTGCACATGTGTATTTGTTTAAAGAGGAACTATCTAGCCAATACCTCAAATGAATGAACATCAAGACGTCACAGCTGGAAGATCACGAGTCATGAGCAAGACGATGGGGAGACCAGAGATGGTATGAAGCTCACTCAAGGTCCCACACTCACACAGAAAATTACCAGCAGAGCTTTGAGACAGTTCATTCCACTTTTGTTTAATATTCCATGAAGTTCCTTTATCTTCACTGGGGTAATTCCAAGGGATAAGATAGGGGAACAAATTTTCTCTATAATTTCCACTAATCACAGAAAGTTAAGAACACTGTACATTGGCATAAAGCCTGAGTTATAATGTGTGAATTCGACAGTCAACTTAACTGGATTTAGGGTTGCCTAGGAGATCGGTGAGGCTCACTCTTTCTTTCCTCCCTCCCTCCTTCCCTTCTTCCATCTCTCCCATCAGTCCATCCTGAGTCTGTGATGGAGCTCCCAAAAGCCAGGAAACTAATCCTGAATGTGGGCAGCACTACTTCCAGAGCAGGGGGTCTGGATGGAATCAAAGAAAGAAAAGAAAACTAGCTGAGGACCCACGCTCCACCCTTTCTGCCAGGGCAGCTATGGCCACACAGTTCCACTGTCAAGTACAAACGCCTCTGAAACCATGGACCCAAGCAGATCCTTCCCTTTAGAAAGATCTTATTTCTGCCAGGCATCCTGTCATAGCGACGAGAAAAGTAACTAATACATTAATGCAATTAGAAATGTAATCTTGGGGCTGGAGAGATGGCCTAGTGGTTAAGAGCGCTGACCGCTCTTACAGAGGACCCGGGTTCGATCCCCAGCACCCACATGGTGGCCGAGAACCGTCTGAAACTCCAATTCCAGGAGAACTCCAGTTCCAGGGGAATCCAAGACCCTCTTCTGACCTCCGCGGCATTGCACGACACGGGTGCACAGACTTGCATGCAGACAGTACATTCATACACATACAGAAATACATAAAAATTAATAAAAAAAATTAAAAAGAAATGTAATCTTAAATGAAAAAAAAACCCATATGGTAAGTGACAATCCTTATTGACTAGAACAGACATGAAATAGACAAAGCTAGTGTGTATCTATCTGCATAAAATCCCCAAGAGCATCAATTCAAGGCTCGTGTGACCCCAGGGATNATGGTCACTGTTTTGTGGACCAGACCTGAGCCCTGAGTCCCGAGATCTTACCTACTCCTAATACCACAAAGGTCTTAATGGTCCTGGAAGGTAAGCAGAGCCCAGGACGATGGTGGGAGGGATGAGGTTAGAGCACCATCCAGACGGTGTACTAGTTGTCCCTCCACCTGGCAGAAACAGTGGAGTTCCTATCACATGTGACCAGTTGGAAATGCTCAGGGGAGATAGATGATTTGCAGAAGCCCTGTATGTATAGTATTAAAAAAACTGCTCTTAACTCTTTCCCCAGTCTTTTAAAAGAAAGCTTTTGCTTTATCTGGACATTCCTAATGTAAAGAAGTTGCCCACAGGCAATGAAGAGGAGGTGGAAAAATCAGCGGCCTGGAGCTCAAGAGCTGGCGTGGCATTTAAAGGCACTTGCTGCTCTTGTAGAGAAATGACTTTGATTCCCAGCACCCATGTCAGGTGTGTGCATACACACATGTGTACACACATCCATCATCATGAAATTTTTAAAGAAAGAAAGTCACTGGTATATGCCCAGATTTGTTGGTTTGTAGGGTTCTTTTGGTTGGGGGGAGGAGGCAGTGGTCTCTTTGAAACAGGGTCTCCCTGTAGTCCCAGCTGGCCTGGAACTTACTCTGCAGACCAGGCTGGCCTTGAACTCACAAAGATCCGCCTGCCTCTGCCTCCCAAGTGCTAGGATTAAAGGCGTGCACCACCACGCCCCGCGCTTCCATCTTTTTAAAAGTCTTTTTGACCTCTGGTTTCCAGCAAGCCAAGAATATCATCCTGACGCAGCCCAGAGAAAAGCAGCAAGTGATGACAGAGTGTCTGCCACGGTGACAAGGTCCTCTCCCTCCTTCCCAGCCACTCTGACGTCATCACTCAAGGTGATCTTGCCTGTAATTTCAGGCCTCAGTCTTGGTCTTCAAGGATGTAGCCAGTTTCTTGTCCTGTACCATTATTAGCCTGGAGGGCAAAGGCTGTTTCTAATCAAGTCCAAAGGGCAGCAGGACTCCACTGTCTGCGCAAAAGCTGCTCTCACTTACAGGAGTCCCCAAAGAAGGCTTCAAATTTCCTGGAGTCAAAGGCTCAGTGCTTGGTTTTGTTTTTTCAGTGCTCAGAACAAGTCTATAATCCTGGACCTCGAACATGTACCCTACCACTGAGCTAACCCCCCATCTCCTGCATTATTGATTTCTTCTCATTATTATTATTATTATTATTATTATTATTAGAGAAAGGATCTCCCTATAACCCCAGCTGGCCTGTAACTCACAATGTACACTAGGCTGACCTTGAACTCAAAAAGATCCACCTGCCTCTGCCTCTCAGTGCTGGGATTAAAGGCTTGTACAGCCCTCCACTACTTTTTCCTACCCACAATCTTTACTTCCCACTCTTCTCTGAGTCACTAATGTAGGATTTCATTTGTGGTATATTATTCCTTTTGTTGACCTTGAACCTAAATGTAAAATTTATATGGAAAATGCTTTAATTTTGTGTGTGTGTGTGTGTGTGTGTGTGTGTGTGTGTGCATGTGTGAGTCACTGGACAATCTGCAAGAGTTGATTCTCTCTTTTCACCATGTGGGTTCTGGGAATCAAACATGAGTGACCAGGCTTGGCAGCGAGCATCTTTACCCACTGAGCTAAGGACTCCTTACTTGCGCCTGATTTCGAATTGCTGGAATGAAGCCTGGAAATTCTTATTTTAAAAAGCTTACCAAGTTACTACTTCCCAATATTTAATATTCTAACTATATTCTCCATTCTTCCTTTCTTCTCCTTCCCTCTCTCTTTTCCTCCTCCCTTCCTCCTTTCCTCTGTCCTTCTTCTTTGGCTGGACCAAAGCACCAAGGATAGTTCTGAAAGACAGATAATGTTCACACCAAGGCACCACCGTGTATAAATAACACTGAGAGAAAACAAATGTATAAAAACCCAGACTTCATGTACAGCTACTGACTCTGTCAAGATTTAGAGAGGTGGTCCACTGTGTCCCTCCTAGAAGATGCCTTAGTAAATAGACATGTCTAGGTACAAGTCTGTACTCCTTTTTCAAACTCCGACATATTTACAGCGGCCCAGACATAAAGAATTAAGGCATGGCCTTAAGTTCTTTTCAGTTACCACTCCCTTTTCTTTTTCTAAACTAAATGACCCAAATTTGCCTTCATCTCTTTTTGTACAAACAACCCATGCTGTTTCTTCCTAGTTTCTATTCTTCCTATAGACATTTTGTTTCGTTCTTAAGGGAGTCTCTTATAGCCCAGGCTGGCCTCAAACTCTGTAGGTAGCCAAGGACGGCCTGAAATGTATATCCTTCTGCTTCGATCTCCCAGGTATTGGGATTTGAAGAATGCCCTACTAGTCCTGGCTTACAGAACCATGTATCCCTTTTAGGAGAATCTAAGTTATTGCTAGGGAGTGACTCAGACCAGTGAGCTGACAGCTAAAGATCTACAGAGCAATTTTCTGTTACACACTCTCCTTTCAAATTTTTTACTTAGGAGTTCTGCAGCCTCCTAACTGTTTATCACGTCTGGGTTTCCTGTTCTACAAAGACCAGATTCCACATGGGACCTTACTCATTCCCTTATTCTCTTCCTCCGTTCCCTCTGCACCACTGTGTTGCTTATGGAAGGCTACATTATCCCCCCCCCCCATTCTCTGCCCTCCTCTGATCTGTTTCTTCTACTCCCTGGGTCCCCTCCCCTTCCTGGGGTTGGCCGTGGCTGTGCTTTCGTTAATTGGCCTAAGTACAGTCTGAGTGCAGGCCTTGTTTCTGCTCAGCTCTCTGCTCCTCTGCTATTGTCATGGAAAGATAATGAAGAGCAGCCTGTTAGGTTGTTAGGGCAGAGAAAATAAAAGCAGATACAGTCAAGCTATAGCTTAGAGCCAGTAGAGTCCTGCAGCCAATCCGTGGCTTACATGTACCAGGAGGCCAGCAGCTGTTCCAAGGGTGCTGTGTGAGAGAGGGCCCAAGTATGCCAACCCCAGGAAAGTGTCAGGGGACTGAGCTTCCCTTACAGAATGAGAAGGGACTGTCCTTTTCTTCCCTTGGGACTGGAGACTACAGACACTAAATCCTATACAAGACGAGCATGCCTAACCTGAAAACCCTAAACTAGAAATGTTCCAATATCTGAAACGCAATGGACATCGCCATACCTGCCCTTCAAAGGTTCAATGTCCAAACTTCATTTCAAGCACAAAATTATTTAAAACATTGTACAAAATTCCTGTAGGTTCCATGTCTAAGGTATCTGTATGAAACATAAATGAATTTTGTATTTAAACTCAATTCTATCCCTAAGATATCTCATCATATATATATATATATATGTGCAATATATATATCATAATATAATATATATATATATATAATATATTGTGAAATGTACGAAAATAATAAAAAAAATTAAAAATCCAAAACATTTCTGGTCGCAGGCATGTTGCATAAGGGTGACTCAGTCTACAGAAGAGAAGATGCAAGATGGGTGGGGGCAGAACCCAAGTCCAAAGTAGAAAGGAAGTCCTCCTTCAGGAGGTGGGAGGAGGAGAAGGTGCCCGAAGCAGCTCTGCTTATGCAATGCCACCCTGGGAACAGCTCACTCAGCTGGAACTCAGAGCTCACACGGCTGCAGCAGCCCCTGGGAACCATCCCGACTCAGCCTTGCTGCCCATCCCGACAGTCTACTACAATTTCTCATCTCCTGGCTTGTTTATCTAGGTCTTTTTTTCCCAAATTACTTTTATTTCATGTGTATGAGTGTCTGCCAGCATGTATGTAAGTGCACCTGTGTCATGGTGCAGTGTTCACAGAGATCAGAAAAGGAATTTGGAGCCCCTGGAACTAGAGTTACAGATGGGCAGTTCGCTCCTATGTGGGTGCTGGGAACCATACCTCGGTCCTCTGCAAGAGCAGCCAGTGCTCTTAACTGCTGAACCATCCCTCCAGCCCCAAGGCTAGCTCTTCTGTGGGGTGCAGGAGGTTTCCTACACACCTATATATGAACTCCTTTTTCTCTTGACTTGGAGATGGAAAGACTTGCCTGATTTTTCTGAGGATAAACATGTATACTTGAAGAATTAAGCAGCCCCTAATTCTTAGACCTTCCTTCAATGGTTGGCTTTGAAAAACCTCAGCCCCCATTTCAGATGAGCCTCCAGGGTTACAGCTCAGCCTGCCAAGTGACTCACCACCTCCTGGACTATAGAAACAACTACCTCTGCTCAAGCCCGTGGGGAAAACAGAAAAGGCCATAGAACTCATTATTTCTGTCTATAGTAACACACTCTCTTTGTATCTGGTATGAATGGCTAGTAACACTTTAGCCTTTCCCCCCTGTGTTCTGTAAGAAGTGTTTATATGCACACATGTATATGTATATGTGCAAACACATATACTAACATACATCTCTTGAAATTTTCCTTGACCATTTCCTACATAAAGTTTAGCCAAGCTATTCTAAAACTCTTTAGGAAACATTTGGGCCTAGGTAAAGTAGAAGCACAGGTTGAAGAATGCCTTGGAGGTTATAGTCAGCTTGGGCTGTCCATTTAGAGACACTACCAAAGTCTCTGAGGTGCCCTCAAGTCTTCCTTAGCTTTGGATATCAATTACAACTGTACTAGTTTAGCAGTTACTCTGTGCTTGTGTGATGGCTGAACCTGGGTGGCAACTTGACAGGGTCCAGAATCTACTCAAAGACAAGCCCCTGGGCACTCCTGTGAAGGAGCTTTTTAACCAGGTTATTTGAAGTGGGAATACCCAACCCTGAACGTGGGGTGTGGGAGGCCACCTTCCGGCAGCCACCCAGATGAAAGGACACGGAAGAAGGAAAGCTTTGCTTTTCGCCTGCTTGCCTTCACTCTTGCTAGCAAGTTCCTCTACCCTGCTGCTGACTCTGCTACATTCCTCCCCTGATAGCATGAGAACCTTCAGGCTTCCGATATAGACTGATAACCAGCAGCTCTCCCAGAATCCTCCAGGTATACGGCACCAGATTTGCGGACTGTTGAGATGTCCAGCCTGGTGGACTGAGCAGCTCCTGAATGCTCGGTCTCTGCCGTGTAAATCAGCCATGGTTGGATTACTCAGACTACATCACATAAGCCAATTTAATAAATCCCCTTTTGATATATACTCATTCTGTCTGTTCTGATCCACGAGAGAATCCTAACTAATACAGTTGGTTGTTTCTTTGTTTGAGACAGGACATCAGTATGTAGCTCAGGCTGGCCTTGAACTGGAGAATCTCTTATTTTAGCTGAGTGCTAGGATTGGAGGTCCACCACACCTAATGGCCCTGTACATTTTGCAAGCCTATAACGTCAGGAGATGAAGGTCAGAGGGGAAGTTTCAGGCAGAATTTGGTGGGATGGGTTAGATGAAGAAACTGGTTCTAAGGGATGTACACACCCATGCTCAGCAACTACCTCTGCCTAGGTGTCCTGGGACCCCAACAGAGTTACCAAGTAGAAACCTCTATGTTTGCTCCTGATGAGTCTGGACAGTCGACTGGCTGCAGATGGGTCACTTACCTCCCCAAATGTAACAGTCTGAACCTGGGTGAGAGCTATAGGGAAGCAGAGCACCTCCATGTAGCACAAGGAGGCTGTACAAAGCTAACGTGTAGAGCCCAGGCACAGTCTACGGTGTCCCTCCCCAACTCTTCCCTACATACTATTATTTCAGAGCTGAGACCCCTGGCTATAGTTCACACATTTCAGTATGGCAAATCTTTGAAAAGATCTTCCACAGTGGTCCACCAGGGTCAGCTGGACCCACTCAGGAAAAAGACTGATAGAACTCAAAAGTTGGCATTTTGGGAAGGGGCAAGCTACTTATGGTACCTCATTGGCCCATGAAGACATCTCTGCACTGTATTATAGACCAATACACAATATTAATACTGTGAAGAATAACACCGGCTTCACATGGAGAAGTGTCCAGGGTGATTGTAACACACCGGGAAAAGGTCACATCATGGAGAATCGCCCCCTGCAGGAGAGTAGCAGTCCCTACAGGGCTGGAAATCGCCTACCTCTGAATATTATCTTCAAGTTGCTTGACTCTGAACTCATCCTCCTCAGACTGCCGCCGCCTGGCTTCCTCCTCCTCCGGCGTTCCAGCCGGTATACCCTGCAGCAGCCATTTTTCCCGAAGCACTTTGGACTGTGGGACAGAAGGAAGACAACAGTTAAGATGGCACCCCACAGTCAGCCCACCCCTTTCTCAACACTTGCATAGCTCCTCTTTCAGTCCTGCGTTGCACAGCGCTGCCCTGACCGCTGCCTCTGCCTCCTCCCTGACTTGGCTCTCTACTCCCACCTGGCCCAGCAACCAGAGGTCCTGGACCGATTGGTTTCTTCATTTTTGTTTTGAAATTCGGTTCCATATTTGTTGATACCTTACCACCTACCCAGCAATATTCTGGCTGCCAAAACAAAACAAATCCCTTCCTTATGCAACTTTTCATTTTTCATGTGTGTATGTGGTATGCATATGATGTATGCATGGTTTTGCATGTGCGTACATGTGCGTGCATGTGTGTGCTTGTGGAGGACCCAGGTTCATGTTGGGAATCATCCTTGACTACTCTTTCCACTGTAATTGTTGAGGCAGGCTGTCTCAATCAAACCCAGAGCAGGTCAATGTGGCTAGTCTTGATAGCCCGTTCGCTCCAGGGATTCCCCTGTCTCTGCTCTTTGAGGTTGGGATTATGGACAGGCCACCATATCCATCTATCCTTTATGTGGGTTTCTGGGGATCCGAATGCAAGTCCTTGTGCTTGCATAGCAAGTACTTGAATCGCTAAACTGTCTCCCTAGCCCGGAATCTGTATTTTCATTAGTTGAATCTATTCATTCCTGTTTTTTTTCCTCTTTCCCTACTCAAACTCTCCAGTCCTTTCCTTCCCTCCTCTTTGATGCCTAAGAAGATCTTGGTTTGGTTTTGAGGTTTCATTACATAATTCAGTTCAAAAAAAGGGAAGCCAACCTTTGATAGAAAAAAAATGGAATTTTCCCCTTCACTCAAACTCTGATTATAGGGCTAGGGGACCTGTGACAGAAAAAAATGGTAAGAAGAAAATTCCTTCATGTGGCTGGCCTACTGCTGTCCATCTGAGGAATAAATATTTAGGCATATTATATATAAAATATTATATATATGAGGATACATTAAATTGGGGGGGCAGTGGGGGAAGGTGCGGCTAGGGGAGGGGATCTAAATACCACCAAACCATATTGTATGAAAACTGCAAAAACTCAATAAAAAACTGATTCATGAAGTCTACTAGCCCAATATATTAATCTTTATTTTTAAACTTTTTAAATTTATTATTTTCATATGTATGAATGTACTGTCTGCAATGTACTGTCTGCAGGTAGGTTGGTGCATCTGTGTCATGCAATGCCTCAGAAGTCAGAAGAGGGCTTCGGATTCCCTTGGAACTGGAGTTAAAGATGGTTCTTAGCCGCCATTTGGGTGCTGGGAATCAAACCCGGGTCCTCTGCAAGAGCAGTCAGCACTCTTAATGACCGAGCCATCTCTCCAGCCCCATTAATCTTTTTTTTTTTAAACATTTAAAAAAATTTTTTTTATTTTTGTATGTGTATGACTGTACTGTCTGCATGTAGGTTTGTGCACCCGCGTCGTGCAATGCCGCGGAGGTCAGAACAGGGTCTCGGATTCCCCTGGAACTGGAGTTCTCCTGGAATTGGAGTTATAGACGGTTCTTAGCCGCCATGTGAGTGCTGGGGATCGAACCCCGGTCCTCTGCAAGAGCAGTCGGTGCTCTTAACCGCTAGGCTATCTCTCCAGCCCCCCATTAATCTTTCTTTAAAATAACCTCATACATTTTATTTCTTTCTGCACATTTAAATTTATTTTCTAGTTAAATGATAAAAGACAAAAAGGATTTAACAGCAATTTTTTAAACATAGTAATAACCAAGAAAAAAAGTCTGAAATCAGGGTTAAAGATTCAAAATAGTAAAAGACATTGTAGTTTTCTTGCAGCAGGGCTTCTGATATGTTAGGTCTATTTGACAATGACTTTGATGGGCTGACAATAAATATTTTGCAAGGTCACAATTTAGTCTTTGATCTTTTTCTTCATTCAACTGTCTCTAAAGAAAAGGCTGTGCTTTTTAAAATATAATGACAACTTTCATAGCTTGGGTTAAGAGAAAGCTCAAGCCAGGGTTCCCTTTTTAATAAGTAATTTAGAGTCTGAATAAACATCGAAGATGTGATACTACCAATTTGATTCTGACAGAGCCAATTCTCCAACAAACCTTTATAAATGTGGAAGCTCCAAAAGAGTACATGTTGCAATGCGCACAGAGCATGTACTGTGCCCAGGGACTTTGAATACACCAATAAAACAGACAAATCTCTGCCATTCAACCAAGGGCCAAAAAAAAAAAAAAAGAATATTAAAGTCAGCCAGTCTGTGCTAGTGTAATATACTAGCTGATTTATTTTTTTTAATTTATATGATCACCAGTCATATTATATAAACAATAAAGATGAATAATTGTTTCCATAGAATAAAAAGCCAAAACAATTTTTCAAAAAAAGAGTAATAATGGGTCTTGCCTCATGAAACATTACAATATATTAACCAGCTATGGGGATTAGCTGAGAACGGTATTAGTGTAGGAGTGGGCAGAAGATTAATGGATTAAAAAGAATCACAAAGAGTGGACTCGAGTGTAAGGGTAAAATATGTATGTGATAAAGATGCCACTTAAATCAATGAGGGAACGGAATATTTAATAAATCACATCAAGACAGGGTCTCACTCTGAGTAAAAATAGGAAACCTTCGTACCTCATACTTTATTGGAAAATAAATTCCAGATGAATTAAAAGTACTAAAGTATAAAAAACCTTAAGGGTAGATACTGAGAAGAAAATCTTCCTGGGAATGACTTTTAAAGAAAAAAAGCCATAAATTATGTCAGATGGGATCTCATAAGAGTTAAAAATTTTGGCAGGGGAATTAAAAAGAGCCCACATACAAAAACAAACAAACAAACAAACAAACAAAGGATACAAAGGTCAATATAATTTCATTTCACCCACATGGTGATGAAGCCTATAAACAGGTTACACATTCCAGTCTGGAGAAACAAGCTGGGGGACTGTGGAAAGAAGCACACACTGTGTGATTTAGATCGGGACAGTGAATGTTCAGCCGATATTCTTTCTTGATGAATTCTTTTAAATATAGTTTTTGCAACAATCATATGCCTCTTCCTTTTCAAACAAGAAAAAAATAGCAGAACTATCAAAATTGTTTATTGGTTCTATTTGGACCAGTTTCTTGAGAATTACTATATCAAAATGTGAATTATGAAATAATGGTGAGCATCTTCTAGAATGGAAGCATATTAAGGTCTCCTTATCCTGGGGTGTGGCAGGTAGGATCTTAATATTTCATACTTTGGTTTTTCATTGCATTAAAGAATTTGCTCCCAGTTCCCACAAAAAGCAGTGATCTTCTATTTTGCAGTTACTGTACACTCCCAATATCGCAGTGAGCAAGAATATCAAGCAGGCATGTGATGCCAAAACTATTCCCTTGCATTCTATTTATTCACTTGGACAAGAGACCAGTGACTGTCTAAATAATTCATAGCTCATTGCTTGACAATAAGTATCCACAGGCTATTTGATATGTAAAATACAGATAGGACAATTACACAAAGAACATTAGAGTGATAAACATGAAATCTAACTTTAATGCTTTTCATTTGTCTTTGCACCATGAATTTTTATTTTCTTCAAGAGCTTCTGGGATTTGTGAATTAGTAAAAATAAGTGTCAATTACTGACATATTTCTTAATCTTTTCAACTTTAAGTCACCTACAGTAATCACTTCAACACGTCTCCACACGGTCTAAATTTTCTGCAGCCCATGAAAATATACTGAGCATGAGAGAGACACTGACAGTGGCAATTGACACCTATCTACATAAATTACTCAAAAGGAACCATCTCTTTCAAAGAGAATAGTGTTCTGGGGAAGAGCCCTAGAAGTAGACACCCCTAGGGTTCAACTTTCCCTCACTTACAATCCCCAGACCCTTGAGCAAATTACTTGTCATCCTGAGTTTGTTTCTAGACTGTGAGAAGGGGAGAATAACACCCACATTGCATTGATTATTGAGAATTTATATGTAAAGTACCAGACACATTGCCAGGGACTCAGACACAAATGGTGATTATTACTGAGTATGGACAGAAGGATATCAAGGGTGCTGTGATGCAGGAGAACGCTGGCTGCTCTCCTCTGAGAAGCTCACACAGGAGGAAAGACAAACTCAAGGCATTTACTTCCACTCACAGGGGGAGATCACCAACCTGAAAACTGAGTGAACAGGGACAATGACTTACACTATTCAGTTCAGTCAACGATCAGTTAACTTAAAGTAGAACTTACTCTTTCTTGATTGAGGCAATTTTACCCTTTGGTCAAGCACCACTTCTTCTTCTTCTTCTTCTTCTTCTTCTTCTTCTTCTTCTTCTTCTTCTTCTTCTTCTTCTTCTTCTTCTTCCTCTTCTTCTTTGTTTTTTTGAGACAGGGTCTCCCTTCAGTCCCAGCTAGCCTGGAGCTCACTCTGTAGACCAGGCTGGCCTTGAACTTACAGAGATCCACCTGCCTCTGCCTCCAAGTGCTGGGATTAAAGTGTGCATCACCACGCCCGGCTGCACTCTCTTCTTTACATGTAAAGCAGACAACTGCTTTAGGGAGGCTGGACTCAGAACAGGGAGCCATAGAAGCTTTGCCTGGCCACTCTGAGGCCCAATTAGGTGATTCTCCCCTCACCTTACCACTGATGCCACCATAGAAATTGTGTAACCCCCCCCCAGGTGGCACTCTATACACACTGCTACCTTTGCAGCCTTGAGCCTTTCCTTTTTAGTTTTCAAGATTGATAATACATCCTTACTCTGTCTCCGAGAGGAAAGTAATGCATTGGTCTCCATTTACTAAACTACAATGACCTTCAGCCCCGCCCTCCTCCAGTTCCAGCAAGATTACCTTGATATAAGTGTTACATGTACCTTTAGTCAGAACATGTACATGATTCCTATGTTTCCATGTCCTTGAAGGGGCCCCACTGTTTCTTCACATAAAATGAAGACAATTTTACTATTTTGTCTACTAACTGGATGGATAAATGGCTGAATGAATGGATGGATGGATGCGATATGAACAGAATGTCATAATGCTGTACTGGACATTGGCAGTGAATGATTCCTGGATGGTGACAAGGGACAAAAGGAACTTAGCTTCTGACATTTGTCCACTGTCTGACTTGAGATTCAAAAGCAGAACACTGTGCAGGGGTTAGGGCAGAAAGAGGCCATCTGGCCAAAGCATCCTCTCTTATTAACAAATTCCCCTTTTAACCAACAATTCACTGAGTTATCAGTCTATGTCTCTTACAGGGGGTAAGTTGCCTGTGTTCTGGGCCAGAGACCCTGCTCTGTGGAGACTAGCCTTGAGCAATTCACTCAGTCCTGTTCATGTTTAAAAGCACCCCTCTGTAAGAAGATCCTGATTTTAGCCTGTCAAAAGACAATGACAACATGTGGACTGAACAGGCTCCTATGAAGGAAGTTCTGAAGACTGGGATGGACAGAGAATAGACAATACTTTCAGCATTTGCTCCCTTCCTCTTTGCACACATTCCTCTGGTTAAAGTTCACGGTGAACTGATAGCAGATATGGGTTATGCTGTTCTTTGAAATCACAAGCTAGCTAGCTCAGAATTCTTTCTCACTCTGAGGATTTTTTTTTTTAGCACAAACTAGCTTTCTAGAGAATAGGAAATACAAGCATAAAGTTTCACTTTGTTTCAAGGAGTCCCAACAATCCATACGCTCGCATCACCCAAGAGTCAGCAGCCCCTTCCTACTGGCCCTACGAGCAAAGCAATTCTGCACACACAAGGTGATGGTAACTTGAGGCAGGCAGTAGGTTTCCCTTTAAAAAGCCCAAGGAATCATCAAAGGCAAGCAGCAACTCCCGGCTGGTCTTTGACTATGGCCACATTATTATCTGACCATGCAGAATGCAACATTCTGCCACCGGTGAAATCCTGGTGACAGTGACAGAGCTGTCCCCCCGGCTGCAATCAATTACATTGTTTAAGTGCATTATGTTTTAAAGAAAGTGCAATAGCCCTCTCTTTCCCCCTCTCTCTTAATAAGGTACAACAGACACTGAACCAAGGCAAATCATTTGAAAGCCATCTTTGACCAACTGCTCATTTTAACATAACACTTTCAACACTGCAGAGTCAAAATAAAATCAGAAATACACAAACAATCAGAAATACACAGTGTTGTTCTTAGCAGATCACACTGTCATATCTCCCTTTCCACCACATCAAGAAAGATACTCTTTTCCATTTTCAAAAAGTACATTCTGTGAAGTGTTGCTTTTGGAGTCCCTGAACAAATACACAGGGAAACAGCACCAGACCATGTGGGGCGTTGGCATCCAATTTCTATATATAACCACCACGTTTGCCAGGCACAGTGGAATCCGGTGCCTGCAGAAAGCAGGTTATAAGGATGTCTGAATCTGGGAGAAAGTACACAGGATGCCAAGAAAAGCTTTCTTGATGGCATGAAAAGGGCTGGTTCAGTCAGCACGGTGCCTCCATGACAGGACAGGTTCTGCCCGGCTCTGCGAAGTGTGAGCTGCATGGTAATATGGGCACAGGTTGGTGAGATCATGAGATCAGCTGCTTACCTTAGAATGCTGGAGCAGCAGTACCAGTTCCTCCAGCTGCCGTCGCTTGCCTTCTATTTCCGTCTGCCTCTTTCTTTTCTCCTTGAAAATGAAGAGAGAGAGAGAGAGAGAGAGAGAGAGAGAGAGAGAGAGAGAGAGAGAGAGAGAGAGAGAGAGACTGTCAGAACGGGTGGGTGTTGGCTCCAGGATTCTGAAGGCAAGGAGCGGGAGCCGAAGCCACACACATCTGTGCAGACACTTTGAGAGAGGCTGGGCACGCATGCAGCGTCACCTGCCCCAGGACTGCCGGGTAGATTGCAAACAGCAGCATTTTCTGAACATGTCTGCGGTGGGCTCAATGAGTGGGAGAAATTCTCCTCATTCAGCCAGGCTGCAACAATTTGATCCAGGAGAAAAAGGTGATACACACACACACACACACACACACACACACACACACACACACACAGAAAGAGAGAGAGTTCTCTGTGTTGTGCAGTATTAATTTTAAGGCAAAGAATAAAAATGTCTCAATCCACAGGACAGAGGTTACTACAAACTGCAGATAGGACAGAAGGAACTGCAGGGGGGTGGAGGGGGGAGAGGGTGGATTCTAATGTTAGATTCTTTTCCTCTGTGCATGTACAATATTATGCGATTTCAAATTTGGTAGGACAGATCATCCAGTTCTATGCACCAAATACTGCAAATGAGAAGGGTAGTCCTTGCTTAAAGAAGACTTGAGAAAGTATCTTATGTGGGTGGGGCTTGCCGAGGTTATGAGAAATAAGATCTGTCTAGATCCAACAGCAGCTCTGCCCCTTGCTACCTGGATACCTTTTAGGACATTTTTACCTCCTTAGGACTCAGTCATCTCCTGAATAGAGATTGAAAATCCCCCAAGCCTCATGGCAAGAATGTGTCTTATAAGTGAGATGACATAAACAAAAGGCCTAGAACAATGCTTGGCATACAGCAAGCACTCAATCATTGCTGGTTGTTATTCTTATTGTCATACATTTTTTATTTCTAGGTATTGCCCAGGAACTCGTCTGAAAGGGATGGATTTCTACCACCACCACCTTTCTGTTCGAACACACACTTCATATTTTTCTTCTCTATATACAATGCAGACAATAAATATCACAGGAATTTGATTCATGAGAACAGAAAGGCCTTCCTTTACCATGGTAGGTATTCTCGTCAGTGTTGCCACTCAAGTGTGCAGGGGGCTTTTATTGAGACATGCTCAGCCCTGGATCATTTTCCCTTACTCACAGATGTAAGGAGAAACTTGTTAGGCAAGACATAATGGCATTTTACAATACAACAGCCAAGTCTCCAGGGGACATGGTGAAACAGAATCTGGCTGCCATGCACAGTAGTAACAGAAGCTTCAATTGTATGCAATGCCACAGTTCCAGGGGATGTGATTATACCATTGCCATTCAAATCAATGTAATAATGATCTTTTATTTTTTGTTATAACCTAAAGTCTATACATAGACTTTAAGAAATATTAGCTCATAATCTTGAGCTCCTAGAATGTAATATCTAAGTAGGGACAGAATCTCCCTGCCGTATATATTTTAGGAGCCATTCACCAAAGGCCATCAATCAGTAGTGCGTAACCAATGCTACAGAACCCCAGAGTGTCTAAGAATGTAGCATATTGCATTTATGACAGTAGGTGAGTAAAAGTGGGACTCGGTGGCGAATACTCTCCTCCCAGTATCTCAGAGGAACTTTGTGATAAGGTAGGGATATCCATCCGGGTCCTGGGAATTCTCAAGAGTAAGCTGATGAGACCTTAACATTTATTCCCACTGACTATCAACATTTGCAGGTTTCCTTCATTTAAATCCAGTACCAGCTAAAGTATGTTATGTATACAGATGCCAATGACTCAATGCACATGTTCTAACTATATGCCTTGTCCTTTCCAAACCTTTCCCAGGCTTTCCCACCCCTGTGCCTTCATTCTTATGGAAAATTCTCATTCCAGAGCTGCTCATCATGCCAATGACTCATTCCCTGAACAGAACCATTTCTCATCAAGCTGACAATCAAGATTGACCATTCCAATCTGCCATCTCCCTCTGTTCAAAGTCAGGTATGCATCAAATCACAAGCCCGAGGAGGCACCTCGAGAAGACATGGCTTTGGTTCCCGACACCTGTGTACTTGGAAGGCAGCTATGCTCTCCAAGATCCCACCAACGCCATGTGACACCTGCTTCCTTGGACTACCGAGGTCTCCGTTCTGTTTCTCACTTAATGAGCCTCCTTGTTCAGGTTTTTTTATCCCTTAACTAAAGAAAAGCAGTAATTCTTGGGACCTTTACTCCCATCAACCTCACAACTCTTGAACTCTACCTCTTCTCTCAGCTCCAGGTCCCCACGCTGAGCATCCTGCAGTCACTATGGGCTGCCGACTCCAGTGTTCTGTCACGCTCAACACGTGCAGTTGGCACCCCAGCCATCCTCCTGTATTCATGTCAGCAAGCAGCCTTACTCCCATCAGAAATCTGAATTATCTTAGGCACAGTCTAAAGAGACAAGAGTCCTTTTGGTCCCACTCTCGGTTTTCTATATATTCTCCACAGTGCCGTCCTAATATTCCCTTTTGTCTCCTAACTTGCGCATGTAGACTTCATGTTAGTGCCTTTAGCACCACCACAGACTTAAATGCTTATACTAACTACATCTTCATCTGGGTTACTGTAGTGGTTTCCTTACTGGTCCCCATGCCTCCAGGTCTCTCTATTGTTCCCACAATGATATTTTTTCTTTCTTTCTTTTTCTTTTCTTTTTCTGCTTGAGACAGGATCTCACTGTATAGCCCAGGCTGGCCTTAACATCACAGTCCTCCTGCCCTGCGGCCTCCTGCATGTGCAGATTACAGGCATGTATATGCCTCCACACCAGACCAGAGTGCCATTCTTTTACGAAAATCCAGCCATCTGTAGCCCTTCCCTAAAGCCCAGACTATCTCCACTGCCTATAATGTAAAGATCAAGCTTATTAGGCCAAAGAGTCTCCTCTCTCAGACCTTCATCTCAAGGAGTGACCCTCAATCCACAGTCCTCAACCCACAACCACCTTCAGCTTTCCAACCTGTGAGGCTGGCACCTGTCTCCCTGGATTTACACCTTATACTTAACAATATTGGAGGTCTCTCTACTCCATTTGACAAAGAGTGATTCACCAGCTTAGATATCCATGAAGTTCTAATGGCTGCCTGTTTCTGCCGAGTTTGATCTTTGCAGTTTTCCTTCCTTTGGGCACCAATGTTACTCTAATTATAAATGTTCTCGTGTGAATGTCAGGCATGTTTGCCACATGTACCCTTGCCCATCCTACCACCAAGACCTATGGCATAGATTAACTACTACTACCTTACATTTTTACAAGAGGGATTGACCCAAGGGGTGGCTTAGTGACCCAAGTAGATCCATAAGGGATGCTTCTAGGGACAGACACATGAATGTTGGGAAAATAAAGTTCTTTTTTTTTCCTCTCAGATTAAACTACGATACATGTGTAAGTGGCTATTTTCCTAAACCGCTTGGAAGTAATGCATCTATGTTGGAGAAAATGCAGAGAGAAGCAACTTGAAAGACAGGGATGACAGGACCCTAACACATTGCTAAGGCCTCGGTCAAGTCATGTATAAAGCCAGAACCATCCTTGGATTCCCAAAATTATCAACACTGATAAATCTGCCTCTTGCTTAAGCTAATTTGAGTGATATGTATATTACAACGCAAAGGATACTGTCCATACAGAAACCTGGTAGACTGTATCACTCTTTCTCCTTTCTCCATGGGTTGTGTGGGGTCTTCTTATAGGTCTTTTTATGCAACCCAGGCTGGCCTTGAACTCCACAATCCTCCTGTTTCTGGGAATGTGGGTTTTTCTACACAGGGATCCTAAGTGCTTTATGCATTTATCTGTTTACACACCTTTACTCTAGGTCAAGCTATGGGTTCCTAGAGCGTAAGGATGTTGGCTGATATATCTGAAGCCTAGAGCATTGCATGATGAACACAGGTAATAAATGAGTCTGAGTATCTCTAAGTGAGTAGACTATTCCCTTGTTCTCTTCTGACTGCATTCCCATTTGTCCATACCTCTCATTCAAATCCATTATGAATTTGCACTTGAGATCAATGGCAACAAACACATTATTGAACGCACATTAGCTGTTAGTGAGTAAAACCAGAATGTCCTAATAATGAAGCTCTTAGCCCATACCGATCACAGTTGCTATGCATATAAGAAAATCATCAGAAAAAAAAAATACTGATCTTGTGAGGAATCAGGGAAAGCAGAGATAGAGGTTCGAGGGGAAGTCTAATGGACCGACGGTAGCAAACCACTCAGGTATGTGTACCCCAAGAGACATCTGGAATGAGGTGATCTCAGCCCATTAGAAAGATTTCCAGATGCCTCCACTATCTAGGAGGCCTCAAAAGCCACTCCCATGGTCCCTATATAAATCATATACTTTCCTAGCAAGTATTTTCTGGAAGTCTTACAATATCGTAAACATTGCAGAAACACCCATGTGGAACAGAATGTATGCTGTCCAAAGGCAGCTAGTAAGTGTGACGGGCAGGTGTGCACTGTGGGAGTTAGGGAAGCTCTCTCCCCCCTTGATGCAACTTGGGACTCCCTCTCCACCCCTGCTGCCTGTGCTGCTCCCTAGGCACTGGGAAATCAAGGTATTAGTAGCTGGAGGTCTGGGGAAGTAGGTGCCTTACTGTCCATTGAACAAAAATGCTTCATCTTTGATAGCACTGCTTACACTGTCCAGGAGGCTACAGTTGCAGTTTGTGGACTGATCCAAGGGGAAAGCTAAGCTGAACTCCGGAGGAACAAGGGGAGGGAAGAAGAGCCTGACTGGAGAGATGTAAACCGCAGAGGTCTGACGTCGCTTCCCCTGAAGTCTCATTCTGATACCCAGCATCCTAGAAACCAGAAGATCTACCCAAGGCACCCTCGCGCTCCAGAGATCTCGGAATTTACATAAAAGAAGAAGAAATTAAAATGGTAAAAGGAAAACTATAAATGGCAAGATGAAAAAAGAAAATATAAATGATAAATGGAATGGCTCCTATTACTAGACAAATAAAATTCTGCTTTGAATTCGCCCCATGGTGGGCTGAAGGGAATTTTGTAACCTTTCCTTCACACAAATCTTTTTAAAATGCATATGAGGCCGGGCATGGTGGCGCACGGCTTTAATCCTAGCACTTGGGAGGCAGAGGCAGGTGAATCTTTGTGAGTTCAAGGCCACCCTGGTCTACAGAGTGAGTTCCAGGATAGCTGGGGCTACAGGGAGACCCTGTTTCGAAAAGACCAAAAAAAAAAAATGCATATGAGTGTTTTGCATGCATGTATGTAAATACACCATGTCATGCAAAGCCTGCGGAGGCAGAAGAGGGTATCAGATCCTCTAGAACTGGAGTTAGCCACCATGTAGGAGCTGGTAATCAAACCTGGGTCCTCTGGAAGAGCAGCCAGTGCTCTTAACCTCGGAGCCATCTCTCCACAGAGCCTCCTTCACACAGATCTTTAAAGGGACTTTCTGCCAGCTGGTTCCTAGGCTTTTTGCAATGCAGAAGAGAAGAGGTACTGAAAACTGCAAGGATCTGTTTTAAATAGCTTACCCTTGAAAAGGGAATGGGGCTGGAAGGGATGCTCCACAGGACAGTACAGGAGAGAAGGGATGAAAAAGTAAAGAACTGAAAGGGCTTGAAAAGAGTTTGACGCTCAAATATAAGATGAGGTGGGCTGGGGTACGGCACCGGGCTAGTACCTGTGAGGCCCACGGTTCCGTTCCCAGCACTGAAAACAAGCAAGTATAAAACGAAGAGGACAAGATATCAAGATGAGAGATCTGGGAAAAACAATCTCAAGCTAATTTCTTGTGACTGATGTAGTCCATCTCTGTTGGTTTTTCCCATAAAAGTCCAGCAAGGATATTGGAATTACTTTGCCAACTAGATTGTGTTTCCTTCCGATTTTGTGTTTTAACTGGATCACTGGGGCGCTTGGGTTTTATGTAGGTTACACTAAGATATAAAATGTCACTCGAGAATTAAATTATGGAAAAATCAATGTGCAAATGGGGACTGGAGGAACTTCATCTATTAAGGAATTGGAATGTCATTCAGTCGTGGTTGAATTATAATTACCTGTTTAATGCTGCTGCCGAGTTTATGCTATTTCTGTATCTGAGGACAGGAAGGGAGGATGGGTTCTCTGAACCTGGGTGATCAGGCATAAAATAATCAAGGAGTTGCCCACTCAGCCTTGCCCAAGTGCCTGTCCAGTTAACAACGAGTGTGGCATTGGCTGGCAGACCTTTCTCTATTCAAGATCAGTTACCTCATCTCACTGCCACTAGATATTAAAACCCACTCTCCTGGCTCTAATGTCAAGGTCATCTCAAGGTTCTGATGACATTCAGTTTTCTAAAGCAGTTAGCTAGACAAAGAGCTGACATGTCTGTTGGGCCCTCTGTGATATCCACTCACTATAAAATGAGTAGATCAGCTTTTGAGTTTATAGATGGGTACATGGTAGTACCCATCTATAGATAGAAAACTAAGGTAGTATGTAATTTTTAGACCCATAAAACTAGTGAATAGAAACAGGAATGGATTTAAATCGCAATCTTAAAAGGCCAGGATGGTGGATGTAACTCAGTCAGTAAAGTGCTTGCCTTGCAAGCACAAAGGCCTGACTTCAGCATCCAGAATCCAGATCTTACTTAAAAAAAAAAATCTCAGCATTTGGGAGACAGAGGCAGAGACAAGCCTGGTGCTTATGGCCAGGCAGGGCAGCCTGGCCGACTTGGAGAGTGCCAGGTGGGGTAGCCTGGCCGACTTGGAGAGTGCCAGGCCAGGGAGACAGAACTTGAGCAGCAACATCTTCGAGGAACAACATTCAAAGTTGTCCTCTGACCTCCATACTTATATACATGTACATGCATATGCAGCCACACATATACATGTACCCATGTATACACACACACACACACACACACACACACACACACACACACGCATACACACAGAGGCTTAGAGGGACAAGTAAATTTCTCATTCTTGCCATCACTGCTTCGGCATGTACCCATACAACTTACAGCATCTTCCCATGACATGGGGAATTTCGCAATGCTATTCATTTCTCATGGCTTAGTTCTAACCGACATTTTCACTTACACGGCTTTTCTTTTATGCAAATATTTTGACCTTAAGTTGCCATTTATGGAAAAATGAGGTAACCATCTACTTTGTTTTGCTTGAGACAGAAATTACAAGGCCAAAAGAAGACTATTAAAGACACAAAGAATATACTAATTGGTTCAGACTTTAAAAAGGTGAACTTTTGGACCTCAGGTCTTAAGAAATATCTTATGGGGGTGAGATACAGTATTTTTATCAACTGAATGGTGAATATAGATAGCTGATTAACTTCAAGCCCAATGCACAGCACAGTTTAGATTGAGATCTTTTGCAGACACTTTAGAATCCATATGGCCTATGGTTAAGTCTACCTCACAGTGTTCCTCTTTTAACAATTCAATTGTACATGTGTCTTCATGGTCCTAACATCAAATCTTTTGCTGGACATGTTTCCTTCACTCCTCTGAAAACCAAGAAGCACTGTCTAATGTAAATGATGGCAAGAGGAGACCTGGAAGCAGTTATTACTCTTAACCATGGAGCAATTTATCCAGCCCCATGATGTCACATTTTTTTAAGCACTCTGTGATGAAACAAAAACTCAAGTAAAGGATGTCCCCCAGAAATAGTTAAATTCATACAGAGAGCACTCCACACCCCCCACTCTTGTTGGCTTGTTGAATTGTTCCCAAACTGAAGCCACATGAACAAAAGTCCTGGTGTTGACGAGAGGCTCTGCCACTAGCAGTCCAAGTGACTCGGTTGAGTCCTGTTATTACTGGGTCTCAGATGTCCCGTATGAGCAGAGTAAGTGGCAACAACTCCACTCTAAAATCCCTCCCCAGGACTACCCTTCAGATACAGTATCACCTATTCTAGGTCACAGATTCCCTTCTATGCCTTTGCTGGGCCCAGAATATGATTACATAGTGTTCACTGGTTGCCTGCCAGTGTCCTGTGTGACATGTATTAACATTTTTTATTTTCCCAATGCTCAGTGGGTTAGACTCTATCCTGATCCCCATTTCAAAGAGGAGAAACTAAGGCATGGTGAGAGGAACAAAGTAGAGTCACATGACTAGTATGAAGCAGAATTGCAGCTCTTTGCAAAAAAATGGAAATAAAAATATCTTAGGCACCAGGCATAGTGGTGTAGGACTTTAATCCCAGCACTCGGGAGGCAGAGGCAGGAGGATCTCTGTGAATTCAAGGCCAGCCTGGTCTACATAGTGAGTTCCAGGATAGCTGGAGCTACAGGGAGACCCTTCTCAGAAAGACAAAAAAAAAAAAAAAAAGTCTTAGGTTACCAGTCCAGTCCGGTGTTGAATTGAGATACCACAGTGATGGAACCCTGTGCCCTGATGGTGGGGTGGAGTCCCCATAAACAAAGAAGCTTCCTTTGTACTTAGTTCCATGATTCTGCCTTGGGATTTTGTTTGGGAAACTGTAATCTATTCACAGAGCACATTTCAGTTTTCTACTGGTTGAACCCAAGAAAAACAATAAAGACAATGGTAAATGCCATAATGGTAATATGGCCAGTCTTTCACGACTATGGGTTCTGTGTTTAGTATGGGTTTAGTAAGGACTAAAAATATTTGGCTAAAATATTATTTGCACTGAACATGTTCAGAGTCATTATTCCATAAACAACTATTTATGTTGTTTTAGGCATTATAAGGAATGTAACGATGATTTAATATATACAGGGAGAAGGTTGGTGAGTTGGCTTCATGGGTAAAAGATGCTTGCTGCCAAGCCTGACGAGTTAAGATCTACCCCAAGACACACGTAGTGGAGAGAATCGACTCCTACAAGACGTTATCTGAACTTCGCATGTACACATACATATGTACAGATACAAATGGGAACATTTTTCTTTTAGTCTTGTTGAGACAAGGTCTCCCTGTAACCCAGCTGGCCTGGAACTCACTAGGTTGACCAGACTGGCCTTAAATTCACAGAGATCTGCGTGCCTCTACCTCCCAACTGGGATTAAAGGCATGTGCCACCACACCTAGCTCAGAAATAAACTTTTAAACAAATATAAAACTAAAGTATATAGGGAGAAGGTATATAAGTTTATGCAAATGCCATCTCCTTTCATATAAGAGACTTGAGCATGTGTGAATTTGGATTTCCAAAGAGATCCTGAAACCAAGCCTCCTGAGACACCAAGAGACAAGGGTAATAATAATTAATGGCCACAGGACTTATCAAGTGTCAGGCGTTATTGCCAGGACTGCCCTTCAGTTTTCGTTGAGTCCTCTGAATACTTTGAGATGCATACCTTTAATGTCCTCTGCTTCATTAATGAACACAATGAAAGCTTAATGGATTTATAAAGTGCCCAAGTCAAGTGAGATAAGAAGTGGCCAGGAGCTCGAGAAATGGCTCAGGCGTTAAGAGCACTGGATGCTCTGGGAGAGGGCCTGGTTTGGTTCCCATAATCCACATGGCCACTAACAGCCATTTGTAACTCCAGCTCTAAGGATCCAGTGCCCTCTTGGCCTCTATGGGCAGCAGGCACTCATGTGGTACACATACATATATGCAATCAAAACACTCATAAACAAAAAATGTTTAAAAAGAAAGTCAAGGGCTGGAGAGATGGCTCAGTGGTTAAGAGCACCGACTGCTCTTGCAGAGGACCTGGGTTCGATTCCCAGCACCCACATGGCAGCCAAAAACCGTCTTTAAACCGGGTGTGGTGGTGCACACCTTTAATCCTAGCCCTTGGGAGGCAGAGGCAGGCAGATCTCTGTGAGTTCAAGGCCAGCCTGCTCTACAGAGTGAGTTCCAGGCCAGCCGGGGCTATAGGGAGACCCTATTTTAAAAAAAAATTAAAAAAAAAAAAGAAATAGTCAAATATGTTTGATCGGTCTGACCCTAGAGAGCAGGCAGCCACGTGCAGCCTGGAAAGTCAACCTCTACTTAGGTCCGAGAGCCAACAGCACTCAACACATAACATATGTTACTTTGACACCTTCATAGTCATAAGCAAACACCTTTCAGAGGAAATGAGATGTTGAAAATGCTGCACATTTCTGATGTTAAATCTGCCTACCCTTTGAAAAATGAGACCTCTTACAAAACTGTGAATGTTTCTCAAGTCAAAGCAGGTTGGAACTGCCAGAAATACCTGATGAAAATATATGAATATAATATATTAAACTCTTTTAATCTCTGTAGGAGACATTTTCAAGGAGCTCACTTTAACAAACAGGACAAATACAAATTATTTCTCTTCCACTTGAATATGTCCTCCGGAAGGACAGGTTATGGGTTCACCAAGAATGGAGAAGCCTTGAAATTTGCAGTCTCTGGATATCAGAATCTATCTCCCTAAAATTAGATGCCTGGTAGAAAGGACGGAGACCAAACTGGTTGTCCTGCCCTAGGAAGATGGGCAAGGCTGGAAGGAAAAGTCTCAGGACAGGAAGGAAGTAGACAGCACAGTAGCCTCATAGAAAAACAGCATGACTACTGGCTCCAATCTGATCTCAGAGCAGCAGGCCATGAAATAGCAGAGGAGTTGGGACACACCTAAACACTGCTGTCACAGTAGGATATGTAGCATAAAATGTTGGTCACAAACACAGAAAGAGACCAGTTATGTCACACTACATAGCCAGGCCATGTCAACGCTCAGAAATGAGAATCAGTCCAGAGACATGCCATGCTTTCTCCACTTGATCTCTGCCAAAAGCCTGAAGACCAAGTATAATCAACTTTCCTGATATTTCCCAATCAGGTTTCCATTTGTTTCCTAGATACCAATACCTGATTAATATTTATGATATATAATCATTTCTAATACAGAAAAGTATAAAGGAAATGCCAATACAATAACCCTACCCAGATAAATACTGTTGACATTGAAAAGCACAATTACGAGTATAATTTGCATTAATACATGATGAAAAAATCCATACAATATATACACAAAAAATAAATAGAGGACTCACCCCCAAATTGCGCCATCCCCATTTATTTGTTCCTTTAGGCAACAATTTCTATTAGTTCCCTGTATTTTCTACCAGAAAAAAAAAATGAGCACACAAACATACTAGAAGTGGATCTTTTACAGCCAGCTCCCTTCACTTTAACGGCTTAGAGAGTCCACTTTATTCTTTCACTCTGCCACGGCAGCTCAAGGATGCATCCTAATTTAATTTACCAGGCAGCCGCTGATGAGTTAGGAGCCCCCCCCACGTTTTGTTATTATGAACAGGGATACAATGTACTTTTGTGACTGTATTCACAGGGTACATTTAAAACAACAGAAGTGCTAAGTCAACAGATCTGATCATTTATAACTTTAATAGGGATAAACTGCCCTCCCTCCAAATTCATTTTCTGTGTTTTAAACAATATCATTCTAAGCAGGAGATAAAACTCAACCAGCTAATAAGTTTTGACAGCTTTCACCCTTGTTAGCTATATCTTGAGGGCCCAAGGGGATTTTAAATGAAAAAAGCCATCTACCACTTTGTTAATAACTGCAGTGTCCTCAGAACATACTTGAATAATTTGTTCTTAGCATGGACTATTACTCTGTCTATTCAGAATAAAAAGACCTTTTAAGGTTAAAAAAAAAGACGAGGGCTGGGAATAGCGGTACATGCTTGTAGTCCCAGCACTGTAGGAGATGAGGCAGGAGGATCACAAGTTTGAGACCTGGGCCACATAGTGAGACTGTCTCAACAAAGAAAAAGAAAAAAGGATTACTACCTTGTAAATAGAAGTCTAGGATGATTCCACTGATTCTCCAGAGATGTCAGATCTCTGCCTTACATAGCAACGTCAGGATGATCAGACCATCGAGCTGTGCCCACTTGACACTAATAAAAGATGTTCCCCTTCTGTTGTTATGTCCTCCATAGTAAAACGAGAACATTTTCCAAGCACCAAAATAATTTCTAGATGGGCTCAGGCAATGTAAAAAGTGAACCCTCCCAAATAGAGTGAGTATATGATGGTACAGTGGGAAAGGGCCATCTGAAAGACCACCTAAAGTAATTCACAAAATACAAAGTCGTTGACATTCAGGATGGAAAATTTTAAACTTTGGTTTTTATAGTTTCAACGGAACATAATAACCCAAAGACAAGTGCTAAATAGGGAAAAATATTTTCAGTGTATGTCAAAGGGCTAAGTGCTTAGTAGACAGGGGCTAGAGAGATGAGTCCTGATTTCACTACAGCTGATGGATTAAAAGCACTGGCTGCTCTTGCACAGGACCCGGGTTTGATTCCCAGGAACCATATGCTGGTTAACAACTGTCAATAACTCCAGTTCTAGGGGATCCAACACCCTTTTCTGACCTCCTTGGGCATTGCATGACATGAGGACACTTACACACGTGCAGGCAATACACTTATATACATTTACACACATGCAGGCAATACACTTATGTACATTAAATAAAATATTTTAAAAGAACTCTAGTAAATAAAGAGTTCTTATAAATAAACAAGATTAATAAGGAAAAATAGAAAAACTTTGACATAGGAAAGTGGGAACAAAATACAGGGGAAAATGTTTAACATTTTTTTTTGAGACGGAGTCTCCCTGTGGCCCCAGCTGGTTTGAAACTTGCTATATAGATCAGGTTGGCCTTGAACTCACAGAGATCCACCTGCCTCTGCCTCCTGAGTGCTGGGATTAAAGACATGTGCCACCATGCCCGGACCAACAAATCCTTTTTTTTTTAATCTGTTTATTTTGGGGGCTGGGAGCAGACTTAGTCCATGGTGTACAGGAGAAGGTCAGAGGACAGCTTGTGGGGGTCAGTCAGTTCTCTCCCACCACTGTGTGAGGTTCCAGGTATTGAACTTGGGCTCAGGAGCAAGCCCACTGGACCAGCTCACTGGCCCCTAGTTTCTCTTTAATCTCTGACAGAATCATAAATAACAACCACTATACAACCATAGATAACAACCACTATACAATCATAAATAACAACCACTATACAATCATAAATAACAACCATAATATCAAGTATTTATGATTTTATCATAAATAATTTTTCCCAAGAAAATGATCTTTGATATAGTCAATGAATTATATGTAAAGAATATATGCAGTACCAGAAGAATTGGTGTTGTTCACATGAGCCATCTGGTGACTCCCTTTCCGGTCATGGTGAAATCAGGACGCACTGGTGAGGCTCCAGGGTCACCTTCCCTCCCAAGCCACCTTCCCTCTCCTCTTCATTTCCAACGCTGGCCACACTGATCCTTTTTAAACCTAACAACTTGCCTCTTCTCTAGGGTCTGCTCACTGTCATTTCTTCCACCCTGGCTGCCACATGGTCGGTGTCTTGACATCTCCCATGGGGCTCTTTCTGAGGAATCATTTGAGTTGTCTTCCTCTCTATCCCACCCATCTCCACACAGGATCTCCCTGTAGCCCTGGCTTGTCTGGAACTCACTATCTAGACCGGGTTGGCCTTGAACTCAGAAATCCACCTGCCTTTGCCTCCTGAGTGCTGGGATTAAAGGCGGGTGCCACCACACCTAGCTGTCTCTGTGTCTTCCTCTTTGACTTGTTGCTGGAGCAACAGCTGACCAGGGACTTTCCCAAGCTGATCTTCTATCCTCCACAGAGTACCAGCTGCAGAGCTCAGGTGTGGGTTTCTCCAGGAAAAGACAGTTCTGAGTCCAGATAACTGGAGTTGGGATCTGGGAAAGGTGTGGAGGAAGGTGGGTTGGGGGGGGGGCTCCAAGGCCAGCTCAGAGCACAGTGCAACTATTATATCCTCTGGTCCTCTAGAGTCGTGGCCACAGTCTGGGGCAAGGTTCAAGAACTCTGACTACTAGTGCCATGGGAACAGTGGCCTGAACCCATGACTAGTAACATCTGGCTTCCAGTCCCATCTAGTTTGTAACCCGTGAGCCAGTTTGATGCCCCCCCCCATCTTGACCTTAATTCTTCCCACAGTACATAGCCCTAGAAAATCATTAAGATCACCTGAGGAACATTAAAGAGAAACATTAACATACCAGGCCTTACCCCTAGAGATTTGGATCTTTACTGGTCTAGCACTGGAGGCCCTAAAAGTTCTCAAGTAGTTTCAATGTCAGCCAAGGTGGAAAGTGCTGGACATGGGGTGATATTTTGGTCCAAGCTAGTAAGGATCTGAAATGGCTGATGTGAATCTAACCTCATTCCTCATCAGTCTGAATGAAGCTATCTGGTCAATGTTGTTAGAAGACGGCATGGTGGTGCACACCTTTAATCACAGCACTTGGGTGGCAGAGGCAGAGGCAGGTGGATCTCTGTGAGTTCAAGGCCAGTCTGGTCTTCACAGTGAGTTCCAGGACAGCTGGGACTCAGGGAGACCCTGTCTCAAAAAGATGGAAAAAAAAAAAAAAGACAACATAGCCCTCCCTGAGCCAGTCATTTTTTTATTTTTATGGCTAAGTCCTGGTGCTCTTTGCTCCTCAAAGCCCAGGTCTCTCTGGGATCTGAAGCACAAGGGTAGAGGGAGCTTGTTCCTAGCCTGGCCTGGAGCTCTCAGAGGTCAACACTGCTTCCTGTAGCAATGTTTCCCATCCTCACCAATGTAAGTCCGATTTCTCTTTCCTTCCTTTGAAGCATCTTCCCTAGCAGGACTTTAGGGCTGCCTCAAGCAGTCCAGGGTGATCTTAAGCTCTCTATAGCTGAGGATGACCTGACCTTCAATGTCCGATCCCCTCCCTCCACTTCCTGAGTGCTGGGATTACCGGGCTATACAACCATGTGCTGTTTATGAGGTGACAGGGATCCAGCCCAGAGCTTTATGCATGCTAGGCAAGCACTCTACCAACTGAGCTCCACTCTCAGCTCTTACTGTTATTTTCTTCCCCAGCCAGGGATAATAAAGCAGATCAGAGGGACAAGGTAACCCATGGGACTCCTCGGGGCCTATCACAAACACAGGTCAAACCAAATCTGGCTTTGAGCTGAAATGAAGGATTTCTGAGCTTCAAAAAAAAATTGTTTAGGGACTGGAAAGATGACTGAGTGGTTAAGAGCACTGGCTGCTCTTTCTAGAGGACCTGGGTTTGGTTCCCAGAACCTACATGGTGGGTAAAAGCCATCTATAACTCCAATCCCAGGGGATTTGCTGCTCTTCTGGCCTTCACAGGGGTTGTACAACATGAGTCCAGTTACATACACGAAGGGAAAACATGCATACCCATATAAATACAAAAACACGCATACACCTATAAATACAAAAGCAAATAAAGTTAAAAATTGTTTAAACACTTCAGTGGTACTTTAAATTTCAAAATCCAGAAAGACAATATTTAAGAAACAGTTTATCGGGGCTGGAGAGATGGCCTAGCGGTTAAGAGCACCGACTGCTCTTGCAGAGGACCCGGGTTCGATCCCCAGCACCCACATGGTGGCTGAGAACCGTCTGTAACTCCAATTCCAGGAGAACTCCAGTTCCAGGGGAATCCAAGACCCTCTTCTGACCTCTGCGGCATTGCACGACACGGGTGCACAGACCTGCATGCAGGCAGTACATTCATACACATACAAAAAATAAATAAAATTTTAAAAAAAGAAACAGTTTATCTATCAGAACAGTCACTTTCAATACAACCTACATAAGTAACACCTGATGGGGCCTGAGGACAAGTCATAAATTTGACATGAGCAGGTGATCGGTGGGCATCCTATCACAGGTAATGGATCCCACAGACAATTTCACATTCACAGGCTCCCTCTTGGGCTCGCTCAGTGGCTGGTGACAGACAACATGGGGCCAGGGGCAGAATCAGCTATACCAAGGACCGACCTGTGAGGTCCAGGGGCCTCTCTGCATTGGCTCAGCCTCCTGGGAGGTGGTACACTGGCAAAATGAGGAAGGGGACTGTTCTAACCTTCTTCTGGCTCTTTCGGTGATCTTGAGCAGAATTTACTTTTAAGATCCCGATCAGGATGAGGAGTGGAAGATCAACACTAATATTTGACAGATGGTAAAGGTCTGAGGTAATGAAAAATAGTCCAAAAAAAAAAAAAAAAGGCTGGAGAGATGACTCAGCAGTTAAGAGCACCTGGCTGCTCTTGCAGAGGACCCGGGTTTGATTCCCAACATCTACATGTAACTATCAACCATTGTAACTCCAGTTCTAGGGGATCCAATGCCCTCTTCTGACCTCTGTGGGCTCTGTATAACATTGGGTGCACTTACATACATGCCCTCTTCTGACCTCCAAGGCATTGCACGACATGGGTGCACAAACCTACATGCAGACAGTACATTCATACACATAAAAATAAATAAATACTTTTAAAAATAGTACAAAAATGGGAACTTATAGGCATGGCAGATGGTGGGCTTCCCCAGCCACTGTAATGATGGGTTTCTACTTCTTAATTGCTTTTGTTTTGATTGGTTTTCTTAGGAAGGGTATTTTATGCTTTTTTGGGGGGAGGTGATGTTTAAGTTTTTTTTTTTTTTTATGTGTATGAATGTACGGTCTGCATGTAGGTTTGTGCACCCATGTTGTGCAATGCCTCGGAGGTCAGAAGAGGGCATCAGATTCCCCTGGAACTGGAGTTAAAGACCGTTCTTAGCTGCCATGTGGGTGCTTGGGATCGAACCCAGGTCCTCTGCAAGAGCAGTCAGCACTCTTAACTGCTAGGCCACCTCTCCGATGTTTAAGTTTTTTAAATTTGTTTTTATTTTATGTATATGAGTGTTTTGCCTGCACAATATGTAAAGTGCACCCATGCATGCAATGCCTACAGAGGCCAGAGAGGGTACCAGATCCCTTGGAACTGAAGTTATGCTTGGTTGTTAGCTGCTAGGTAGGTGCTGGGAACTGAACCCCAATCCTCTCTAAGATCAGTCAGTGCTCTTAACCACTGAGCCATCTCTTCAGTCCCAGTTTTGTTTTTTGACTTATGAAAGCCAACTATCTGGACAAGAAAAATGCTCACCAAGAAAGAAACAATATTTATGATGTGATATCGATCTTCAGATCCCCAGACGCATGCTGAGGGCTTAGGCTCAGTTTGAGAGGTTAGCCTGCCTCATGAGCTACTAACTAGCCCCAGAACAGAGCCCTGTATTTGACATTTGGAAGATTTCTGCCCTCAAACAGAGAGCTGAAAGCGTCAAGGGTAAAACTGAGGTATGGGGCCTTGTACATTCAGGGAGTAAAGTACTCTGAAAACTTCAGGTAAGATATTTCTTCTCCTCCCCTTCCTTCCCCTCATCTTTCCTCCTCCTCTTCCTCCTCCTCCTCTTCCTCCTCCTTCTCCTCTTCCTCTTCCTTGTCTCTCCTTCCCTTTCCTCCTCCTCCTCCTACTCTTCATCCTCCTCCTCTTCCTCTTCCTTGTCTCTCCCTCCCCTCCCTCCTCCTCTTCATCCTCCTCCTCTTCCTCCTCTTTCTCCTCTTCCTCTTCCTTGTCTCTCCCTCCCCTCCCTCCTCCTCCTCCTCTTCATCCTCCTCCTCTTCCTCTTCCTTGTCTCTCCCTCCCCTCCCTCCTCCTCCTCCTCTTCCTCCTCCTTCTCCTCTTCCTCTTCCTTGACTCTCCCTCCCCTTCCTCCTCCTCTTCCTCTTCATCCTCCTCCTCTTCCTCTTCCTTGTCTCTCCCTCTCCTCCCTCCTCCTCTTCCTCCTCCTTCTCCTCTTCCTCCTCCTTCTCCTCTTCCTCTTCCTTGTCTCTCCCTCCCCTCCCTCCTCCTTCTCCTCTTCCTCTTCCTTGTCTCTCCCTCCCCTTCCTCCTCCTCCTCCTCCTCCTTCTCCTCCTCCTCCTCTCCTCTCCCCCTCTTTTCCCCCCTCTGTCTTCCCTCCCTTTGTCACCTTGCTCCACCATCGTCTTTTCTCTCTTCATCCCTTTTATAAGGACTCTATTTGATTGACTTCTTTCTCTAGTGGCTGGGGTTGGCAAACTTGGCAAACATTCTAGGTCTTACAGGCTCAGTCACAACTCCTCAGCTCTGTGAATGATCCAGTGTGTTGTTCTGTCAACTGCTGTGGCACAGAATCAGCTGGAAAGAAGACATAAACCAACATACATGGCCCCAGGCTGGTGCTGTACACTTCTGTAACACAGCTTCTTAAACCTTCTCCAGACACAACCTCTTCTTGCCTGACAAATTTTGATACACCTCATATATACAGGTACACAAAATAGGCACACTAATGAAACATTTATTGGCAATAAATCATGCAGAAACTTGTTTTAAAGTAATTCTTAGGTATACATATAATTTTTATCACTTAGTAAAGACTTTAAGGCAAATCTGCATACTAATGAGATGGATGTGCCTATATCCAAAGATACACAAATTTGATCTTTTCATGCTGAGGAACAACAATAGGAAATTTTGAAAGTCTCTATTTTCTGTCATTAAACCATTGTTACTATAAGAGCAGAGGACTTCAGGTACTGTAAAACATTGTGATTCTAATATGTAACACTCTCAGACCTTAGCTGAAGCACTGCAAACAATGTTCATCTCCATCTCAAGATCCATAACTTAATGATAGCTGCAAAAGACCCTTCTTTCTTTTTTTTATAAACATTTTTAAAATTAAAAAAAAATTTTATTCTTGTATGTGTATGAATGTACTGTCTGCATGTAGGTCTGTGCACCCATGTCGTGCAATGCCGCAGAGGTCAGAAGAGGGTGTCGGATTCTCTTGGAACTGGAGTCAAAGACAGTTCTCAGCTGCCATGTGGGTGCTGGGGATCGAACCTGAAGACCCTTCTTTCAAATAAGGTCCCCATCACAGATTCTAGGACTTTGACAGACACCTAGGATTAAAGCCATGCGCTGGGTGTGGTAGCGCATGCCTTTAATCCTAGCACTTGGGAGGCAGAGACAGGTGGATCTTTGTGAGTTCAAGGCCAGCCTGGTCTACAGAGTGAGTTCCAGGACAGCTGGGGCTACAGGGAGACCCTGTCTCGAAAAGACCAAAAAAAGTGCCCAACTGGTAAATGAGTAGTGGACTGTTGGTCCAATTGCAATGCTGTTATAGAAGCCAGCAAAGGAGTCTTGACCTTAAAGTCCTTATTCTTCCAGGAAAGCAAGGAGGGAGGGAGGGAAGATGCCTAGAGAAGCGTCTCCCAGAGTTTCACGTGTGCCTGGGATTGTCAGATATCATCAGAGCGAGTCTACTGTTACCATAAGGAGACTGCAGTGTCCCTGCTTTGCAGATGAAGGAACTAAAGTTAGAGATGTTGAACACCTGGCGCACAGAGGCAGGAGTGGGCAGAACTTAAGACTGTTCTTATCTGTACACAGCTGTCTGGCTCTGCACCCACACTGTGCACTCCCCTAAAGTCAGGGTTTCAGTGCCAGAGAACGACCGGGCCTTATAATCCTTACATTCTCAATCACACAGCTCAGTGATGGACAATCAAAGGGACTTGTACAAGATCCACAGTGGCCAGAGACTTCTTTGAGTAATGCCAAATCCTTATCAAGGCGCCTGTTCCACTTCAGACACATTTTAGACCTTGGGTAGCAGCCATGATAGTGATCTGCTGCCCACGTCCCCTCTTCCTCTAGAGGCCAAGTCCCTATTATCGCAAACCTTAACTTGTTTTGCTTTTTCTTCCATTTTCTTGTGTGTGTGGTGTGCATATGGTATTTATGCATGTTTTTCATGTGTATGGGCAAGAGTACAGGTATGTGTCCATGCATGCCCAAGGCTGATGTCAAGAATCATGCTCCATAACTGTCCTACCTTACATTAAAGCAGGTTCTTTCAATAAAACCCAGAGCTCATGGGTATGGCTATCCCGGTACCCACCTTGCTGCTCTGGGGTGGGCGGGGGGGTCCTGTCTCCTTCTGAGTGCTGGAAAGCAGGCTGCCATGCCTACTTGGGATCTAGTGGGTTCTAGGGGTCTGAACCACAGTTCTCATGCTTGCACCACAAGCACTCTAACCACTGAGCCATCTCCCCAGCCCCAGATCTCACTTTTCTATGAGATTCTCTCCCAGCCTGAGCCTGGGGACCTTCCCCATCCAGAGTGGACCTATAGACTTGCTCCTTGGTCCTTCCGTTTCCTGTGCAGGACCTAAGAGAAATGGAGAACAAGACGGATGCTATCCTAACTGCATTGCCACTTCTGGCTCCAGCCTCCCTCTCACTCTGCAGATCTTCATTCCAAAGCCACATCTAGACCTACCCAATGTAAAGCCCCTCACAGAACCTGCCCTACCACTTCCATGTTTATTTCATCGCTTGGGGCTCCTCACCATCTAAAATGCTCTAGTTTACACATCTGCTGCTTTTTCTACATCTTCTCTCTCTAGGATGGGACTTCCTGAGTCTGGGACTTTCTTTTTTTCTTTTCTTTTTTTAAAGGGTTGACTCTCTTATTTTATTTTATTTTATTTTATTTTATTTTATTTTATTTTATTTTATTTTATTTATTCTTTATGTGTATGAGTGTACTGTCTGCATGCAGGTTTGTGCACCCATGTCGTGCAATGCTTCGGAGGTCAGGAGAGGGCATTGGATTCCCCTGGAACTGGAGTTCTCCTGGAATTGGAGTTTCAGACAGTTCTCAGCCACCATGTGGGTGCTGGGGATCAAACCTGGGTCCTCTGCAAGAGCAGTCGGTGCTCTTAACCACTAGGCCATCTCTCCAGCCCCAAGTGTGGGACTTTCTGACTCCACTCTGTCCTATAACGAATTAAGGTCTCATCTGATGTGTGGTAGCCACCCATTAACTGAATGAATGGGTGAACGCAAACACACTAGTAGGTTCTGTTTGTAGCCAGGATGCTGAGCCCCAGTGGAGCTCTTCTCCAAGATCAGGCCCCCACTGTGACCCCAGAACACACTGTTTTTGCACTGTCCTGGAATGCAGGTAGCCTAGAGGTCTGAATAGTAAGAGCCACCCGGGACAGACTGAAAGCGCGCTGCCCCTGCATGCTGGAGGCCCTGGCAATTGCAGTGAGAAGCACTATGCCCTTAGCCCAGTCCAGCCCATAAATCCTGAGAATCCCCAAGTCCAGCTAATAGAGCCATTTTTAGTAAGTCGAGTGCTTTGCAGCCACCTTGCAGTAACTCAGGGAAACTGCTGCTCTCTCCTAAATTGTGAAGTATCTACCTAGATTTCTGCCGCTGCCCAGGACAGCCATTAGCTCCCTGATAAAATAGTCTTTTAAAGAAGCCAGGAGGAAAAACAAAGGAAAATGCAGGGGCCAGGAGCCCCCAGGCTTGCCTTTCCCGCCAGTGACCTAAAGAACCCTTTGTCTCCTTTTGGGAGGATGAAGAGATGATAAAGCAAAATGTTTTCAAATGAGCTTGTGGCTGTAAATATTCAGACAGGAGAGAAACATGTAGTAAGTACCTGGGTTGTTCTAATCTGGTGAAGGCGACCCTCACTTTTATCACCAACTTCATGAACACACACACACACACACACACACACACACACACACACACTTTTCTAGCCTTTGATCTTGGGGGCCAAGACTCCTATGGGTGATGCAGAGATGCTACAGCACAGGTGAGGCTGTAGGGCATGTGGCACTTGAAGGGTGTGGGCTACCCTCCGTCTCTCCCTCTGGCACTGTGGGGCCCTGCTGCTAGAATCACACATCAAGGAGGGGGCAGTATGAGGTGTGCAATAGGGAGCTTCACACACGTGCAAAAGCACCCATCCAATACACATGCAGATACTGTTGTTTCTGAAATAGCCTTTAATTGTAAATCATTTTAGATTTATAAAACTGTGACAGAGATTGTGCAGAAAGTTGCTGTTCTTGCTTCCTGTCTGTCCAAAAGCAACTCAGGGAGGAAAGGTTTATTTTGGCTTACAGGTCACACAGTCCATGTTGAGGGAAGTCAGGGCAGAACTCAAGCAGGAAGGCAGAAATCACAGAGAGAAGCTGCTGGCCGGCACACCCTGGGGTTCCTGATGAGCTAGGTCGGTCAGGACCACCTGCCTAGGGATTGTACCACCCACGGTGGGCTGGGATCTCCTACGTCAGTTTACAATCAAGGCCCCTACAGACAAGCTCTGCAGGCGGAACTGATCTGGACAAGCCTTCAACTGAGTGTTCTTCTCAGATGACTCTGGGCTGTGTCACGTTAACAGAGTGAACTAGGACTGTTGCCATTTAGCCTTTAACCAGCTTCCTGCAATGCTAACATAACTGCCTTTGTGGGATAAATTATTTTGTCATCTTCCCCCACACACACCGCCCACCTGCCCGGCTAATTCCATGGGAATGCTGGCATTCCCATGGAAGGTGCACAGGACTTGGAATTCGGAGACTTTGGGGGCCCACCACATGAGGCTGGGCCCCCTGTTGCCATTTTACCAGCAAGGCTTCGTTTCTCACAGGAACTGCAGGTGGCCATGTTGAACTGGGGACCCACAGCTACGGCTTGAGTGAGTGCATGCTTTCCAGCCATTTGTAGCCAATCTCATAAATTCTGGTCTAGTCTGTAATTGTAAAGTTCTTTCCCTTGCTTTGCCTAGCAACCGGGAACCAGGAAGCAGCAGAGGTAGGGCTAGACTGTGGGACACTGCCGGCATAGCTGTGCACATGGGCAAACCCCCACCACACACACACACACACACACACACACACACACTGGGAGGAAAATTCCTCTGCTACAGTGTTGGAGTCACCAAAATCAATAATAGTAGGCTTCAAAGATAGCTCAGTGGTTAAGAGCACTGGCCGCTCTTGCAGAGAACCCAGGTGCAGTTTCCAGTACCCACGTGGTGGCTAACAACCATCTGTAATTCTAGTTCCAAAGGATCCAGTGCCCTCTTTTGACCTCCATGAGCACTGCATAACATGGGTGCATTTACATACATGCAGGCACAACACTCATACACATAAAATGAAAATAATTTTTTTTATTTCTGTATGTGTATGAATGTACTGTCTGCATGCAGGTTTGTGCACCCCTGTCGTGCAATGCCACGGAGGTCAGAAGAGGGTGTTGGATTCCCCTGGAACTGGAGTTCTCCTAGAATTGGAGTTTCAGACGGTTCTCAGCCACCATGTGGGTGCTGGGGATCGAACCTGGGTGCTCTGTAAGAGTGGTCGGCACTCTTAACTGCTAGGCCATCTCTCCAGTCTCATAAAACGAAAATAAATTTATGGAAAGAAGTTAATTGCATTATGGTACTGTTAGCTAAATTATAGACTCTGGATTCTATCTTTTTTTTTTTTTTCTTTTCCCACAAACATCTTTTTTTTTTTTTTTTTTTTTTT
>VZQC01004268.1:1480930-1491287 GCA_009823505.1 Rhizomys pruinosus
GGCTCAGGAGATCTCAAATCCAAAGTGTTGTTTAACAAGAAAGAAATTACTGTAGCTCTCAAGACCAATATTAGAAAGTTCCAAAGAACCGACAGCTGACATCAAGTGACTGGGAATGGGATCCAGTGCCGTGGCCCTCCTGACGTGGACGCCCCATCCCCCCTCCTAAGCAGAGCATCTTTGTGAGCTAGGCTCAGCTACCATCATTCCCATTTCAAAGATTTTATTAAAAATTTTTTTTAATTATGTGTTGATGTGTGTGTCTTTGTCTAGGGTTGTGCATAAAAGTGCTGCCACCTGCAGAGGCCACAAGAGGGAGTCAGATCCCCTGCAGCTGGAGTTATTGTGGGTTGTGAGCTGCCCAATGTAGTCTCTGGGAACTGAACTCCAGTACTCTGCAAAAACAGGAAGCTCTCTTATTCACTGAACCATCCCTCCAGACCTCACTCCCATTTCCTAGATAGTGAAACTGAGGCTTAGAAACATTCTAACTTGGCTATCTTCATAATATGCTAAGTGACTGAGCCAAGATTTGAATTCAGGCATGGTGATTTTCCAAATCTTAAGTCTGTAATTCTCTGGTAATTCCTGGAACTGAAAAATTACAGCATGGTACAAGGACATGGTGAATTTGACTCCTCCCAAAGAATGGGGATCTTAATTTTAAGCTATCTATCTATTTATCTATCTATCTATCTATCTATCTATCTATCATCTATTTTTATGTGTATGAGCCTGTGTAATTTTATTTGTGCACCACATGTGAGCAGGAGACTAGGAAGGCCAGCAGAGGTTGTCAGATCCCCTAGAACTGGAGTTACAGGTGGTTGTGAGCCACCCTGCAGGTACTGGGAATGAAACCTGAGTCCTCTGCAAGAGCAGTAAGTGATCTTAATTCCAGAGACATCTCTCCAGCCACAAAGAACCTTGCTTTTTTATGCACAGAGTCCTTTACACATGCATGACTCAGCCTTTTCACTTAGTGAGGATTTCCCTCCTCTTGCAGGTTGACCACTGGAATTGGAATTAAACAGAATCTGTCAGAATTATCCCCCAAAGGAAATATTTACATACTGGATGGTTAGCTTCTTGTTTGAATTTTAGAAATCTGTAAGGCTCTACTGCCTCAAAATAATTACCTTTTTAAATGGAAAGGACAGTTCAAGTTACCCAAAATTAGAAACTTTTTGAACATGTCTTTTCTAGTCTGCATTAAAACACAGGAAAGGACAAATTCAGCAGCCGAAATGATAGAGGTCTCTATCGAGTGAGCACATTGGCTCATGAGAGTAATTATTTTGAGCAAAGTGCAGTATTTCCAATGACCATGGAGGAATGCTGGATATATCAGTTATAAACAACTCAGAGGGCCGGAAAATTTTAGACTTTATTATTCTGACTTTGGGAGTAGCTTTGGAGATCACAGGGAAAATAGTTCCCTCTATGTGAGATTGTCCTGAATATTACCCATGGCATATAACATTCATCAGACCCTAAAACCCAACCACCTTCCCTCCTCACCCCCCCACCCCAAGGCCGTTCTTCCAATCCAGGCTTTAGAACTATTTGTTTGATCTTTTTAGTTAAAATTAGATAAGCATACGCTGTTCTCCTCAGTGAACAGAAACACTGCTTAGGCTAAAGTTATTCTTTCCTTTTCTTCAAGTTCTTTCTTTCCAGCTTTAAACTAAGGCATGGATCAACCCTAGCTTGGCAGTTGGGCCAAGATCAAGAGTTTCAGGCCTAAATGTATGTTGATCAAACATCATCACCAGTCCCTGGTTTGGGTAACTGACCAGACTTTCCCCTACACCCCTCCAATTCCCCATGCATTTTAGCAATGCGTATACAACACCTGCCAATCCTAGAGCCTTTCTGGACAACAAATTCTGTGTCTCTAAAAGAGACACATTCAGATTCTAGTTAACATATAAAGTGAAAATCAGCTATGATCAAAATCATATTTGATAGTCCAGTAGAGTTCATGCAGTACCCAGCACTGTCTCAGAAGGAAGCCTTTTCCTCCTAACTGGACCATGTTATCATTTCCCTGTCTGACCATCACATAAAGAAAGCTGCCTGTGTTTAGATGTGATGAAACATGAAAAACCCCTGTTTATTTAAATATTAAATTAATCACCAGGGGCCAAAAAAGACTTCTGCTAATTCCTGTGTCTACCAGCTACTTCTCTTCTCCTCACTGACCAAATACCCGTCAAGAAGCAGCCTCAGAGAAGGAGGGTGTATTTTGGCCCATGGCTGGCAGAAGGGGTGGAAGCACTTGCTCACATCTGTGCAGATCAGCAGGCAAAGGAAGAGGAATGCTGGTACTGATGTGTCTCCTTTCTCCCTCTGTAGTAAATCTGAGACCCCAGTACATGAGATGGGCCCCCAGTATTCAGGGTGGTTCCTCCCTTCAGTTAAACCTCTCTAGAAATCCCCTTAAGGACATTCCCAGAAGTGTCTCCCAGGTGACTCCAAATCCAGTGCAGCTGACAGTGAAGACTGATCATCACGGCACACTNCAAAGATTTTATTAAAAATTTTTTTTAATTATGTGTTGATGTGTGTGTCTTTGTCTAGGGTTGTGCATAAAAGTGCTGCCACCTGCAGAGGCCACAAGAGGGAGTCAGATCCCCTGCAGCTGGAGTTATTGTGGGTTGTGAGCTGCCCAATGTAGTCTCTGGGAACTGAACTCCAGTACTCTGCAAAAACAGGAAGCTCTCTTATTCACTGAACCATCCCTCCAGACCTCACTCCCATTTCCTAGATAGTGAAACTGAGGCTTAGAAACATTCTAACTTGGCTATCTTCATAATATGCTAAGTGACTGAGCCAAGATTTGAATTCAGGCATGGTGATTTTCCAAATCTTAAGTCTGTAATTCTCTGGTAATTCCTGGAACTGAAAAATTACAGCATGGTACAAGGACATGGTGAATTTGACTCCTCCCAAAGAATGGGGATCTTAATTTTAAGCTATCTATCTATTTATCTATCTATCTATCTATCTATCTATCTATCATCTATTTTTATGTGTATGAGCCTGTGTAATTTTATTTGTGCACCACATGTGAGCAGGAGACTAGGAAGGCCAGCAGAGGTTGTCAGATCCCCTAGAACTGGAGTTACAGGTGGTTGTGAGCCACCCTGCAGGCACTGGGAATGAAACCTGAGTCCTCTGCAAGAGCAGTAAGTGATCTTAATTCCAGAGACATCTCTCCAGCCACAAAGAACCTTGCTTTTTTATGCACAGAGTCCTTTACACATGCATGACTCAGCCTTTTCACTTAGTGAGGATTTCCCTCCTCTTGCAGGTTGACCACTGGAATTGGAATTAAACAGAATCTGTCAGAATTATCCCCCAAAGGAAATATTTACATACTGGATGGTTAGCTTCTTGTTTGAATTTTAGAAATCTGTAAGGCTCTACTGCCTCAAAATAATTACCTTTTTAAATGGAAAGGACAGTTCAAGTTACCCAAAATTAGAAACTTTTTGATCATGTCTTTTCTAGTCTGCATTAAAACACAGGAAAGGACAAATTCAGCAGCCGAAATGATAGAGGTCTCTATCGAGTGAGCACATTGGCTCATGAGAGTAATTATTTTGAGCAAAGTGCAGTATTTCCAATGACCATGGAGGAATGCTGGATATATCAGTTATAAACAACTCAGAGGGCCGGAAAATTTTAGACTTTATTATTCTGACTTTGGGAGTAGCTTTGGAGATCACAGGGAAGATAGTTCCCTCTATGTGAGATTGTCCTGAATATTACCCATGGCATATAACATTCATCAGACCCTAAAACCCAACCACCTTCCCTCCTCACCCCCCCACCCCAAGGCCGTTCTTCCAATCCAGGCTTTAGAACTATTTGTTTGATCTTTTTAGTTAAAATTAGATAAGCATACGCTGTTCTCCTCAGTGAACAGAAACACTGCTTAGGCTAAAGTTATTCTTTCCTTTTCTTCAAGTTCTTTCTTTCCAGCTTTAAACTAAGGCATGGATCAACCCTAGCTTGGCAGTTGGGCCAAGATCAAGAGTTTCAGGCCTAAATCTATGTTGATCAAACATCATCACCAGTCCCTGGTTTGGGTAACTGACCAGACTTTCCCCTACACCCCTCCAATTCCCCATGCATTTTAGCAATGCGTATACAACACCTGCCAATCCTAGAGCCTTTCTGGACAACAAATTCTGTGTCTCTAAAAGAGACACATTCAGATTCTAGTTAACATATAAAGTGAAAATCAGCTATGATCAAAATCATATTTGATAGTCCAGTAGAGTTCTTGAAGTACCCAGCACTGTCTCAGAAGGAAGCCTTTTCCTCCTAACTGGACCACGTTATCATTTCCCTGTCTGACCATCACATAAAGAAAGCTGCCTGTGTTTAGATGTGATGAAACATGAAAAACCCCTGTTTATTTAAATGTTAAATTAATCACCAGGGGCCAAAAAAGACTTCTGCTAATTCCTGTGTCTACCAGCTACTTCTCTTCTCCTCACTGACCAAATACCCGTCAAGAAGCAGCCTCAGAGAGGGAGGGTGTATTTTGGCCCATGGCTGGCAGAAGGGGTGGAAGCACTTGCTCACATCTGTGCAGATCAGCAGGCAAAGGAAGAGGAATGCTGGTACTGATGTGTCTCCTTTCTCCCTCTGTAGTAAATCTGAGACCCCAGTACATGAGATGGGCCACCAGTATTCAGGGTGGTTCCTCCCTTCAGTTAAACCTCTCTAGAAATCCCCTTAAGGACATTCCCAGAAGTGTCTCCCAGGTGACTCCAAATCCAGTGCAGCTGACAGTGAAGACTGATCATCACGGCACACTCAGCTGGGACCCATGCTTACAGAGAATCAGACTCCACTCCATATTTCAGCAGATTATTCTTTTCCTTTCTCAGGCTTGTCTATCTTTGGTTTTTGTTTGTCTAACTGAATCTTAAGTTAAATCTCTGTGTGATCAAATTCTGAACCAAGGTGGTTTTTTTTGTTTGATAGTTTGTTTTTTACTGATTCTTCTCTTTAAAGAAATCATTGACAGGCTCCAGTGATGGGCACCCACTTAAGAGTAGATGGGCAGTAGAAACTGGACTCAGTGGATTTAAAACATTTGAAAAAGAGGACACAAAATTGGGTGGGTAGGAAAGGGGGATGGGTCTAGGAGGAGTTGGGGGAGGGGTATGAATATGATCAATAGAATCTGAAAGATGCATTAGTATTTTCTCTATCCCTGTTCTGCTATATTTCACAAGCCTTAGGTGTAGAGGTTCCACTGTAGATGTGTCACTTAGAGCTGGGCATCTCTCAGACACATATTCTTTGTGTGTGACCAGTTGTAGAACTCTGTAATAGCCTCCAACTGTCGCAAAAAGATGCTACTTTCAGGAGCGGTATTCAGTATACTTAGCTGTAAACATAAGGACCCATATTTAGCATACAGTAAGAAATTTAATTTGCAAGTCAAAAACTAACCAAATGAGGGGCTGGAGAGATGGCTCAGGGATTAAGAACACTGATTATTCTTCCAAAGGACCTAAGTTTGGTTCCCAGCGCCCACATGGCAGCTAACAACCACCCATAACTCCAGTTCCAGGGGTTTTGGCACCCTCTTCTGGCCTCTGTGGGCATGTGCATGACTCATACACAGAAAATAAAAATAAATAAAATACTGCTATAAACTAACCAAATGATAAAGTAAACCAAAGTAATTATAACCTTATTAAAATGTAGTTTCCAATATAATCATAAATAACAAAGGAGCAATATCATTATCTTCTGAAACTCTTGAGGGATCCAGGGATCCTCTGGGAATCTCCATGAAATACTTCAGTGCCTTGTAGTGCCAGACTAAATATGCTTTGCCTCAACCGCCACCATTCATGATTTAAAAAAAAAAAACCAATGAACCCTAAACTCAATTTCAGAGTTCTATATTATTTTATTGCTGAGTTTCCAAGGCAGCTTTCTTTCTAGATTCTTTGGTAATGTATACTAATTCAGTATATTCTTTTCTTTTCTTTTTTTGAGACAGCTGGCCTGGAACTCACTCTGTAGACCAGGCTGGCCTTGAACTCACAAAGATCAGCCTGCCTCTGCCTCCTGAGCACTAGGATTAAAGGCATGCGCCACCACACCTGGCTTAAAGACAGTTGGTTCTTAGCAACCATGTGGGTGCTGGGAATCAAACCCGGGTCCTCTGCAAGAGCAGTCAGTGCTCTTAACTGCTGAGCCATCTCTCCAGCCCCAATTCATTATATATTTAAAAAGATAATTGTGAATTGGCCCAGGAAGGCAAAGTCCTTTACATTTAAATTCTTGTTCATCTTGGAACACATCTTATACATGTCTTACAGAAAGATCAAATCCATCTTTATTTAAATCATTCACAGTAATCATAATAAAAGAAAAATACAATACAGTATGCCCTAGCGACTGACCTTACATTTTATATTCTCTTCATAAGTAAAAGCTAAGCCATGTAGCTATGTCTAGACCTATGTCATGGCTCATGTGTTTATGTACACCATGTTTTTGATGGCCCAATGCACCATAGATTGAGCAAAACCGAAAGTCATAAGATTTCACAAAACAATCCATCTGGAAGGGGCGCTATGGTCCTAGGGATGGAAAGGACCAAATGTGTCATTAGGACATTGATTAATACGCTCTGCCAATTCAGAACCAGCCAGTCATCTCAGCTCCAGCCAAGACTTTGGAAAGAGAAAGTGGAGATATCAGAAGTTCTAGTGACATCCACACTTCAGCACCAGCAGTGACTGGAGCTCTACAGAGGGGCTCCCTACTACAGCACCCCTCAGCAGGCTTAATGGAAGATTTGTAAAACCTACTTCTGACCTACCCCTAAGAATCTAACAGGAAGAAAAAGATCAAAGAAGTGAAGGAGGTAAGGGAGAATCTCACAAACTGGGAAGAATGTCTGGCATTGTTTTCATTAAGAGAGAGGTATCAACCTTTCCCAGGGTAGTGGTCTTGGGAACACCTGCAACACAATATTAAAAACTGTGGGTTCAAAGGCTTTGAAATATGTACAAATTGTGGCAAAATATGTGTTAAGACCAAAAAGTATTCTAATATACAGCATTCAGACTTCCCATTGCCCACCGCACTCATACACACAAATAATCAGGGTGAAAAATGGGTCTCCCTCAGGTTTCTAACAGTGCTCGGGAGTGCCATGGCTCCACCCCAGCAGCCAGCTCCATGGGCGAGCACCCCAAGTGTGGGAAGGCGCCTCAGGATCTTAAGCCTCGAGTTAGAACTCAGTAGTCTTCATTGTGCTTCACTCTCTAGAACTGAACTGGGAACACACCTGTCCCACCTCCCTTCATAGGGCTTTTCAAATAATTAAAAGCTGCCTTGGGGCCTTCTAATTTCAACTAAAAATGAAGGCTTAGCCAGGGTAAGGACCATCCCAACATTCTAGAGTTATTTATGGGAGCCATAACTGGAACCAAATTATTATGTTGAGGTCCAAGTCTCTTTGTTCTTAAATTTTCCACATGAGCTTTGTGAGTCCTGGAGCTTCTCAGAACCACATGGTCCCACGTGGGTTTAGGGCAAGGTCTGTCTGGTCATTTCAGTCCGCAGTCTAGTAATGGAAGCAATGTAAACAATGGACTTAGCTGTGTGTAGACCAGGCATCGTGCATACCTTGGGGCCACATCTCTCCCACCCATAACATGTCCCTTCTTTAGACACTAGCCAGCACCTGCCAAGAATGATTCTAGAAAAATGTGAGTATGGATTCTGGTCAGAGCTGATCTGAAGGGAATGGCTATTGTGATGTGGAAAATTAGAAACCTGGGGACAGTCATAGTTGATTAATCCCATATACTAGAAGAGCAGAGGAAGCCGAGAAAGAAAAGAGGGAGAGAGAAAGGAAGAGAAGAGAGAGGAAGACGGGCAGAGAGACGAAAAACAGAAAACTTACTAGTAACTCTTGGAACTTTCATTAGGCACAGGCCACATTTGTTTCTAATTCTGGGAAATGGCCCTTCACCTTTACAATAAGCTCCCTCTTCTTTTTCCTTGAGCTAGTTCAAGCTGGGCTCTGTTTCTTAGAACCCCAGGCACCCCACTAATACATTTCTCATGTAACATGCAGCTATGAGTCGGGTATTATTTTACCTTTCAAATCGAATTAGTTGTATGAGCAGAGGATGAATAAGAGAAAGGCACTCGGGTTTCGAAGGAAAAACATTAACTTATGAAAAACTGTTTTTTTCATTGAAAAAAATTAAATCCCTTTGGTCTCGAAGTGCCTGTTGAAAGCAATGGAATCTGAGGTATTTTATATTTTTGACACTAACAAAAGATCATTTTACAAAGTCCTTCCAAGATTGGTGGAGTAATGTCCAAGGTGGGGGGAGGGGAGACAAAGGTGGGGTGGAGGCCTGAGGCAGGGCAGGGCAGGGCAGGGCAGGGCAGGGCAGGGCAGGGCAGCTCCCTGTGTTATATGGCTTTCCCTGTACTTTGCTAATACAGGGAAAGCATCTCCCTGAGTCTATCCCAGAGCATCTCTTCATCCACACTACAGAGCCTATGAGGGCAGAGCCAGGCCCCTCCACCTCCACAGCCTCGTCATTTACTACGATACCTGATACAAATAAGTTAATACTTGTTGAATGGATGCATGAAAGATAAGTACACACTAGCCTCCGAGAGATCCTAAGTGAGGTGAACTCCAGAAGCTGTTACGAAGGGTCCGTGTAAAGGAGGTAGTCCGCTCATGGAGTAGGATTATATCATATTAATTCAGCTGCTTGAGAATAATTGGGGTGCTCCTGCCTTACATACTGAAGTGTTAGGTGACCCCAGCTGTGGGTTGGACCTGGTTCCACCCGGTGGCTCTCGAGGCTGCCACTTCCCTTGACGGTGAAAGGAGTTGAAGGTGGTGTCTGCCTGGCAATGGGGAGAAGCGAGCACTTCTAAATGATTTGAGATCGAGGAGACTAGAACAGACCCACGCATTTGAGCGAAGATGCGAATACTGTGCTATGTAGGTAGAGGTTCTGGGGTGGCCAGGAGCTTGCTAGGACAGGCCTTGGGAAGCGAACACTTAAGTCAGTGAGTTTCAGTAGTCATGGTCAACGTGACTGGACTTAGAATCATCTAGAAGAATGGTGAGGTGTGTGAGACTATCTCATGACCCTCCCGGAGTGTGAGTGACCCTCCAATGGGCTGGAGGCTGAGTGGCAGCCAAGGAGGAAGAGAAGAACAGCAGCTGTCCTGCTCTCGGCTCCTCCACGCGGACTGACACCCGGGGACGACAGCTAAGACACTCTGCTCCTTTAAGTTGTTCGTGTCGGGTACTTAATAATGAATACATGTGTACTCTGCATGTTCCAGAGCTGGGTGTCCAACCTGAGGCTGCATGTGCCCAGGATAATGTACTGTGTTGTAGTGTCATGCATATATGTGCCCTGCAGTCTGGGTCACTGGGCACCCTAAATTTTTTTTTTTGGTCTTTTTGAGACAGGGTCTCCCTGTAGCCCCAGCTGTCCTGAAACTCACTATGTAGACCAGGCTGGCCTTGAATTCACAAAGAAAAGATCCGCCTGCCTCTGCCTCCCAAGTGCTAGGATTAAAGGCGTGTGCCACGACGCCCGGCCTGGACACCCTAAATTTAACGTGTGGTCTAAGAATATTCTTTGTCCAGTGTGGCCCACAGAAGCCACAAGAAACCCCAGACTCGGCTTTGTATATTTATGTGAGGCATGTGTGTCTCTGAAATTTTCATGTCAGCACATATTTTTCTACTTTGCCACTTTTAACTGTTACATAGTATTCCATATGTATTATATTTAACAATCTTCCTATTGAAATGTTCCCAGTTTTTATTATTACACACAATCTAAATTACTTTTTTTACTATTATACTTGGTGACATAAGACCATTTTCATGGAAGTATATAGAAACTACACTTTTGTAGCCAATCAAAACCACTTTAAGATATCATCTTACTCCAATAAGACTGGCTAGGATCAAGAAAACAAATGAAACCAAGGACTGTAGAGGTTGTGGGAAAGGGAAACAAACACTCATCCACTGCTGGTGGGAATGTAAACTCGTACAGCCACTATGGAAAGCAGTGTGGAGAACCCTTGGAAGACTTGGAATGAACTTGCCACCCGACCCAGCCATACCACTCCTGGGCATGTACCCTCAAGACTCACCCCACCGCAGAGATACATGCACGGCCATGTTTATTTCAGCTCTCTTCACAATAGCAAGGAGCTGGAACCAACCCAAATGCCCCTCAACTGATGAGTGGATAGAGAAAATGTGGTACATCTACACAATGGAGTTCTATGCAGCAGTAAAGAAAGA
>VZQC01004268.1:1492108-1594105 GCA_009823505.1 Rhizomys pruinosus
GGGGAGAGAGAGAGAGAGAGAGAGAGAGAGAGAGAGAGAGAGAGAGAGAGAGGGAGAGCGAGCCATGGTGCCTACGTGGAAGTCAGAGGACAACGTCAGGTAGCAGTCCTCGCATTCAACCTTGTTTTGTTTAGATTTGGGTTTTGTTTCTGATTTTTTTTTTTAAGATAGGGTCTTCCAGTAGCCTCAGCTGGCCTTAAATTTGCTATGTAGACCAGGTTGGCTCTGATCTCACAGAGGTCCACCTCCCAAGTGCTGGGATTAAAGGTGGGCACCACCATGACTGACCCTTTGACCGAGTTTTGAGTCAGTCTTTTGCTGTTTTTGCTGGCTTGCAAGCCTCCGAGCTTCTCCCTCTCCACTACCATCTTGCTGTAGGACTCCATACCTGGCTTTCCATGGGGCTCAAGGATAGAACTCAGCTCCCCATGCTTACACAGCAAGGGCTCTACCCAAGAAGCCCTCTCCCCAGCATCAAATCTGAATGACACTATCAAGCCTGTCAGGGTATATCCATTAGCACCTATGTCTTATTTTGAAAGCATGATTTACTGCGGTGTAAAAACTACACATACCTTAGCATCTTGGAGTTTCTTCTTTAAAGGGCTATACATTTAGAAAGTAATATATAGGTAATCAAAAATTCCCCTTAAAATATTTTTTTTATTAAAACCGAATCCAGAAACACAATAACATCAATGTTTAGTTAAATGAGTTCTTGTGTAACCATCACTCAATTAAAAATAAATGGACCATGCCAGCCATTTCCAGAAACCTTTCCAGGCACTCATGCCAATGTCAACCCCTCTCATCCACTTGAAAGGAACCCCAAGTACAGTTTCTGTGTTACGACTCTTCATAGCCTATGTTTATAAGATGCTGTACTTCACAGCCATTATTTGCATCATTAAAAGACTGGGTAGTAAGATTTCTGAAAAGCTTACTTATACCTTTCCAGTTTTACTGCTACCAAGAGCTAAGCACTCCTCATTAGTGTATTTGTTAATACAAATGTCCTTGTCCCCTCCCCTCAAAATGTGGAGTAAGCACTAAGACATTTCGTCCACAAGGGGGCGCCATATCCCCTTTATGTTCTCAGATAAACCCTTACTATATAGTTCAGGTTACCAGCGCCTATGAATGAAGTCACAGGACACATGCGAAAGACACCTAATGACTTTTTTACCTTGATGCATATCACAAAATGGCTTGTCAGCTTAAGTTCAAACCCCAAAGGTTTCTAGGAGTCCAAGAGTGAACTTATATGTCAACAACCACTTTTCCACTAAGAACTAAAATCCTGAAATTATAGGAGGAGGCCACGGACATTTGGAACAGACAAAAGGGCACTGTTTCCAGGCCTAAATGAAATACAGCTGGTTTATAGCTGCGCTACCTTTTTCACTGTACTTCCAAATCACTAAACAGAATGAAGTTGTCAATGGTCACTACTGTGGTGTGGAAGAATTCTGAGCCCTGCAGCCTCCCTGCAGCCACCAGCTACTGGCCTGCCGGATTCCCTTTTGACCTGTGTACATCATCTATCCCCAGATTCAGCTCTTCAGTGAGGCAATATTTTTCAAGCCTGAATCATCTACTTTGTATTCTTTAAAAAAAAAAAATCTGTGTGTGTGTGTGAGTGTGTCATGCATGCATGCCACAGTGGGTATGTGAGGGTGAGAAGACAACCTCAAGCTTCAGTCAGTCCTCATCTTCTTCCATTCCCTGCTGCATGCATCAGGCTAGCTGGCCATGAGCTTCAAGGGATTCTCCTTTCTCCATCTCTCATCTCTCCATGGGCACACTGGGATTGCAGACTGCCCTGTCTAACTTCACACGGGCTCTGAGGATCTAAACTTATCAAGTGCTTAACTATTGAGCCTTCTCCCTACCCCATTATCTACTTTTATCCCCTTGTTGTTCTTCGAATTAAAAAAAAAACAAGAAATAAAACTATGAAGCTATGAAGACATTTGAACTCTTTCATTTTAGAAGGTTCAGAATTTCTATTTCCAAGAGTCACAGCTATTTACACTGCTGTGTTCTGACCATCCTCAACGTAAGAGGTGGGCTCAGATGCCAACTGTGTGTTGAGTGTGTATAGAGAGCAGGACATTTATGCGTACGCATGAGGTATTCAAGACCATCCTCACATCAGGCCCAAAGACCAGTGACTATGTCCAAATGTCAACAGAACAGGCAAAGAAGTGTCAACTGGAGTTTCTTCATGTTTTAAATGCCCATTGCGATCTAAATTTTAACCACAGATTTATAAGTTTAGGTTGCATTTATTAAAGGAGCTTTGTGGCACATGTCATTTAATTTGAATCATTTTATGTGCCTATGACTTATTCCTTAAGGTATGGACTTACTGATTTGGAAAATTCAATAAGGGTATATACATCTAGTGGAATACCGTTGAGACAAGCCTACATCCATCCTATAGTTTGGTTTGTTCACTTGTTCTTTAGAAAAGTATGAGTACTCCCTCCAGGAATATGGATAAATACAAAAGCATAGGACAGTTTTGAGAATGGGCTTTTAAGTCTGACAGCCCAGGATCCCAAGTAGCTTTGGCAATTTCTTCATTCTTTAATGATGCTTCCAGGCGCTGACTCCTCATGGGAAAAGTTTCATTCCTTTGTTCTTTCAACTGTCACTACCCGATCTTCTGGTCATTTCCCCATATCAACTGATGACTTCATCTCTTGGTTCATAGAATCCACATGAAATCCCCCCATCACCCTGGGTGACTCATCTGACTCATTCCCATGGTTCCCCCCACAACCTCATTTCTAGTGACTTTGATCTCCTCTCTCCTTACCCATCCACACAAGTCTGCGGTGTTCAGAGGCTCTAGCCCAGACTCCAACTCCAGCATCGCACCCTGCTCTGGCTCTCGCCAGCGTGTCTTTACCACAGACCCTTGGATCTCGTCTTCATCTTCTGCTTTCTCTTAGTCCATCAGAGGTCCTGTCTTCCCTCCATCCCTTTTCGGCTAACATCACATGAAACATCAGTTTAAACAGTTGTCTTCCTACACCCCAACAAACTTTTAGGCTTATCTTTTGGCTATGGCAAAATTCCAAATCAGAGTTCAGTTCATCCTCATTTCCCAAGATTAAACATGTAGAGCTAAGCTACACATGTATGGCCTTCCCCCTGAGCCAGGATCTCAACACAGTCCAAAATCTTTGTGTCATTGTCAACTCCGCAGCATCAGTGAAAGATATTTCCATCCCAACTCAAGCCTGTGCTTAGCATACCTAGGGCCTAAATATAGATGTTGTTTATAAATCAAGGCCAATCACCTGCACTTTGAATGCTGTCATTTCATGACCTCCAAGGACTATAATGCCCTAACCTTACTCTTCGTGCTCTATTTATTCTTTCAGGTCTTTCTCTATTTCCACTAATCCTTTCAAGATCTTAAACTTCTTCTCTGACAAGAAAGCCATGTAAATCCTACATCTTCTTGAGTTAAGTTTTATCTCTTCTTTCCTTCATAGTCCGACCACTTGAAGACAGACAAAGGCTTCATTCACATCCTCCCTCTCGGACACACCCACCACTCTACTGAATCTGCTTTTCCATTCCTCTCATGGCTGTCAGTGACCTTCTGGTTGGTATGTTCGATGGACACTTTCCAGAGCTTGTGTAATTGCCACCAGCAGTGTTCAGCATCATGCATCAATCCCTCCTTCTCCAAAAGTTCTTTCATCTCCCTAACCACCCCTCCTCTGCCTACTGATTTCCCTCCTAAGCTTCCAGCTGCCTCGTGCCTTAAATCTGAGTCACTAGACTGACTTTCTGTTCAGCACTCTCTCTAGATAACGTCATTTATTTCCATGGCTATAGTCTCCAAACCAGATCAGACTCATGAGTTAGGTTCTTGGATGTCCATTTGGCATACCAAGCATCTCACATACATGTTTTTTTCAAAGACATCATAATGGCAAATGTGCCCAAATTAAGCTTATGATCTTTCCCCCAAATATGCTTCTTTTCTTGAGCTCAATACCAACCATCTACTCATCTGTGCAGGGAATATGGCTAACAAAGTTCTTTCTCCATAACTCTCAGCCTTCAATCCCATGATCCATCCATTCTACCCCATTTCCACCACATCCACGCCTTCTCCCATTCTCCCATCTCCACAGACACTTTCCTCCTTCCGGTGAACTTTAATCTTTTCTTGGGTCAATGCCCCTGAGAGGTGTTCCTGCCTTTATCTTTAAATTCAAATTACATTCTATATTTGAGGGGAATACTCTTTCAAAAATGCATACCCAACTAGACCGTTCCCTGAGTGATTCCCATTACCCACGGAATAAAATCCCCACTCTGCAGCTGCCCTGACACATGTGGCCCTGGTCCACCTCTCCATCGCCCTTGTTTGACTTTCTTATCTCAGACCTTCAATCCAGTCATAGGGCCAATAGATGAGTCTTGGTGTCAGATATGCTTATTCAAAACTGAGCTGCCTTTTACCAGTTTGTGACCATGGATAAGTTGCCTCACCTCAGGGAGCAGCACCGACTTCTCTCTCAGACTACTCATTGCCCTCGTAGATTCTCTTTACTAGCAATTTTTCCACTGGCTTGGCCATGAATTCTTAGCACACAATAGATTCTCAGTAGTTACTCTGCATACAAGTAATTGAAGAGAACGAGCTAATCTTCCAGTGTCAGGAAGCTCTTTTTTTTTTTTTTTTTTGCTTTGCATCTATTGGTTATGCAGTTCTTCAGATGGGTCATACAGAGTGTGAAGGTCCTCCAGCAAGTATATCTAGACCTGTATTTTGAAGTTTCTAGGCTTTCTTTACTTGAAGTTGACCCTTGAATATCAAGTGTACACACAAGCCTGTATGCCTTACACTTCCAAGAACTGGTGGAGGACAAAGTACAGCAATGCAGTAGAGTGTAGGAAGATCATATTTGAACTGGGGTCTAGTTCTCAGCAAGTACCCCTCAGGGCACCATGTGGGTGGGAGTCAGGGGATTTCTCTGACCCCGCCCCAAGGAGGAACAGACAACATGGCTTAGGTGTGTGGTGCTGGGTGGGGCAATGGTGTGCAGTGGCACGGAATTGGGGGGCCTGTGATTGGCTCTGGGAACTGACGGCATTTGGCTTATAAAAGCAGGCTGTAGCAGGTAATAAATCAAATTCTCCATTACCATCATTACAGAATTCCTGGCCATTATTAAATTTTTTGCCCGTATACAGGCCAAAGCAGGCCTACATTTCGTTCAAATGGCCAGGTTGGAAAGAGGTTCTAGTGTGGACCACTGACCTGGATAGCTGGTGTGGTGAAATGAATTGTGAGTGGACATAGGCTGAAGATAGGCCATCAGCAATCAGCCTGAAATTCCTGTCCAGGGGTCAGCAGTCTCTGGGTGGGTTGGGAAATCACAGCCAAGAGTGAGAAATGTTCTGTTGTCCCAGGCTGAGGGCCTGAGTTGGAGGTACCTCTCAGGCCAGGCTACAGAAGTAGCCTGCTGGTCTCTGTGCAGAGAGGCCATTTCCCTACAGTGGCCGCCGGCAGGTACTGTGTTCCCTTCCCCTTAGCAGGGCCATGTGGTACCTGTTCGTTACAAAGAAAGCTTCCTACAGTAGAGCCAGGCAGACTTTGGGTGATGGGACAAGAAAGCTGTAAGTACCTCCTTTTCTGTGCCATGTGCTTTCCCTCTGTGTCTTAATGTGAAGCTGGAAGCGCAGTAATGTTTACTAAGGCCCTCCAGCCTCCCACTGCACGGGGTGGTAGGAGTCAGAGAATGTGGATTAGCATACATGCAAATCTACAAAGGCGAGGGTGGAGTCAAAAACACAGACACCTGCAGGACCAAGAATTTAGAATGTGAGAATGATGAGCCGGCACAATAGTAGGTCAGGGACTGCGAGTGTAGCTCGGTTGATAGCCTGTTTGGTCACCAGGAACAAAGGCCTGGGCTTGATCCCCAGTACCATAAACTAGGCATGGTGGTACACACTTGAATCCCAGCATTTGGGAGGTGGAGGCAGGAAGACCAGTTCAAGGCCAGCTTTGGCTACATAATAAGTTTGAGGCCAGCCTGTGATACATGAGTCCTTGTCTCAAGAACACAAAACCAAAATAAATCAAAAGAGTAGTTTGTGGGGTTGGAGAGATGGCTCAGTGGTTAGGAGCACTGGCTCCTCTTGCAGAGGTCCTGGGTTTGATTCCCAGCACCTATATGGTAGCTAACAACTGTCTATAACTCCAGTTCCACAGGCTCCAACACCCTCTTCTGGCCTCCTTGGGCATTGCATGACATGGGTGCAGCTACATACATAGAGGCAATACACTCATACACATAAAATAAAAGTGATAAATAAAATATTTCAAGAGTAGGTTGAATATTAGCAAAGAAGATCCCAAGGGCTCATCACAAACCATCTTGAAACAGCCTGATGGACAGATGTCTATCAACGAGAGCACAGAGCATGCTCTATAGAGCTGACATAGGAAAGATGAAATCTGGCTCCTTGTTCTGATGGACATCTATCAATTAGGGCCCAGAGCATGTTTTGTAGAGCTGACATAGGAAAGATGAAATCTGGCTCCTCGTTCTGCCTGGTTACAGGTCTCAAAAGTCCAAAATGCCTTGGAAGAGTTCCCTTAGTCCTGGACCACCCCGGATGAGTGCTAACCCTCCATTCATTCAGTCTAGACTGAACACAGCCAACCAGGTCAGGGCCCAGAGCTAAGCCCTCTCTTCCTACTATTCCTCATCCCTACCTATTTTAATTAATTGATTAATTAATTTATTTATTTATTTAATGTCTATGACTGCTTTTCCTATGTGTAAGTACATCCAGGCATTGCTCTCAGAGGCCAGAAGAGGGTGTTGGATCCCCTAGAACTGGAGTTACAGACAGTTGTTAGCTGCTATGTGGATGCTCCAAACCAAACTTAGGTTCTCTTCAAGGGCATGGAGTTCTTTTAACCACCAAGCCATCTCTGTAACCCCGTCCCTACCAATTTTTAAAGAAGAGGACAGAAAATTGGGAAAATACTGACCTCATGGCATTAGGCATTAAAAGCAGCAGCTTTAGCAATGAGCCAAGAATTATTAACTAAGAAAAAAATAATGCAACCAGAGGCCGCTGTGCACTGCTGGCAGCTAAGGGTGAAACCTGACCATTTATTCTCTAGATGTGATTTATACATCTCACTGGCTTCTGAATTACACGAGCCCCAATTCATTACAGCGAGCTGAGTGGCGGGCAATCTAGCAATGTGGGTAGAGCTCTCTTAGCTCCTGACAAATCAAGCCACAGTAGCTACACAGTGGTTTTTCTTTCTTTCCCTGTGGGAAAACTTCTGGAGGAATCTAGGTCATTGATAGTCTGCCATTTGATTTCCAGCAAGGACCAGTTTCAAACTTGGCTTTATCTAATCTGATCTGGAAAAATATTTTCAGCTACTATGGGCAGTCTTGTTAAATTGCTCAGCCCTGCAATCATTTTTAAAAACCACTCGACCATCAAAGGTTTGATTTGGCCTCATCTGTGCTGACCTCAGCTCATTTCGCAAAGCCAGGGCTTCTGTGGCCTAACCCCACTGCTGAAACCTCCCAGCTGTGCTTCGTAGTGCAGTTCCATATCTCTTCGCTCATGCTACAGAAAGAACAGGTACCACCATTTCTAGATCAAGGATGGAGACTCAAACATTGCAAGACCACATGATAAGGCAGGGATGCTACTGGGTTACAATGAGGACTGATGGCCTGGTAGAGTCTCGTGCCACCTCACGATGCTAATGTGCCATGCATACCTGCCCCAGGGAAAAATAAAGATGCCAACAGGAAGACCTATTTCCCTTCAGCCTGCACTGATGTATGTTAAACCTAGGCAAAGAGCTCTGGTGAAATAAACATGGACTTGCCAAGGTTGGGCTAAATGGTAGGGTGGTATTTAGCCTTTCCATCTATGCGGCGGGAAGCCAACAGATGTTCCTCGTCCATCCCCTCCTCATCTCTTCTACTCCTGCCTCTGCCAGATCCTGCAGCTCAGTCTGAGAGTGCCCTCTCACCCTGAAGCTCAGTCCTATCCAATGCCTAAGTCAGCTGAAACTGTAGTGAGAAGTATGTCCCCAGTGAAGGACTAACCTGGGCCCTTCCATTTCACTGGCTATTTCTGCCACCTCTTGAATTCCATAAACAAGGTCCCCAGGCCTGACGGGAACTCAGTTGGGGATTCCACGGCCTCCTTCCTAAGTCTGTCTGGTATATGCCTTCTCTCTGGCTCCCTTCTCAAACACACATTCCCCTGTTGCAAGATGCACTCAACTCCTTAGAACTCTCTGTTCCTGCTTTTGACAGATCTTGGATCCAGGTGCCCAGATGTCCACACTCCTTTCCTGTTAGCAATCACTACCTTCTTACCAGACTCCTTATTGGTCATCTGTTCTATTATCATCACCAAGACTATTTTTCTTTTAACCAGTAGACACCAGATGCACATTCAAATTCGCCCTTAGAAGTTTGGCAGGGGAACCCCCACATGTGGTCCCCACTCCCAACCTGCCAACTGGTTTAGGATTTATCCATAGTGAATCATGCTTAGCTCCTTCTAGCCATTCCATGAAAGTACAATGTTAACAGCAATATCAGTAAATAATGAATGCTATTTTATAGGGAGGTTCATCTATAAAAACTCACTATATATTTTTTAAATTTTTATTTATTTATTTTTTTATGTGTATGAGTGTACTGTCTGCATGTAGGTTGGTGCACCCCCATGTCTTGCGATGCCATGGAGGTCAGAAGAGGTCGTCGGATTCCCCTGGAACTGGAGTTAAAGACGGTTCTTAGCTGCCATGTGGGTGTTGGGAATCGAACCCGGGTCCTCTGCAAGAGCAGTCGGTGCTCTTAACCGCTGAGCCATCTCTCCAGCCCCAAAACTCACTATATTTTTACAAGCAGCTATCATGCACTGGAGACATGATTTCACTTACAAAAGGAATCCAGGTTTATAAAAAGGATAAAGCACAACACTGCTTTTATGCTGCTGTGATCCTTTGATACTTCCACTGCTTTTCTAAAAAATTTACTATATTTATTTATTTATTTATTTTTGCTAAAAGATGTCATAGTTTCCTTAAGGAAGTGTTTGAAGGCTCCTCCCTGGCAGCCCAAACAACCATCAATCCTGGCCCTGTGCTTCACACTGGGGTCCCTCCCTCCCTTGGTCACCCAAATGAGGTCCAGCAAGCATGCGTCCTGTCCCGATCCCCCTGCACTGGCCACCATGACACAGCCTGGGTAGTCCAATAGCAGGAGTCTATACTCTGAAAAGGCTGAAATCCCAGTAATCGCTCAGTCCACATGCTGGATATCTCAGTAGTCCCCATCTGGCACTGAAGGTCTGGAGGATTCTTGAAGAGACATGAGTCCTATCCACCTTGAGCCCTTACTTCACTTTCAGTCAGCTTTGAGACTCCATGATCAATAACGCTAACCACACCCTCTACACACTCTAACCTCTTCCCGTACCTCCCTCTCTTTGGCATCCCGGCCTGCAAACCTAACTCAGATTAAATCCAATAATTTGCCAACTTGTGTCCATCTGTCCAGTTGAAGGCACTGGAGACAAACACAGGACCTGGGTGCTTACCATCTGGTCTTATTTTCCATTCAGGATTCCCAATCACAGTTACCTGTAGAGATACCCAAAGTCTAACTGTGCTTCTCTAGATCAATTACTCTTGAACTGCCCAAGAGGACTACTTCACAAATTTCCAATCCTTCTTCCTCCTGCCTCAGTGCCAGCGGGTGACCTGCCTTCTAACATCTTTGAAAAAGCAGAAGCAAGCAGGACCCATCCACAGCAAGCTGCTCGCCACCCCTATACTCTGTGGTTGCTTTTGTATGGTAACAAGGCCTGCAGGTGTACTGGCCTCATTCCCCCTAAGGCCACCTTCCCCCAGCGCTCCCTCTCTCTTGCCTCCGCTGTTTTCCAGTCAGTTCTCACATGAACTCACACCACACTTCCTTCATCTACCACTACTTTTCTCTTTTCTCTTTGATAGCAAGACAAAGAATCTTTCTGTCTTGTGGCCTTAGATCCTCCGACCTCATTCTCCCTTAAATCTGCCTATCACGGTTCTTCCACCTCTCCACCACAGTAAGGGAGCCTCTGCATGGTTGAATCCAGTGGCCAATCCTCAGGCCCCAAATTTCTTGACATTCATTAGTGTTTGGTAAAGATGGATCCCTCTCCTTTCTAGAAAAACTTTCCACCAATCTGGACTCACTGGCCATCCTTCCTTATTTTCATTTGATGCTTCCTGATGGGGCCCACCCGGACAGCCAGGTCAAGATGGCGCTGAGGGGAGGTAGAGGAGGAGGGACCCGGGTTGTTTGCCAAAACCTCTGGTTGGGGAGAGATAAGGACAAGCGGCATGAATTACAATTGTCAGCCATGTACACCAATCCGCTTGAGAGGGTCAGAGGGGCTGCAGGAACATTGGTCATTTGCTTTCACACCTAAATGCCTTTTGTGGCTGTTTTGTATATAAATCACTGCCCTGCTTGCAATAAAGTGAGATCCTGCTTGACTGGACTCCCCACTGCATCTGAGTGTCTCTGGGAACTGAGGAGGCTGGGGAACTGGGCGAGTGGCACACTTACCTTTCCTCAGCCCAGTCAGTTCCAGGACAGGACCCGACTAAGACCCGACACTTCCTTGTCCTCCTTCACAACATCCCACAGACCTGGGCCTCCTCTCCAACTGCCAACATGCCCATGGTAACCTCATCCAACCTTCCAGCTTAAAACCCCAACCAAAAAATATCCATCATTCCCAACACACACCTCTTTTGAACAACGTGCACACACATCTAACCTGACTGCTAGCGTCTGATATTTGTGGCCTCCCCCATTCATAGTTTAAAAACCTGAGCACTGTCGTGATGGTATTAGATAAGGCTTTGGAACTCATCATTTAAAAAGAGATCCCTCATGAATGGGACCAATTCCCTTATCAAAGAGAACTCAGGCGTCTATGTTGATTTTCTCCTCTGTGTCATTGCTTATATTTAAATAATCCATTTTATTATCTGGACTATTATTTTTGTCTTTAGATGGCTCAGTGATTAAGAGCACCGACTGCTCTTGCAGAGGATCCGGGTTCAATTCCCAGCACCCACAGGGTGGCTAAGAACTGTCCTTACCTCCAGTTCCAGGGGAATCTGACACCCTCTTCTGACCTCCGCAGCTTTGCATGAAATGGGTGCACCTACCTACATGCAGACAGTACACTCACACACATAAAAAATAAAAAAAATAAATCCTTACATATACCGAGATTTTCTCTTTCCATACAAAAAACAAATGAGAGAAGAAAGGGAGGGAGGGAGGGAGGGAGGGAGGGAGGGAGGGAGGGAGGGAAAGAAGTACAGCTGGTGCACAGGTTCAGTAGGTAAACTGCTTGCTGTGAGAGCATGTGACCTGGGTCTAGAGCCCCAGAACCCACATAAGAAAAGCAAAAGGTTGCAATGCCTGAGGCACTGAAGAGGTAGAAACAAATCAGATCCCTGCAGCTTGTGGGCCAAGCAGTCTGGCTGAATCAGAGTTCCAGGATCAGAGAGAGAGCTCTCTCAAAATATAAAGGTGGAGAATGATTGAAAAAGACATCTGATGTAAAATTCTGGCCTGTACACACGTGTGCACAAATGCATGCATGCTACCCTCCTCCAACGAACACGTGCATATATACATGAACATGTATATACATCGAGAAAGGAGGGAGGAGAGGGAGGAAAAACAACATAAGGGGCCTCAGAAAGCCCCCATGCCCCCTTCTAACTTGCAAGGACACATAGAGAAAGGCGCCTTATGATCCTGGAAGCAGGTCCACACCAACTATGGCACCCTTTTTATCTTAGACATCTCACCCTCCAGCACCATAATAAACAAATTTCCTTCCTCATAAGCTATCCGGTTTCTGGCACTGTGTTACAGCGACCTAGTCAGACTAACGCCGCACACTTAACATTTCCACTTGACCATCAAATGAATACCTCTGACTCCACATTTCCAAAACCAAACTCCTCTTTTCCTTTCCAACAGGCCTTCCCAGAGTTATGTCCAATTCATTACAGTGAAACTATATCCTACTGTTTTATTTTTTTAAGCCCAAACCTTTGGGGTATCCTTGACTTTTTCCATTTATCATATTGCTCTTCTCCTGGGTTAGAGAACTGTCAGAGCTGCTCTGAAGGACTCATCGCCTCCACTGACACTCTCAGCGGTCGCAGGTCTCCTCCCACCAGCAATCACCACAGCATCCTTTCCGTGGGTCTTCCCACTCCTTCCCGTTCCCCTCTTTACTAACTGGTCTCACCACGCTCTCACCGCACGAGCCACAGTAATACTTAAAAAAAAAAATAGGTCAGACTGTACAATTTCTGTGTTTTAAATCTTCTACCACATTTTGATCTCACTTCAAGTAAAAGCCAAGTTGTTACCACCAGGATAGAGACACTGCATAGTCCAGTTGGGCTCCCACTTCTCGACGCTCTGACCCGAGAGCCAATGTATGCTGGGTCTCTTTTCCAAGGAGCACCTCCTGCAGATACCCACATGGCTCTTCCTCTGCTCTGAATCCAGCTCAAGTATCACCTTCCTAGGAAGTAGAAGGGCTTCCCAGGACATCTTATAAAGAGGCCTCTTCCCTCGGCCTTCCTCCAACCCCTGGACTGCGAAGGGACGTATCAAATTGGAGCTTTAAATTTTTATTGATGCATTTATTTGTTTATTCATTCATATTGCGACAAAGTTTGCTATGGACAACCTTGGTTGGCCTAGTTACCCTGGGCTAGCCTCAAACTCATGGCAATTCCTACCTCAGCTTCTTGAGTGCTAGGATTATCACTCTGTGCCATTGTACCAGGCTCATAGTCACTTATTAGTTTGTCAGTTCTTCCTCCTCTCTCCCTTATGGGACTGCAACCCTGTGAAGGCAGAGTCTATGCTGTACTTAACTACATACAGCCTCAGCACACACAAAGGTTTTTACAGCACACACACATTAGAAAATATTTGCAGACTGAATTACACAAACTCAGACTTGTAGGTTTATTGATCATATTATGGCCTTGCAGTGTTAAGTTCATTACAGTGGCATTTCTTTTGCAAATAAATCTAAAAGACAACTTTTAAAATGCTTTTCTTTACAGGTGGGTAATGTTAGATGTAGAGTTGCACTGTTCCTCACATAAGCAAGATGCATGTTATTGGCACAAAAGGAGAGCTCTATGGTATCAGGGAAAGTAACAGAATCATGTTGATGGGCGGCGGAGAAAAAGGTGCTTCACCTGGATGGGACTGGTATTTGCCTCAAATCCAAAATAGAGACGTCTCTACCCCCTAGAGCCAGGAGTCTGGGGGTGAACTAGTCCACATAGGTACTGGAGAAGGTGAACTAGTCCACATAGGTACTAGAGAAGGTGTCCTAGTCCACTTAGGTACTGGAGAAGGTGAACTAGTCCACAAAGGCACTGGAGAAGGTGAACTAGTCCACATAGGTACTGGAGAAGGTGAACTAGTCCACATAGGTACTGGAGAAGGTGAACTAGTCCACATAGGGACTGGAGAAGGTGAACTAGTCCACATAGGTACTGGAGAAGGTGAACTAGTCCACATAGGTACTGGAGAAGGTGAACTAGTCCACATAGGTACTGGAGAAGGTGAACTAGTCCACATAGGTACTGGAGAAGGTGAACTAGTCCACATAGGTACTGGAGAAGGTGAACTAGTCCACATAGGTACTGGAGAAGGTGAACTAGTCCACATAGGTACTGGAGAAGGTGAACTAGTCCACATAGGTACTGGAGAAGGTGAACTAGTCCACATAGGTACTGGAGAAGGTGAACTAGTCCACATAGGTACTGGAGAAGGTGAACTAGTCCACATAGGTACTGGAGAAGGTGAACTAGTCCACATAGGTACTGGAGAAGGTGAACTAGTCCACATAGGTACTGGAGAAGGTGAACTAGTCCACATAGGTACTGGAGAAGGTGAACTAGTCCACATAGGTACTGGAGAAGGTGAACTAGTCCACATAGGTACTGGAGAAGGTGAACTAGTCCACATAGGTACTGGAGAAGGTGAACTAGTCCACATAGGTACTGGAGAAGGTGAACTAGTCCACATAGGTACTGGAGAAGGTGAACTAGTCCACATAGGTACTGGAGAAGGTGAACTAGTCCACATAGGTACTGGAGAAGGTGAACTAGTCCACATAGGTACTGGAGAAGGTGAACTAGTCCACATAGGTACTGGAGAAGGTGAACTAGTCCACATAGGTACTGGAGAAGGTGAACTAGTCCACATAGGTACTGGAGAAGGTGAACTAGTCCACATAGGTACTGGAGAAGGTGAACTAGTCCACATAGGTACTGGAGAAGGTGAACTAGTCCACATAGGTACTGGAGAAGGTGAACTAGTCCACATAGGTACTGGAGAAGGTGAACTAGTCCACATAGGTACTGGAGAAGGTGAACTAGTCCACATAGGTACTGGAGAAGGTGAACTAGTCCACATAGGTACTGGAGAAGGTGAACTAGTCCACATAGGTACTGGAGAAGGTGAACTAGTCCACATAGGTACTGGAGAAGGTGAACTAGTCCACATAGGTACTGGAGAAGGTGAACTAGTCCACATAGGTACTGGAGAAGGTGAACTAGTCCACATAGGTACTGGAGAAGGTGAACTAGTCCACATAGGTACTGGAGAAGGTGAACTAGTCCACATAGGTACTGGAGAAGGTGAACTAGTCCACATAGGTACTGGAGAAGGTGAACTAGTCCACATAGGTACTGGAGAAGGTGAACTAGTCCACATAGGTACTGGAGAAGGTGAACTAGTCCACATAGGTACTGGAGAAGGTGAACTAGTCCACATAGGTACTGGAGAAGGTGAACTAGTCCACATAGGTACTGGAGAAGGTGAACTAGTCCACATAGGTACTGGAGAAGGTGAACTAGTCCACATAGGGACTGGAGAAGGTGAACTAGTCCACATAGCTACTGGAGAAGGTGAACTAATCCACATAGCTACTGGAGAAGGTGAACTAGTCCACATAGCTACTGGAGAAGGTGAACTAGTCCACATAGGTACCTTTCGAGCAGCTAAACTCTGAGGCTCTGAGGCAACATTGGAGAAGGTTCCACCTTACAAAAGATATCATGAGTCCTAGGAAAGGTTTAGTAACTCTTTCCTAATTTAAAATCGGAGATATGCAGATGTTACAGGTCAACTGGTCCACTTTCCAGATGTGTAAGACCTCTTCCACCTCTGCATGAATGTTTATTCAGTCCTTGTATCATGGAACAGGGACCCACCATTCTATGAAGTAGTCAATTCCAAACCAGGGCAGCTCTGAAGACTGAAGAAGTCTCCCTCTTTGCAACTTGTGCTGACAACTGTCTCCTTGAAATGGCTATCTGCCAGTTTTCATTTTGACCCTACTTTACAGCTGGTGGTGATTCTAATAAGTGGAGCATGGGTTTTTAATCTGTCTCTTGCCTGGTAAACAATCATACTGGGATTTGAGGATAAAAACAAAGATCAACTGCCCATCAATACAACAATTCTAATTCGTGTCACTTTATTCTTAGAAGTCTTTTAAAGAAATATTTTATTATTTTTATTTATGTGTATGAGTGTATTGGCTGCATGTATGTAAGTGCACTCATGTCATGGTATCCTAGCAGAGGATCCCTTGCAACTGGAATCACACAGATGGTTGTTAGCCACCATGTGAGAGCTAAGAACCGAACTCAGGTCCTTTGCAAGAGCAGCCAGTGCTTTTAACCAGTGAGCTGTCTCTCTAGCCCCAATTCTTAGAAATCTTTATTCTGCAGAAATCACAATACTCTTAATTCGTCATCCTCATCTTTCGTGTGTAGCAGCAGGGCAGGGGTGGAATCTCAGCTTCTAGCGTTCAGTTCCATCTCCAGCCCTTTGCTTATTTTTTACTTTTTATTTTGAGACAGGGTCTCATTTAAATCGTCCAAGTTGCCCTTGAACTCACTGTAGCTCAGGTAAGATGTGAACTCATAATCCTCCTTCCTTATCCTTGATGGAAAGTGGGATTGTAGGACTGTATCAATAGTCCCAGCTCCTAGAGTCCTTTTGAACCAGGGTGATCATGTGATTCAGCCTCCTGCAGCACGGCCTCCTGCTTCCTCTGGGGAGACTCCACACAGTCATCACAAAAAGTCACACCCTGCAAGTGCTGGTTCTCTGATACCCACCCTGGCCAGTGCCCTTGTCCCGGGCAGGAGCCTCCACCCCTGTCTCAGCTTCTTTTCCATAAAACTAAGTCCTCTTCTCCTGCCATTTCTCAGGTTTTCTGGTACACACAGCCAAATGTACTCCTAACAAACAATTATACAGTCAGGTTAAAATTTATATTTATGAAGAACTCATGACAGCACAAGAAAATTTTTATGAAAATGTTGGTTGAAAAAGTGCAGTGCAAGGGCTGGAGGGATGGCTCAGTGATTAACAGCACTGGCTGCTCATTCAGAGGACCTCTGTTCAGTTCCCAGCACTCACATGGTGGCTAACAACTATCCATAACTCCAGTTCCAGGGGATCTGACACCCTTTTCTGACCTCTTTAGGCATTGCACAACACAGGTGCACTTATACACATGCAAGCATAACATTCATACACATAAAATAATAAATGATTAAGAAAAAATTAAAAGACCTTTGTGTGTATCTGTACTAAATATTAGTTTGGTGTGTGTGTGTGTGTGTGTGTGCGCGCGCGCGCGCGCGCGCGTGCGTGTGCAGGCACTCTCATGCTGTGTTGTGTGTATAGAGGACATAGGACAACTTTGTAGAGTTGGTTCTCTCCTTCTACGAGGATTCCAGGGATTAAACTCAAGTCACCAAACTTGTGCAGCAAGCACCTTAAATGCTGGGCCATCTCACTGCCTGTTTTCTTTTTTCCTCTTTTAAAATGCTGAAATATTTACTGAGCATGAGGACTTCTGCTAGGCCTTAAAAATATTCTTTCCACTTTGGGGGGGGGGTACATTATACATTTTATTTAAAATGATAAATATAAGCACAATTTTAAGTTCCTTTGCCCCTGGAAAAATCTAAGGGAAACAAGTTGGGTAAAATCCACAAAAGCAACCATGGCCATTCTTCCTGCTTTGCCTTCCTTAGCATTCTGCTTTGTTAGCTAAGTGGGATTCAGGTTTGTGATAGAAACTGTCTTAGTCAGCTTTCCATCACTGACAAAATACCTGAGGTAAATAATTCACAGAGGAAGTGTTCATTTTGGTTCCAGACTTTTCAGTCCGCAGTCAGTTCACCCTGAAGGACCCCTGCTCCAAGGTTTTATGCACCCTTAAAATCTGTCTTTAGGAACCATGGTACCGCCATCCCATAAGGCCTCCAATTCACATACGCTATAAGGTTTCCCTCCCCGCTTCCTCATACCCCGTGGTGCTTAAACTGAGTCATGCTTACCTGTGTGTTAAGATAAGGTTTCCCTCCCTGCTTCCTCATACCTTATGCTTAACTGAGTCACGCCCGCCTGTGTGTCGCTGGCCTGCGTGCCGAGATGATTTCTTACTATTACACAAACCCTTCCTCCATTTCCCCATACCTTGGGGTCCCTGCTTATAAAAGTTCCCTATTCCAGTCCCTGGGGGTCGGTCTCCTCTGCCCCTGCTTGGGTTACGAGTCCGACCCCAGCGCACTGGTTTTTCCCGAATAAACCTCATGTAATTGCAGCGAGAATGGTCTTGGCTGATTTTTTGGGAGTCCTTCTATCCCGAGATTTGAGTGAGAGTCACTCCAGTTTTCTGGGGGTCTTTCAACTCCACTACTTTGGGGCCTGTGTTGAGACAGAATCATGGGGGAGCGTGCGTTAGAGGAAGCCTCTCTCCTCGTGGTAGCCTTAGAAGCAAAGGAGAGAAATAGGAAGGGGCTGAGGTCCACTAATCCCGTCAGGGGCATGTACCCTCCCCCCCTACCCTACACCCCCCCAGTGACCTAACTTCCTCCTACTAGGTCCTACTTCCTTGAAGTCCTACATCTCCCAAGAGCCCCTGGAGGCTGGAGACCAAGCTCTTAACACATAGGATTTGGGAGAACATATTCAACCAGAGCAGGGAATTAACAAGTTCTCCTCAGCTATCCAAACACCAAAAGCTAGAGCTGCTTGACAATATCGCCATTACATAAATCATCAAGATTGCTGACCAACCAAGTTCTACAACTTCGGCTCTGGAATAATGAGCTTCTCTTGATTATGGAAAATGCTATTTTGGAAGAAGCAACTATTAAAATACAGACTCATCCAAACTCAAACTGATATTATGACTTGCAGTTAATTAAATGCACCCCAATTGTGAACAAACTGAATTTTAAAATGTAATCAAAATTCATCCATGATGCCATTTCTGGCACACTGGGATGTCCTGCTGGTTTCTCATTTCCTCAGCATTGTTCTCTGTTCCTTGAAAGACACTGTAGGAGGCTGTAATCTGTTTTCTTCAATGAACACAGACATAACAATATAGGGACAGGTGAAAAGTTTCCTTAACTCAGGGTGAAGTGGGAAACTTAGCTGCATCCAGAAGCCCTTCGGGGGGAAAAAATTAAGTGTTTTTGGCAACAGCGATCCACAGTTCAGCCATTCAATTGAGCTGCCGGAGTTGGGCTGGGAGTTATCTTTCTCTAGTGCTCCCTGGGAGAAGGTGAAGTTTCCAGGGTGGTCAGAAAAGCTCTTATTTGATAGATGTTTTGCTTTTCTTTGGATTCTGTGAGCCTGGCCTGGGACACAGCCATGGAATATATTTCACATCATTAACTTCTTAATTCCTGAGAAGCATATGCCCATCGCGTACAGGCACCCAGAAGCCTCTGCTTCCGGCTCCTACGGTGTCTACCAGGGGAAACAGGATGGAAGGGGGATCGCAACTGCGGTGCCTGCTCTCACGGTGAGGCCAGCTTGCTGCCTTGCCTTCTGCATCCCTGCCCATGCAGCTCACAGGCACATAGACCATATCAGGTTATGGAGCCGATAAGATGATTAAGTGGCATGTGCCTGTCACAGAGTTGTGTGACACTTTCCAGGTCTCTGAACACTAGCGTCCAAGTCACCAGCATTTCAGGAAGGAAAGGGAACTGTCTCCAAAGTTGTCTTCTTACTGGCTGGGATCTAGATGATGTTGAGGGTTTCTAAGCTCTTGTAGCTCAGATCTAGACACAGGCTCAATGGCACAAATTCAGGAGACAGGCAGATGATGCTAATTCATTCGGGGTGTCTTTTTTTAATGTTTTAAATTTTTATTTATTTTTGTATGTGTATGAATGTACTGTCTGCATGTAGGTTTGTGCATCTGTGTCATGCAATGCGGCGGAGGTCAAAGAGGGTCTCAGATTCCCCTGGAACTGGAGTTCTCTTNTCTCTCCATCCTTTGTTTCACTGTGTTCTGTGGGCCTTAGGTGTAGACATTCCATTTTTGATGTGTCACTTAGGGCTAGACATCTCCCAGACATTTATTCTCCATGCGTGGCCACTTATGGATCGCAGTATAGGCGTCATCTGTTGCAAAAAGGAGTTTATATTCTATTAATTGTCTGTATATAAGGATCCAATATTTTAGTATATAGTAAAGAAATTATATTTGTCTATTGATGTGACAGGTGTAGGTTTGTTCTCTAAGATCTAGGCGAGGACCCTCTCCCAGCCATGGGGTAGTTGGCTACGTTAATAGTGCTACACAAGAGTTCCCTTCCATGGAGCTGGCTTTCTGTCCAATTAGATGGTTGTTGATTACCCCCAAGTTAGAGGTTCTATAGCTACTGGGGCTGGATAGATGGTCTCAGTGATTAAGAACACGTGCTTTCTTCCAGAGGACCCAGCTTCGATTCCTAACACCCATGCGGAAGCGAACAACTGCTGTAACTCAGTTCCAGGGACCTGACAACCCTCTTCTGACTAGCTGTCTGTGGGGCATACAAGATGCATGTGTTGCACATAAATACATGCAGGGTAAACACTCATACAACATAAAATGAAAATAAGTAAATTTTTTAAAGTGTCACTACTGCAACCAATGTAGTTTGAACTTTGTCGGTCATGTGTTGTGGTTTTTAGACTGGTAAAAGCTTGGGTATGGACCATCAAATTTTATTTTCTACCGTACACTTAGCATAGTGTCCTCTACAGCTATGAAATCTTTGTTTCAGAGGAGGCTTCCAGGTCAAGCCAAACTCCATTGCTCCAAGTCCCTGTGTCCAAAGGTTTGATGAACCTTCCTTTAGCAATAGAGTCTTACCTTGAAGTTCTGTGAGGTAATCAGGGGCTGTGGCAATAGCCCGTTTTATTTATTTGGGAGTCTCTTGGAATGCCCTGACCAACAACTGGAAGCGAGGTTTCTCTGTCTGGGACTGTGTTTCATGATATATAGCCTGTCAGGCTATACACATGCACTCATGTTCAGATATTGATGTATATTTTGTAGTATGCCTTTTAGACTAATACATTTGCCCTCTTGGTTTTTCATATTAGCTAAGAATTATTTATCTCTCCAATCTAACCTTGCCTCTTCCCTCCTCAGCTGAAATACCCCCATTCTTCTCATTTTCCTCTTGATAATAATTTTTGCCTATTTTCATCGCCCCCCTCCCCTTGTGTTTCTTCTTCCGCGAGAGGAGGACTTATATGTTAACCGTCACCCCTCAGGGCTCAGGGACAGATTGAAGAAGAGGGGGCAAGAAGATTGTAAAGAGCCAGGAGTAGTGTTAGTGCGGGACCACAGGAAGCAGAGTCTCCCAGGCTTCTGGGAAATTGGTCCTATGAACTTACAGCATGGCAAACATGCACAAGACCCACAAAAACTCAATCAAACAAAAACCCCAGCATAGAACTGGGATAATGGGTAAGTCCCCACCTATAGCCAAGGAATTATTGCAGTTGATCACTTAGGGGTGAAAGAGAGTGTGATTCTTGGTTTATAATTATGTTTTAATATCTTGACAGGAAAACGAAAGCAAGACAAAATGATAACAAACAAAGCAAAAATATAGCAGAGATCTAATAATAAAGATAACAGCTTCTAGTTTTATGAAGTCTTCACTGAAGTGATTACAGGTGCCACTGTAGAGGCAATACCCCCAAATCAACTTGATGACTGGGTTATTTATGACTCACAAGTCACATACTCTAGCACCAGTGAATGACCCCAAAGAATGATAGTTGTCAAAAATCTTACTTTGGAGGGTCCATTTGTACAAATATGTCCTCCCTATTCTTATTATGGGTTGGAGCAAGAAGCCTCTGAATATATATTTCCCCAAGCTGAATGATAATCAGAGTCTTAATTTTAGCCACCTCTGACCTTAAGTAGGATCGCTATTGTTAAAATAATGACATGTAATTAATATATTAGGTTATTTGGGGCAAAGCCAGGGCAGAAGCTTTTTAGACATATGGTCTCATAATTGTGGGGTAGATCCATAGTTCTGGACACTAGACTTTGCCGAGTTGAAATTATACAGAGAATTTTTAATTCAATTGATAGCATATAAATAAACCTCCAGATTCCGGTGGTTTTAATGTTTTAAAGTGTTACCTACCAGTTAGGAGTCAGTTGCAGGCATTCTTTCTCACTAGTAGCTTTCCTCCAGGTGGTAACTCAGGCTCCTGCTATCTGTGACTCTGACACTGCCCAGCGCTTCAAAATCCTTTGTTGCCAGCCTTTCAAAGGAAAGCAAGACTATGGAGAGGGTTCTTAAAGGCCTTGCTCCGGAACTGATGCCACATCTTATTTCCTCTCAGGGTAGGAAGAATCAGTCATATAGTCATTCCTATGTGCGAGGGATGTAGGTGTGTGTCTGTCAAAGCTTAGATAGGCCCAGATTTGAGGTTGAATGGGCCATCCTATGTAATGACGAACATAAGTCTGAGGTTACTTTCATAAGACTTTTTCCTGCCACAATCGCTTCTTCCTGCAGTCGGCTCCCGAGCGTGCACCGCCGACATCTCCAAACCGCCCCCCCGTATGCACGGCCCGTCCACCCGAACCGCCAGAGTTTTTGTATACATGAAGGCTAGTCTTGGGCAGCTTATGTGGACATGAAAGATTTCTCATTACGGGCAATGTCATATTTCAAGTACTAGGTATTTTCAGGAAAATACACATGAACACTATCATATTAAATTCATACTTGCATGGACTTTAAGATGCATTACCATCTCAATAAGACACTGTAAGGAAAACCACAAAAGCATCTCAGAGGATTAAGAAAAAGTAGTAATTGCCACTATGGAGTTATTGGTTTACTAACTTACCTCAATTGTGCAATAATTTTTTTTTTGAATATTTTCAAGACATGGTCTCCCCTTAAGTCCGTAGCTGGGCCTGGAGCTCACTCTTATAGACCAGGCGGAGCCTTGAAATCAAACAAAGATAGCCTTGCCATTGCATCCCAAGTGCTAGGATCAAAGGTGTACGTCACCACCCCCAGCTCAATAAATCGTATTTTGCTAGCATCTTATGGTAGCAATTCTCATAGGTTGTGGATGGCTCTTCTGTGATGTGTGTGTGTGTGTGTGTGTGTGGTGTGTAGTGTGCCTATTATTGGGGACGGGGGGGCACAGGGGATGCCGGGAGCTGTATTCAATCTCTCTCCACCTTAATTTTTTAAGATAAGATCTCATACTGAACGTGGAGCTGGCCAATTTGGCTAGTGAGCCCTAGGAATCCTCTATGTTCTGCCTCCCAGGTTGAGATTGACGGTGCAACACCACTGTGCCTAGGCTGTATTTACTTGCGCATGATGCTTGCCGGGGATTGAACCAAGGGGGGCCTTTTGCCTTGGGTGGTTGTCACGACTTCCATTGGACTGATCATTTCTCCCGCCTCGAGCAATGACTAAATTTATACCTTAGCTCCTTGTTATTCTTTGGCATTTATCTGAGTCAAAAATATTGGACTCAGAATAGACCACCCCAAGGGGCTGGAGAGATACCTAGCGGTTAAGAGCACACTGCTCTTGCAATGACCGGGGTTTCGGTCCCCAGCACCCACATGGGTGGCTAAGAACCGTCTGTTAACTCCAACTCCAAGGGAATCAAGGACCTGGGTTCGAGAGGTTCCCAGCTCACACATGGTGGCTAAGAACGTCTGTAACTCCAAAATTCAGGGTGTCTACCAGGGGAAACAGGATGGAAGGGGGATCGCAACTGCGGTGCCTGCTCTCACGGTGAGGCCAGCTTGCTGCCTTGCCTTCTGCATCCCTGCCCATGCAGCTCACAGGCACATAGACCATATCAGGTTATGGAGCCGATAAGATGATTAAGTGGCATGTGCCTGTCACAGAGTTGTGTGACACTTTCCAGGTCTCTGAACACTAGCGTCCAAGTCACCAGCATTTCAGGAAGGAAAGGGAACTGTCTCCAAAGTTGTCTTCTTACTGGCTGGGATCTAGATGATGTTGAGGGTTTCTAAGCTCTTGTAGCTCAGATCTAGACACAGGCTCAATGGCACAAATTCAGGAGACAGGCAGATGATGCTAATTCATTCGGGGTGTCTTTTTTTAATGTTTTAAATTTTTATTTATTTTTGTATGTGTATGAATGTACTGTCTGCATGTAGGTTTGTGCATCTGTGTCATGCAATGCGGCGGAGGTCAAAGAGGGTCTCAGATTCCCCTGGAACTGGAGTTCTCTTGGAATTGGAGTTACAGACGGGTAGCCACCATGTGGGTGCTGGGGATTGAACCCAGGTCCTCTGCAGTTCTCCTGGAATTGGAGTTACAGACGGTTCTTAGCCACCATGTGGGTGCTGGGGATCGAACCCCAGTCATCTGCAAGAGCAGTTGGTGCTCTTAACTGCTAGGCTATCTCTCCAGCCCCCTGGGGTGTCTATTCTGAGTACCAATATTTTGACTCAGATAATTCAAAAGAATAAACAGGATCTAAGTATAAAATATAGTCATCTAGAGGCTGGAGAAATGACTCAGTCAATAAAGTCTTGACACACAAGCAAAAGGCCCTGTGTTCAATCCCCGGCACTCACATAAAAAGCCAGCACAGTGGTGTGCACCTGTAATCTCAACGCTGGGAGGAGACAAGAGGATTCCTAGGGCTCACTAGCCAAATTGGCCAGCTCCACGTTCAGTATGAGATCTTATCTTTAAAAAATAAGGTGGAGAGAGATTGAAGACAGCTCCCGGCATCACCCTTTGCCCCCCCGTACCCCAATACATGCACACACACACACACACACACACACACACACACACACACACAGAGCCATCCACAACCTATGAGAATTGCTACCATAAGATGCTAGCAAAATAGATTATTGCACCGGGCGTGGTGACGTACACCTTTGATCCCAGCACTTGGGAGGCAGAGGCAGGCATATCTTTGTGAGTTCAAGGCCCGCCTGGTCTATAGAGTGAGTTCCAGGCCAGCTGGGACTAAAGGGAGACCCTGTCTTGAAAATACAAAAAAAAAAAATTATTGCAAATGAGTAAACCAATAACTCCATAGTGGCAATTACTACTTTTTCTTAATCCTCTGAGATGCTTTTGTGGTTTTCCTTACAGTGTCTTATTGAGATGGTAATGCATCTTAAAGTCCATGCATATATTTTAATATGATAGTGTTTCATGTTTATTTTCCTGAAAACCTATTATGAAATCTGACATTGCCCTTAATGACAATTCTTCATGCACAAAGCTCCCAAGACTAGCCTTCATGTTAAAAAGATCTGGGTTTCTGTTTCCTGTCCTGTGCATACTGGTTTGCTTTGAGATGTCTGCTTTGCCTCCTGGATCCTATCATGAAGAATCTATGTGGCAGGAAAAAGCTATGAATTAACCTAGACTTATGTTCTTCCTTACATAGGATGCCATCATCCCTCAAAGCTGTATCTCAGTTGCCAGACACACACCTACATCCCTCGCACATAGGAATGACTATATGACTGATTCTTCCTACCCTGAGAGGAAATAAGATGTGGCATCAGTTCCGGAGCAAGGCCTTTAAAAACCCTCTCCATAGTCTTGCTTTCCTTGGAAAGGCTGGCAACAAAGGATTTTGAAGCGCTGGGCAGTGTCAGAGTCACAGATAGCAGGAGCCTGAGTTACCACCTGGAGGAAAGCTACTAGTGAGAAAGAATGCCTGCAACTGACTCCTAACTGGTAGGTAACACTTTAAAACATTAAAACCACTGGAATCTGGAGGTTTATTTATATGCTATCAATTGAATTAAAAATTCTCTGTATAATTTCAACTCGGCAAAGTCTAGTGTCCAGAACTATGGATCTACCCAACTATAGAGATCATATGTCTACAAAGCCTGCCCTGCTTTGCCCCAAATACCTAATATATTAATTACATGTCATTATTTTAACAATAGCGATCCTACTTAAGGTCAGAGGTGGCTAAAATTAAGACTCTGATTATCATTCAGCTTGGGGAAATATATATTCAGAGGCTTCTTGCTCCAACCCATAATAAGAATAGGGAGGACATATTTGTACAAATGGACCCTCCAAAGTAAGATTTTTGACAACTATCATTCTTTGGGGTCATTCACTGGTGCTAGAGTATGTGACTTGTGAGTCATAAATAACCCAGTCATCAAGTTGATTTGGGGGTATTGCCTCTACAGTGGCACCTGTAATCACTTCAGTGAAGACTTCATAAAACTAGAAGCTGTTATTCTTATTATAGAATCTCTGCTATATTTTTTGCTTTGTTTTGTTATCATTTTGTATTGTTTCTGTTTTCCTGTCAAAATAAAAATAATTATAAAAAGAATCAACTCTCTTTCACCCAGCAGTGATCAACTGTCAATAATTCCTTGGCTAGGTTGGGGACTCCTACCCATTATCCCAGTTCTATGCTGGGTTTTTGTTTGATTGAGTTTTTGTGGGTCTTGTGTATGTTTGCCATTGCTGTAAGTTCACATGAGTAAGTTCCCAGAAGCCTGGGAGACTGCTTCCTTGTGGTCCCGCACTACTCCTGGCTCTTACAATCTTCTTGCCCCCTCTTCTTCAATTGTCCCTGAGCCCTGAGCGGGTGAGGTTTAACATATAAGTCTCAGCGGAAGAAGAAACCCAAGGGGAGGGGGGGAAAATAGGCAAAAGGTATTATCAAGAGGAAAATGAGAAGAATGGGGGTATTTCAGCTGAGGAGGGAAGAGGCAAGGTTAGACTTGGAGACAGAGATAAATAATTCTTAGCTAATATGAAAAACCAGAGGCAAATGTATTAGTTCAAAAGCCTACTGAAAAATATACATACAATATCTGAACATGAGTGCATGTGTATAGCTGAAGGCTATATAACATGAAACACAGTCCCAGACAGAGAAACCTCGCTTCCAGTTGTTGGTCAGGGTAGTTCAAGAGACTCCCAAAATAACACGGGCTATTACCATAGCCCTGGATTACCTCACAGAACTTCAAGGTAAGACTCTATTGCTAAAGACAGGTCAAACTTTGGACACAGGACTTGGAGCAATGGAGTTGGAATTGACCTGGAAGCCTCCTCCTGGAAACAAGCTTTCATAGCTGTAGAGGACACTATGCAAGCTGCTAAGGTAGAAAATCACTTGATGGTCCAACCCCAGCTTTACAGTCTAACAACCACAACAATGACCGACACAGTAAACTACATTGGTGCAGTAGTGACACTTTAAAAAATTACTTATTTTCATTTTATGTGTATGAGTGTTTAACCTGCATGTATGTAAGTGCATGTATATAACATGCATGTAATGCCCCACAGAAGTCAGAAGAGGGTGTCAGGTCCCCTGGAACTGGAGTTACAGCTAGCTGTTAGCTTCCGCATGGGTGTTAGGAATCGAAGCTGGGTCCTCTGGAAGAACAGCAAGTGTTCTTAATCACTGAGACATCTCTCCAGCCCCAGTAGTAGAACCTTTAACTTGGGGGTAATCAACAGCCATCTAACTGGACAGAAAGCCCACTCAATGGAAGGGAACTCTTGTGTAGCACTGTTAACATAGCTAACTACCCATGGCTGGAGAGGTCCTAGATCTAGAGAAAAACCTGCACCTGTCACATCCATAGACAAACATAATTTCTTACTGTATGCTAAATATGGATCCTTATATTTACAGACAAGTAATAGAAAGAAACTCCTTTTTGCAACAGATGAAGACTAATACTGAGTTCCATAAGTGGCCACGCATGGAGAATAAATGTCTGGGAGATGTCTAGCCCTAAGTGACACATCTACAATGGAATGTCTACACCTAAGGCTCAAGGAACACAGTGGAACAAGGGATGGAGAGAATACTAACACATCCCTCAACTCTTACCTGTGAAGCTTCCTCATGCAACAGAGGGCAATAGACACAGAAGGCCACAGCTGTGGAAAATATTCTTTTTTTAGTATTTTCTTTACCATTTTAATTTTATGTTTGTGACTATGTTGCCTGCATGTGTGTAAGTGCACCTGTGTCCTTAGCTGCCGTGAGGGTACTAGAATTCAAACCCAGGTCTTCTGCAAGAAAGGGCCAGTACTCTTAACCACTGAGCCATCTCTCCAACCCCTGTGGGACATATTCTTGAATGCTAACTGATGTTGGGTGGTCCAGCCCTTGTGTGTGATGCCATCCCTGGGCAGGTGGGCCTGAACTGTATTATAAAGGTAGCCGACTATGAGTCTGAAGCAACTCAGTAAACATCGTTCCTCCATGGTCTCTGCTTCAGTTTCTGCCTTGGCTTCCCTCCAGGAGGGACTGCAACCTGTGAGCTGAACACATCCTCTCCTTGGCAAGTTGCTTTTGGTCAGTGTTTTATCACAGAAAGAGAAAGCGAACTAAGACAAGCACTTATGATCTGCAGTAAAACAATAACAACAAGAAACCACAGACTTGGATTGGCAAGAAGGTTCTACAGGTAAAGACATTTGATGAGCAAGCCTGGTGACCTAAATTTAATCTCCGGAACCATATAAAAGTGGAAGGAGAGAACAGACTCCACAAAGGTGTCCTCTGACCTCCACGCATACACACCATAGCACATGAGCCCCAATAATGATAATAATAATAATAATGATGTCATTTTAAAAATATAGTCTCTCCACTGACTATAGAAAACAAAACAGGAAACTGTACTGGGTTCTCCACCGCCTACAAGTGTTTAAGAAATAAAAGATTATAAATAGAATTGTAGAAATGAGTAATAACAACAACAACAAAAAACCTCTCTGCAGAATTAGACTCTATTTTTGAGCTAATACAGAGAAACATAAAGCTAAGAGGAGAGAGGCTTCATTTCCAGTACTACTGATGCTCATTTGGGAGCAGTGGCCGCCTACAGCACTGTGCTGAGAAGGATCTTGAGGCCAAGTCTGAGCAGAGCAGGAAATATTCCTACGGTCAATTTGTGGCATAAGAGACCAACCAAAGGGAGGCTGCAAGTGAGACATTTGTTATCGAAACCTGTAGGGATCCTTGGCATGGGCTTCAGACTTTAAATCTGGACTCATATTTCTGATCTTGGGCTTGTGCTTAGCATACTGAGGTTAACATTCATCGCTTGTTAAAACAGGGATGGCAATACCTCTAATGATCAATGTTTCCATCAAATGAAGTGATTTTGCAAAGACACCATAGCAGGTCACATGTTTTACGTGCCCAATGTCAGGATAACAGGAGCCCTTACTGTATCAGCTCCTGCTTTAGATACTTTACCTTCGCTGTGGTAAGATACCATTGACCTCCAGTGGAGGGATACAGAGTGGGGGAGGGGTCTAAATCTGATTAAGGACTGTTGTATGCAATGTACAGAAGCTCAATAAAATTAAAATATATTAGATGTATTAGTCACTTTTCTGTTGTTGTGATAAAACCACCATGACCAAGGGAACTTATAAAAGGAAGAGTTTATTTGAGCTTACGATTGACAGTTCCAGGGACTCAAGAGTCCATTGTGGTGGGAGGCATGGTAGCCGGGGCTGGAGCAGCAAGCCAAGGTTCACATCTCACAATGAGTACAGGAAGACAAGAGAGAGAGAGAGAGACTGGAGACTGCAAGGCTTGTTAAACTCACTAAGCCTGCCCCCAATGACGTACTTCCTCCAGCACGGCCACACCTTCTAAGACCTCTAAGAACAGTGCCACCAACTGGAGACAAAATGTCTGTATACTTAAAGCCTATGAGGGACACTCATTCAAACCACCACAAAAGACATTATGACCAAGGCAACTTATAGAAGGAAGAATTTATTTGCCTTATGGGTTCAGGGGAGAATCCATGATGGCATGGGGGAGGGGGGCAGGGCATGGTGGCAAGAGGTAGCCAGAGCAGAAAGCCAAGCAACGACATCTTGGAGCAGGCACAGGAAACAGAAACTGGGGATCTGGCAAGGCTTAAGGAGTCTCAGAGCTCACCCCGGTGCCACGCTTCCTCCAGTAAAGCTGCACCTCTTAGCTAAGAACCTACTCTAACCATGTGACCAACTGGGGGCAAAATGTCCAGCTACTTGGAGCCTATGGGAGACACTCTCAATCAAACTACGCCAGTTCCTTAGCTCTAATGTTAGCTCTCAACATGAGTGCCCTGCCCTGAAAATACTCCTCTGGGTTAACGGTTTGTTTATGTCTATTCTACCCACTCTTTTTAAATTCATAAACTTAGTGCTGCTGTAATAGGTGCCACATAACCACCAGTTGACAATAAGTATTAATAAATAAGTATTTCTGCTGGGCAATCCCTGGATTGCCCCGAGAAATCTCCACACACTGGCAGGCGGTGGAGATCCCGAGTGGCTACAGACCGAATTCTTAGCTTTCCCTAAAAATAAAGTACACAGACTGAGTTGCCCCTTTATTCCCAGGCTCCTCTGACAGTTGAACAGGATGTCACTTTGCGCATAAATAGCCTCCACATTCCAACTCTAAATTGCCTTTCTGAAGGTTCCAAGGCCCTCGGCTGAAGCGGGCGAAGACACTGCTCTGGGTTTCCGGACACTGAAAACAACTCCAAAGGTTATCAAAGTTCAAGGGGACCACTGCAAGGGAAGCGTGGCTGCTACCTCAGGAGCCCTCGGGAATATTCCAGCATCGGCAGTGACAGGCACACAAAGGACTTAGAGGGATCATGGCTCATCCCGCCTCCATTCTGCCACACAGCAACCTCCAAGAAGTAGCAAATCTCCAGGGCTCCGCATCACACATGGAACTAAGTCTCGGTCTCTGCCTGGCACAGTGGTCTACTGACCTTATTTCCCAGTAGGCTCCAGCCAGGGTGGACCTCAGGACCCTTCCTCAAACTCTCTGTTCCATCCCACACCTAGGACTTAGTCCAGGCTCCTCCTTTTGGCTACATCCCGACTTGAAGCAGAATGTTCTTATTTGGGACCTATACCACCAAGCCTAGGATGCTTTCTGGCCTCTTGGAGGAGGGCAAGTAGGGGCGGGAGATTAGGTTCGAGGGCAGGGGCTGGGGGAGAGAATCTATGAGTCTCTGTGGGTCTGGTGCCACAGACTTCAGGACTAGGGCCCACAGCAGCAATACAGGCCATCGGGGCTGTGCACTGGAACAGTGATCAGAGCTGGCACACAGCAAGAAGGGGGTGGGCTCTGTCTAGAGCCCTGTTGATCTGGGATAAACCCTTCAGCTGAGCTCTGCTCACCTGTGGAAAATAATACCTGCCCTGCTCACTGATACCCCAACATGAAGGAAATGGGGGAATTTTGTAATCTGGGAACAGCTGTGACCCCATGGAGACCAATTTGTTCATTACTGGTGGTAAACTGGGAACAGCCCAGGGTCCTGAAGAGAACAAAGGGGCCAGGTAGCTAACATCTCTTCCTGAGCTTCCCTGGGCTGGCTCACAGTCTGTCTCACTGCTTTCAACAAGTTTGGGGTGATGTTTAATATTGGTGACACTGTGGTGTGAAACGCTGCCCTGTCTCACCTTTCAGACCCAGGTCTCTGTGATGCTGAGGCTTCTGGGCTTTAAAGGCAGTCACAAGTGTGAAAGTAGGCCCGAGGCCTGGGGCAAATGGTGTCTTTTGTGGATGCCTGGGTGCCACTTCCCTTGGGGCCCAGTTTCCACCGCTAGAAGCAAAGCAGTGGGCAAATGGCCCTCAGTGACAGGTGCAGAGCGCCTGACAATGGCAGGGATTGTGGGATGGGTTGCACCGTGAACCCTCCTGAGGTCCTAACTCTGAAGTCCTCAGAAGGTGACTCGCTTAGAGTTAATCTTTATACAAGTGTCAAGTCAAAACATATCTGGTGTCCAGATACCGCAGCCCTGAGAGAAACCAAGCGCCCAAACCCCAATTTGGCTTTGGACTTCCGGCCTCTGGAATTCAGAGATAATAAATTGCAGGTGAGGGAAAGAGACCGGAAGTTAGATTCTTTGCCTCTCTTTAAATTCTTTCCCCGCCTCTGTCTCCATCAGTGGACTACAGACAGCATCTCTGTTAGCCCATATGGTATTCCATGATTTAGAAGGTGCTCTGCCCTTCAAATGCCTCTCTAGTGCCTGCTGGAAAATTGCCGAATGCATATGTGCGGCTTGAGGGACCCTGTGTAAATGGTGCCCTGGAAGTAGCTTGGCTAAGATGTCACAGATATTCAGTCAGAAAGCTCTCCTCACAGACTGGGCAACACCCTCATCACCTGCGCACAGAGGACAACGCTAATGCAAAGGCAGCTTCAAAGACCTTCCTCAGACAGCCTGACAAAAGGCTGCTGCCTGAGTTCACATAAAAGATGAAGAGCATTTGTCATCCCAGTCTCCTGGATATACATTTTTTTAGAAATTTCTATTTTCTGGGAGAATTCTGGAAATTTAAAAAGTACAATAAAATAGACCCTCTAAAATAAAAAAAAAGTAACTTCTTAATATTGAGAGTCAAGATTTAAAGGAATAAAGAGCGCCGACCGCTCTTACAGAGGACCCAGGTTCGATCCCCAGCACCCACATGGCAGCTGAGAACCATCTGAAACTCCAATTCCAGGAGAACTCCAGTTCCAGGGGAATCTGACGCCGTCTTCTGACCTCCGCGGCATTGCACAACACGGGTGCACAAACTTGAATGCAGACAGTACATTCATACACATACAGAAATAAATAAAATTAAAGGAATAAAGCCTTGATAGTGTAAACATTAGAAATGTATTTTATCAGGTAACCCTTATGTCGTTAAACATTAGATATCAGTGATTCTCAAAGGGGAATACTGTTTTTTTGTTTGGGGGGGGCAGGATCTCATGTAGCCCAGAGTAGCCTCTAACTCATTATACAGCTGAGGATGATCCTGTATTTCTGATCTTCTTGTCTCTACTTCCAAATGCTGGGATTACAGGTATGAACCACCACGCCTGGTTAATGGAGTGCTGGAGATCAATCCCAGGGCTCTAGGCAGAATAGGCATGCACTCTACCAACTGAGCTATAGCCTTAGCCCTTGAAACAAGGTCGTTTGTTATTGAAGGGACATTTGGAGATGTCCAGGGTCCTTTATAATTGTCCCAGTAAAGAGTAGGGAAAACTGGTGGCATCTAGCAGACAGAGACCAGAGATGCTACTGAAGACAAGAGAGCCCCACAGCAGAGAAGGATCTGGTCTGAAATGTTAACTATGCCACTGTTGAGAGGTCCTGTGCTTCATGGTAGGCTTCTGCTTCATGCGGTTTCTAAGAAGCAGCCCACACAGAGAATGAAAGGGTCCAGTATGTGAAGGACCAGGGAACAGAAGGCATCTACCGCCCATCTATAAAGCATGCAACTAGAATGTCCATACTGCCCTCTCCAGCATGTCCGCGTGACCAACCCAGGTTCTGTAGTCATTATGTTTTTGAACTTGATTTCACAATTACAGCTTTGCTGTCTCCCCAGATCTTGGGCAATCTGAAAATATTACTAAGGCACCAAAGTCCCTTGGGAAATTTCCAGGCAGAAATCATCCAAATGGCAGCTGACCTTTCTGAATAAGACATGGAAGGGGGACACAAAGGAAGGACCTGATGACTGAAGGAGGCCCGGGGTGGATCTGCCACCATTGACCACAGGACCTTCCACCTGATGGTCACTTATCTGAGTTCTATGAGGTGACAAGACCCCGAGGGAAAGGCTTAATTGGTGGAAACCACCTCTCCTTGGTGTCCTGCTCAGACACAGGGAAAAGAGCTGGTGTGTTCTCTGACCTCTAGTCTGACACTTCACCCCCAAAGCTCTCCAGAAGAGAAAAGTGAGAGCTCGGGCGAATTCCATGGAATATGGAAAATCTGCAGTGTTTTCTACCTGTCCTCTGTCCCTGTCAGCAGAAAAAAATGTTTTAAAAAGGATATTGACTTATTTTTAAGTAGTCCAAACTACTACCTCTAAGAGATAATATTATCTGGCTTTCAAACAAGATACAGCTGATTTAGGTAGTAAGGACCTCAAGGGAAAATTTACATACCAGCTCTTCAATGAGTTTAAGTCTCTCCTTATGGTGCCCAGAAAATAGTGGAAAGGGAATGTAAGATGCTTTATTGTTCTGGACTCCTGACAATGAGACAACACTTTTTTTTTCTCTTCATGTGTATATCTATGTGCTGTGCTGTAGGTGCGTGCATGTATGTGTGCTGTGTATGTTCCTGTGGAGGGGGGTATGTGTGGAGGGCAGAAGTTGGTACCTGGTGTCTTCCTAGTTTGTTCTCCACTGTATTTACTGAGGCAGGGCTTCTCATCAAACCCAGAGTTTCTCACTAGCGGAGTCTACCTAGCCAGCTTGCCCCAACAATTCTGTCTCCACCTCTCAAGGACTGGGAATACAGACAGGCTACCATACCTGCCAGCGTTTTTGTGTGTCCTGGGGATCCGAACTCTGTTCTTCATACTTGCAAAGCAAACACTCTATCCATGGAGACATCTCCCTGGCCCCGTTAGCTTCGTTAACTATAAGATTCTTACAGCCTTTACTGTGATTGGAATCATAAAAGATGTGCTGTGTAGGAAACAGCAAAGATTTTCTCTCAACGGTAAGGGAGTAAATATTTCAGGCCTTGGGTGTGAAATATTTGGTCTCTGCTACAATGTCTATTTTCTGCTGTTCCCTCCGCCCAAACATAGCTACAGAAAACACGGAACGAGCAGGCAGGGCTGTGGTAGCACAAATCTTTACTCATGGATACTGAAATTTTTATCTCATTTAATTTTTATGTATCATAAAATATTGGTAAATTTTTTCTTCAAAAATATACAAACTATACATTGTTCACAGGCTTTCTAAAAAGAGCCTGCTGAGCAGATCTGACCCCATGGGCTATGATTTGGCGACTCCCGTTCTAAATAAAAACTGTAATTCTCATTCATTCCTCATTTTAGAGTTGCTTTATAGAATTGATCGTCCTTCTTGTCTCCTTGTGATTCTGAAATCAGAGCAGTAAAATAGGTGAATGAAAAACCAAGATAGGGGCTGGAGAGATGGCTCAGCGGTTAAGAGTGCTGACTGCTCTTGCAGAGGACACGGGTTCGATTCCCAGCACCCACAAGGCAGCTAAGAACCGTCTTTAAGCTGGGCGTGGTGGTGCATGCTTTTAATCCTAGCACTTGGAAGGCAGAGGCAGGCGGATCCCTTTATGTTCAAGGCCAGCCGGGTCTACATAGTGAGTTCCAGGACAGCTGGGGCCAGAGGGAGACCCTGTCTCAAAAAGACCAAAAAAGAAAAACCAAGATAAATCAATCAACTACATTGGTTACTTGTGTGATTGCTGACACAAGATATCTGACAAGAGTTACTTAAGGAGGGAGAGTTTATCTCAGCCACAGTTCCAGGGGATGTAGTCTGTCACGGCAGGGAAGGCGTGGCAGCAGGTGTGAGGGAGCCTAGGGCAGCTGGTCACACTGCGCCCACAGCCAGGACCAGCCAATGAGATGGCTCAGTAACTAAGACACTTACTAACAGGCCTGATGATCTGAGGTTCATCCTCAAGACCCCTGTGGTTGAACGAGAGAACCAATTCCTGAACCTTATCTTATGAACACTACATGTGTTTTGTGGCGCATGCTTACTGCCACTCCCACATACACAGAATAAATGAGATGGCTCAGGGGTTAAGGGCACCAGCTACTCTTACAGAGGACCCAGGTTTGATTCCCACATGGCTGCTAAGGTTTTTTGGGTTTTTTTTTTTTTTTTTTTTTTTTTTTTTTGGGGGGGGGTTTGACTCTTGGTGGGGTGGCTTGGGGTCAGGCTGCCAGCTTCACCCAGGCTTCCTGGATTTCAGAGAATTGGCTGTCATCCTGGGATAATAGCTCCTGCTGCTTCTAATGGGGTGGGAAGAGTTTGGGAATGTTTGGTTGTCCCTGTAGAGCTATGAAGACATAGCTGAGAAGCTCTAGGCTGACATGAATGATCTCCTGTGAACCTACTTCCTGTGAACCTACTTCAGAAATGTGATGCTGTTAGTCTGTGGGATTCATTTTCCTTTTCTAAGTGTTAGCATAGAGCTTTGTTTATAAACATGGAAGTCTGAGCATGTGTGTTCAAAACCCAGTGTTAGGAATCAAATAAAACATCAAAAGTCCATCACATTAATAATAGATGGTGTTCTAGTTTCTCTTCAACTGCTGTGACAAAACACTCTGACCAACACCAACTTGGGGAGGAAAGGGTTTATTCAGCTCACATCTCCTGGGTCATAGTTCATCACTCAGGGAGCCCAAGGTAGGAACTCAGGAAGGAACCTGGAGGCAGGAGCTAGGCACAGACCGTGGAGGAAGTGCTGTTCACTGGCTTGCTCCCCTGGCCCATGCCCAGCCTGCCCCTTATACGGTACACAACCACCTGCCCAGGGTGGCAAACACCCATAGTGGGCTGGGCCCTCCCACATTGTTCAACAATCAAGACAAATTCCAGACATATGTGCCCACAGGCCAGTCCAATGGAGCCAATTCCCCAACTGAGGCTCCCTCAACCCAGGTGTGTCAAGTTGACACTAAAGCTATCCAGCACAGATGGATACATTAGGTGCAATTGAATGAGGGTATCTGAAAGATAGACAGTATAGAATATAAACTCTAGAATTTTCTCAACCAATAAAAATAAGACTCCAGCAGCCTGATCATTCCTGCCTTAATAGTGCAAATGAAAGATATCAGACTTGTGTTGGATTCCACTTGTGCCTTTTACAGCACAGTTTTTAAATCCTAAAGCCAATAGTATGTGGGGTGGTTATGGAAGGCTGTGACAGCTTACTGCTAAGTGAGGTGTAAATACATTTGCCTGTTTTGAACAGATTGGTGAGATGGGCCCATTTGTCATCAGTTCAAGGGCCCTTCAGGATCTGGACCCTATAAGAGAACTACAGGCTAGGATCAGAGTCAAGACTACTTTTGAAATTAGTTTCTTCTCCAGCATGCTTCAGGAATCAGGAGTTCTCTGTAAGAACTAAAAATGGCAAGCATTCAAAAAAAGAAAATTTAATCAACAGAGAGAGCAAAATTGACATCCATTTTTTTTGATGTCTGAATTTTTTTTTTTTTTTTTGGTCTTTTTTGAGACAGGTCTCCACTGTAAGCTCTGGCTTGTCCTGGAAACTCACTCTGTAGAATCAGGCTGGCCCGAACTCACAGAGATCCACGTGGGCCTCTGCCTCCCAAGTGCTGAGGAATTAAAGGCGTGCGCCACCATGCCTCGGCATTTCTTTATTTCTGTATGTTGTATCAATGTACTGTCTGCATGCAAGTCTGTGCACCCGTTGTCGTGCAATGCCGCGGAGGTCAGAAGAGGAAAGCTGTCGAGAATGTTCCCCTGGAACTCAGGAAGCTAGTGTTCCCTGGAATTGAGTTTCAGCCACTAATCGTCTTCGGGCATCAGGCCCCATAGTGAAAGGATTGCTGGGGATCGAAACCTGCGGTCCCACTCTGCAAGAAGCAGGTTCCGCAGCTCCGACCGTCTAGGCCACAACTCTCCCCCTGATGTCTGAATTTTAACATATTATAAATTTGTGTTGCCTTTACAGGATAGACTAGCTCTATGACCTCCCTAAAATTCCCCCAGACAAATTATTTCTTAAACTGTCCAGCACTGGAATCTAAGCCGTTCACTAGCCCTGTCTCAATCACCCCTCCATGTGGAGAGCTCCAAAAAAAGGGTAGGAGGTTGTCTACAACAAGAAACGAGTGTGGTCATTGCTGGAGATCTGAGTTGTCAGGAGCACCAGTCCTCAGACTTGTATAGCAAGTGCTTGCCTCGCCCTCCTAAACACCCCACCCCCTTCAGCCTGGTGCATCTGTTCTCTCTCTCCCACTTAGCTTATCACATTTAGCGGTGTAAGACCTGTGATGCTAAGCTGTTGCATAGGGCATACGTATAGAAAAGGTTGTTACTTGGAAAATCACATTTAACTGGACTTTTGTTTTGGCAGGCCCAACTCCTTCACATACATGTCACCATCACAAACAGGGTTAGAACCCACCTTTTCTATGTTTCACACTTATGTTGTGGAAGTAAAACAAAAAAATAGGTTGATTTTAAGTTTTTTTTTTTCTTTTTTGAGACAGGGTCTCCCTGTAGCCCAAGCTGGCTGGGAACGCACTCCTGTAGACCAGGCTGGCCTTAAACTCACAGAGATCCACCTGACTCTGCCCGCCTAGTGCTGGGATTATAAGGAAGTGAATTCCAGGCCTTCTGGGACTAAAGGGAGACACTGTCTCAAAAAGACCNCCCCCCCCCGCACCCCTCATCTCAGTCTCACTCTCCAATCACAAACGGAACCCACACATTACCACAGCTACTTAAATACCGAAGTCCTGTCTGGCATTTATTGGCCTTGCTGTTGTCAACATGAGCACTCAAACTCAAAGAGGAAAAGAGAGAGAGAGAGAGAGAGAGAGAGAGAGAGAGAGAGAGAGAGAGAGAGAAGAGAGAGACCCTGCTTTTTGCCCAAGAGGTTTCGGTTTCAAGCATATGCTTTTCTCTTAAGAATAACACTTTTTTGGTAACCCTCAAAGTTCTAAGTTTCATCCCTGACCCTAAAAATAAAGAGAATACTCTGACTGGTTATAATTCAGCACGAGGGGGTGTATCCCACCCACCTGGAATAGTAAGTAAACTGGTAACCAGGCCTTTTTATTTTTTGGCAAAAAAGGAAGGGCAGGTTTTACAAATGCCTTGAAGCTATTTGGTCATGCACACAGACTGTCAGAGTCCAAAGGCCCTTCGGGTAATGAAATCATCTGGCTCCAGGCCTTTTTATCCAGAGCTGGGATTTTTATCTTGGGTCCCAAATGGCTTTTCTTTCTCCTTCCATGTTAGGCAAGGAAATGGCTTTTCTTTCTCCTTCCATGTTAGGCAAGGAAAAGGTACCAACTTCCTTTTGCCTTTCTTCTAGCTAAGCTCGTACCTTGCTACGGAGAAGCACTGGAACTGAAGGTAAAGGGCTAAGCCCAAATAGTTTTAATGTATACTCAAGCACTATGCAAATAGATTGATGTCTTGTATCTTGTTCTTTTGTGTCTATATATGTGTGTATTCGTGTTCATGTCTGTGTGAGTGTGCATGTGTGTGTGTGTGTGTGCAAGCGTGTGCAAGCACGTATGCACAAGTGTGTGCGGGCCCACATGCAGGACAGCCAGAGGATAACTTTGGGTGACATTACTTGGGTGCCGTCCTCTTTTTTGGAAACGTGGTCTGTCATTGGTCTAGAGCTCACTAATTAGGCTAGGCTGGGTGGCCAATGGGCCCCAAGGGTCTGCTCGTCTCAGCTTCCCCAGCATTGTGATTATAAAATATGCCACCACGTAGATTCTGGGCATGGAATTCAGGTCCTGATGCTTGCAAGGCCAAACTGCCCCTCCAGCCCCTCTCATTCTTTGTGTGTCTCTGTGTTTAATACTCTCCTTATAATAAACATTTTAACTCAACATGGGACTGTTGGAAAATACTGGGGTAATAATTAACCTAGGGCACTCACAACATGGACACGCAACTTGCCACACCAACCTCTGCACCATTGGCTTTCCCTGTCTGAAATAGGACTCAGCTTCGTGGTACTGCCAAACTGGGAGTGTGCCTGAGTGACCTTTCCTCCACCATGCCCCCTGTGCTGTGTGGCCTGTCTCCCACAGTCTGTCCTTGTTCTCTTAACCTCTACTCAGTACAGTACAGCTTCTGTGCTTTGTATTATATGACAAATAAGAGACTGGATGAGACTTAATCTTTCCAGAAATGAAGAGTTTCTTTAGACAATGGATGCTACAAATCAGGGTCTGGATAGCGTCCTTAGAGAACAAAATCCTCTTGGGCATGCCTATGACAGCTGTGCTGGGTGAGCAAATGCAGGCTTAGGAGGATCTTTAACTGTCAGTAAATAATTGCACTTCAAGCAGGGCGTGGTGTCGCACGCCTTTAATCCTAGCATTTGGGAGGCAGAGGCAGGCAGATCTTTGTGAGTTCAAGGCCAGCCTGGTCTACAGAGTGAGTTCCAGGACAGCTGGGGCTACAGGGAGACCCTGTCTCAAAAAAACAAACAAACAAAAAATTGCACTTCTGTTGCCACTTACCCTGGCATGGTACTAGAGTCTCTCTACCTTGCTAGGAGAGATCCCAGAAGACCTGATTGGCCAATTTGCAATGAGACATCTGCACCTATCGTTAGCATCACCAGAGCATGGACTTCTCTCCCAGGGCCCACTAGAAATAAGGTTATCTATTTATTGTATGAGTGTGCTGTGTGTATGTCTATGTGAAGGGTCATTCCCTCATGCTTACACACGGAGAAGTCCAAGGTTGACTGGGTGTTTTCCTCTATCACTCTCTACCTTGGTTTTTGAGATGGGGTCCCTTCACTGAACCCAAAGTTCACCATTTCAGCTAGACTGACCAGGCAGCAAGCTCTTGAGATATGCCTCTGCCCGCCAACCCCTACACTTGGCTTAATGGCCCTCACCACCATGCTCGGTTTGTATGTGGGTGTCAGTGACTCAAACTCAACTCCTTGAGCTTGCATGGAAGGCACTTTACCTACTAAGCCATCTTCCCCCTGAAGATCTTTACTGCACAACTGCTCTCACTGTGCTGACCTTGAAGAAATTCTGAAGAACAGAGTTTGGGGCAGCCAATTCTGTACAAACCTTCCAACCTGCTGAGCTTTGGTAAAGTCCTCCAAGCCTCTCAGCCAATTCCAGTCCCAGGCAAACCCTCACAATCTGCTCAGCCAATCCCAAGAAAACCCTCCCAATGCATCAGCTAACCCCAGGCAATCTCTCCTAAAAGGGGTCTTCATCTTCAAGTGACGAACAGAATTTTCACTTTATTTCAGTAGAACTGAGCAAGTACTCAGGATCAACAACAAAATCTCCCTCTGATTCCAAAACTCTGGCGCTAGAAACTAAACCCAAGGTCTGGTATATTACCACTAAATTCCATCTCCAGGAAAGACCTCTTGTTGATCACTTGACTTGAGAACACAACTGCATTGTTTTCACAGGAAGCTATTTTAGAATCTTGCTTAATGGGACTGAATGTGAGCATCTTACAATGAGCATGTGACATTTATTAAGATCCAGGCTGTTGTCTCTTTTTTTTTTTTTTGATAGGGTCTAGTCCCACCTGGCCCAGAGCTTGCTATGTAGATCAGGCTGGCCTTGAACTCACAGAGATCTGCCTGCCACTGCCTCCCAAGTGCTGGGATTAAAGGTGTGAGCCACCATGCCGGGCCTAAGGTGGTTCTTAGCTACCATGTGGGTGCTGGGAACCAAACCTGGGTCCTCTTCAAGAGCAGTGAATGCTCTTAACCACTGAGCCATCTCTCCAGCCCCATGTTGTCTCTCTTTTACTACTGATCTCCTCTACCAAAGTTTTCCCTCAAATAGCAGCTGTATCTAGAAGTAGCTGAGAATTTGCTAGAAATGCATCCTCTCAAGTCCACCTTTCAGACTCTCTGGGAGTGTAGAGCAGCAGTTTGTGTTTTAAGAAGCCCTCCAGTTGATCCTAAAAAAATGTACATCACTCTTCTATACCATATGAGACACACACACACACACACACACACACACCTCACATACACAGAGTCTGAAGCAAATGTCTGTTGCTGCTATTATAAGTGATTTGGACAACACTGACCCCCTGTGTCGTCTATTACTGGGGGCCCAATAATAAATCAGGATCATCTCAAACATCCTACCAGGAGATAAACTCAGATTTGCATATCTGATTTACAGGCCAGATTTGCATACCCTGGATAAATGTTCAGATTCTTCTCTAACAAGAGGAATTTCCCACACCAGGACACCGATTGTCTTTTAGATTCTTCTGTTAATTTAGAAAGCAATCACCCACCTACGTGTGAGTGTGCTGGGATGCAGTCCTATCAGTAATTGCGAGGAGCTCACCTGGTGTCAAAATTATGGCCAAGGGCATTATTTTTCCAATAATCCAAATGTCTGATGTCACACTCACACACCCTAAGTGAAAATGCAATCTGATTTTGCAACATGATGAATGATGGGGGCAGGGTGGCCCGGAGGGCTACTTCACAGCCTCCATACGAAATCCAGCTAAGCCAGTGCACATAGAAAAGACACTGTAAAGTTCAGAGCACCACTCATCTAAAGGTCACAAAATACCAACCTGTTGACCAAAAGAAATTGCATGTGACCATAAATCTTCTGAAAATCTTTAAACACATTCATATTATTCTTCTCTTAAGTGGGAGATCCTATATTTAAAAGTGGGATTTCTGGCTTCTCTTAGAAAAGGGTTGGTTGGGGGCTGGAGAGATGGCCTAGCGGTTAAGAGCGCCGAACGTTCATGCAGAGGACCGGGGTTCGATCCCCAGCACCCACATGGTGGCTGAGAACCGTCTGTAACTCCAATTCCAGGAGAACTCCAGTTCCAGGGGAATCTGAGACCCTCTTCTGACCTCCGCGGCATTGCACGACACGGGTGCACAAACCTACACGCAGACAATACATTCATACACATAAATAAATAAATTAATTAGTTAAATTAAATAAAAATAAAAGGGTTGGTTGGGGCTGGAGAGATGGCCTAGTGGTTAAGAGCACCGACTGCTCTTGCAGAGGACCTGGGTTCAATCCCCAGCACCCACATGGCAGCTAAGAACCGTCTTTAACTCCAGTTCCAGGGGAATCCAACGCCCTCTTCTGACCTCTGTGGCACTGCACTACAAGGGTGCACAAACCTACATGCAGACAGTACATTCATACACAAAAATAAATAAATAAAATTTAAAAAATAGAATTAAAAGGAAAAGGGTTGGTTGATGCCGTAACACTGAACCCATGTTCTCACAGCATAAATTAACTTCATCTCCACTGAGCGATGTTTCCACTCAGCCTGCTTCCCTGATTAGGTTGTATACTAGTTTCTGGAGCCTACTGAGTTCCTGGAGCCTAAAACTACAAAAGATCCTCTTTACTGGTGCTAGAACGATGGCTCAGTGGGTAAGAGTGCTTGCTGCTCAAGCGTGAAGACCTGACTTCAAACCTCAAGCACCTAACTTGGAAAGCCAGGCGTGGCGGAGCACGCCTATAACCCCAGCCCTGGAGAGAGGAGAGACAGGAGGATTTCTGCAACTTGCTGGCTGCCAGCCTGGCTCCAGGATCAGTGAGGGATCCTGTCTCAAAGGAATAAAGTGAAGAGTGACAGAGCAGGACTGATGTTCTCCTTTGGCCTGGGTGTATAGAACACACGCACGCGCACACACACACACGCACACACACACACCACACACAGATACACATACACACACCACACACACACATACGCACACACATGCACACACACATGCACACACACATACACACACACCACACACACATACACACACATACATATACGCACGCACACGCACATGCACACACACACCACACACACACACACACACACTCCATTATTCTTGACTTTAGCATTGAAAACTCTCAGTAAATAGTATGTTCATCCAAAAATTCCTAATTTGGAAAAAATGTTGAGGTTAACAGAACACTCCCTTTGTCTCTTTTCTATTTAAACATGTGTGAGTTATGTGTTGTTTATTTTTTACAAATAAAAACCTTCTGTGACTGCTTACTGCATGCCTGCTCTGAGTCTCATGAAATCTCTCACATAACCTCACCACAATTCCACAAAGAGGACTTTAGCGCTGTACCCATCTTAGAGATGAGGAAACCAAGGGTCAAGGGAATTGTACAGATATTAATTTTTTAAAAAGCCAGGACCTATGTCCAGAATCTGTGCTCCTAACCACCCCAGGCCCTCACAGCCTTCGGGAACCCTGTCCTACACATCGTGCCCATTTGTTGTTTCAGCCTAGTCATGCCACATAAAGACCGGCTCTCACCACTGTCCAACATCCCCCAAAGGAGTCAGTGATAAAATGGAAGTGGTTCCAAGGACCAATAGCAGTGGTCCCCAAAGTACAGGCTAGTCTCCATAGAAGTGTAGAAAGGCCTCTGCTTATCCCTGTATTTCTTGTTTATATTTGCAAATCATAGCCCACAATTTTCCTTGCTTAAAAAAATGACTTTTTAGAAAGTGCTCTGTACTCTGTTTCTCAGGGGACCTTCGAGTTTGCCAAAGCAGCTGCTCTTTGTCCTAAAAGGCTACATCCCAAAATACCTAGACACAGATAAGTATCTGGAGGGGTGCAGGCTTGTACACACTTGTGCAAAGCTCTCTTGGCACTTGGGCCCTGTGCTGGATAGCTTTAGTGTCAACTTGACACACCTGGGTTGAGGGAGCCTCAATTGGGGAATTGGCTCCATTGGATTGGCCTGTGGCCACATCTGTGGAGTACTGTCTTGATTGTCAAGCAATGTGGGAGGGCCCAGCCCACAATGAGTGGTGCCACCCTGGGCAGGTTGTTGTGTACTGTATAAGAGGGCAGGCTGGGCATGAGCCAGGGGAGCAAGCCAGTGAACAGCATTCCTCCATGGCCTGTGCTTCAGCTCCTGCCTCCAGGTTCCTGCCCTGAGTTCCTGCCTTGGGCTCCCTAAGTGATGAACTGTGACCCAGGAGATGTAAGCTGAATAAACCCTTTCCTCCCCAAGTTGGTGTTGGTCAGAGTGTTTTGTCACAGCAATGGAAGACAAACTAAGACAGGCCCTATGATGACCCTAAGAGGTCCCAAAATGTCATCTTGCCACTGGGCAGCCTTACAAACTCAAGGCAGGGCAAACCGTTCCTTGGCACTAATATCCACTGAAAATAATTTTCTCAGGGCTTAAAGTGGAATTTTAAAATGTTTTTTAATTTTATTTAATGTGTATGCATGTATTGCCTGAACATATATGCATGCACTCATGTCATGCAATGCCTGAGGAGGTCAGAAGAAGATGTTAGGTCCCCTGGAACTGGAGTTGTTAGTGGCCATGTGGGTGTGGAACTTGGCCCTCGGTCTTCTTCAAGAGCAGTGTTCTCAAACAGGGAGCAATCTCTCCAGCCACTGAATGTGGAATTTTAGGAGAAGAGTGTCATCAATGTTTACCAGATGGAAGTAGACAACAGGTAAATAGTCAAGAAATTAATTCTCCAGTTCATTGTCAACTGTCCACAAGGGACAGGTATGTGATAGTTCCCACAAGAGCCAGTGTTTGTTATCAAAGGGCTTAGGCTTTGGTCTCTAACACCTGTGGGGGAATCTCTGATTTTGGGTGCTGAACTGAGTAATACAAAAATCACAGCAAGGGGCCGGGCATGGTGGTGCATGCCTTTAATCCCAGCACTCGGGAGGCAAAGGCAGGCAGATCTCTGTGAATTCAAGGCCAGCCTGGTCTACAGAGCAAGGTCCAGGCCAGCTGGGACTAAAGGGAGACTCTTTCTCAAAAAAAAAAAAAATACCCTCCCCCAGACAATCACAGCAAGGACTTTCCAAAGCTTAGGCAGACTAACCTTGGTGGCATGGGTAGCCTCCTGGTCCCTAGGGTTCCCTTGAACTCTGGACCTCAGAGCTTTATCACTCTGAGGATAAGAACAGCCACACACACAAAAAATGGTTCTTATAAAAACCCACATTCTGGGGGCTGGAGAGATGGCCTAATGGTTAAGAGCCCCGACCGCCCTTACAGAGGACCCGGGTTCGATCCCCAGCACCCACATGGCTGTCGAGAACCATCCGAAACTCCAATTCCAGGAGAACTCCAGTTCCAGGGGAATCTGACACCCTCTTCTGACCTCCGAGGCATTGCACGACACGGGTGCACAAACCTACATGCAGACAGTACATTCATACACATACAGAAATAAATAAAATTTAAAAAATTAAAAAAAAAAAAAACCACATTCTACTATTTCACTGGAAGCCCAGGGCACAGCCAGCCTTCCTAGGTTTACTCAGGACAAAGAAGGAGATTAGTTTGGAGCCATCAACCTGCTAAATGCTTCTATGGGGAGGAAGCAGAGAGGACACAAGAGGAAGGGAGGAGAAGAAGGAGGGAAGGGATGGAGAAAGGGAGAGAGGGGAAGAAAAGGCAAGAAAAGGAGTGGGGAGGGAAGGGAGAGAGGAAGGAAGGAGAGATAGAGAAAGATGGAGAGAGAGCACAAAGATACAAAGTGAAAGAGGAGGTAGAGAAAGATAAACAGAGAAAGGGACAGAGGAGAGGGAGAGAGAGAGAGAGAGAGAGAGAGAGAGAGAGAGAGAGAGAGAGATCTCTAAAGATCCCAGAAACTGCAGATTCCGTAAAGACATGTTCAAGCCCACGTACCTCCAAGCTCAGCACTCTTCTCCCACCCCACAAGACTCCAGTGACAGACAGATCCTGCCCACGTCCCAAGCACTTCTCCAAAGTAGATGTGTCACTGACACAGAGAATTGGGAGTCAGGAAAGACCAGGGCTTCCCCTGAGTCTTCCACATCTCACTGTGTGAGTCTGCATAGTCAGCCGTGAAGAGGAGCCAATGAGGCATGCCTACGCAGCTCAGACAAATGTAGCATGTACGTCGTTTGTGTGAATCGTGAAGTACTGTGCCAAGGCAAAGGAGCATTTTTATTATTCCACCAGGTCAGTTCTTAATACATTGCAAAACTCCCTAAAGAGCAAGGGTAGGTTAGATCAGCATTTCATATTTCGTCACACATAAACACACTCCTGTTGGTCCCTGATGCTGGCTGGAGGCCTTTTCATGGGGCTCCTGGGGCTTTTACCCAAGACGACCTCTATAATATTTTGTTATTTTTCACTCGTGCCCATGGAAAACTATCTTCCCCTTGGATATGGAGACATAACAACACCCTCCCCCAAAGTCAGTTTCCATTGAGATGAAACGGCTCCTTTCCCAAGATAACGTTACTCATTGGGTTAGAATTTATGCTGGGTATTTCCGTGCACTGAACCCAGGCTTGAAGAGTCTCAGAAGGCCATAGGCCTCTTGGTTTATCTCAAGTTTTCATTGTGGTATGTCTGCTGCTGTCTTGTGGGCTCTTCGACTGAGGCCACCTGCACAGTGCTCCCAGGAGAAGAAAATGAAGTACTGCTACCTTGAGTGGAAGCTCATGGCCTCCTGTATGGGTTCAAAGCCTGTTTTTGGCAGTGTCTGTTCAATGTTGAGGCAGTTCAATAATTTGGCCACATAGAAAATGGGGTACGAGAGTAATGTCTACTTTTTAAGCTCTTTTTTTTTTTTTTTTTTTGCTAGAATTAAGTGAGATAATGCATGTCAAAAAGCATTTAATAGCTTTTCATGAGAGGGTGCATGCCTTTAATTCCAACTCTCAGGAACCAGAAGCAGAGGCAAAGGCAGAGGCAGAGGCAGAAGCAGAAGCAGAAGACTCTGTGAGTTCAAGGCCTGACTGGTCTGTATAGTGAATTCCAAGCCAGCCAGAGCTACATAGTGAGTCTAAAAAAAAGCATTTCATGGAGGGCTGGTGAGATGGCTCAGTGATTAAGAGTGCTTACTTCTCTTGAAAGGGACCAGGGTTTAGTTCCACATCAGGCAGGTCACAATCATCTCTAACTCCAGCTCCAAAGGATCCGACTCCCTCGGGGCCCCCAGGGCACCTGTGCACATATACTCATGAAAGCATACATGCATATACACATAAATTAAATAAATAAACTGTAAAAGGAATTTCACAGGAGTTGAGGTGATGGCTCAGTGGGTAAAGTATTTGCTGTTCAGAAGGACCTGAGTTCAGATCCTCAGCAGCCATGTACAGCTGTACAGGCACATGCCTGTAACCGCAATGCTATGGAGGGTCGGGGTAGACACAGCCAGATCCCAGGGGTGACTGGCCAGCCAGCCTAGCAAAGTGGAGAGCTCTGGGCTTATCAGAAAACCCTATCTCAAAAAGTCAGGCAGAGAGCCAAAGGAAGTACCCAATATCAACCTTGTGACCTCTGCACACATGGACACACACATGCACCCCCCCACACACACATGCACCCCCCACACACACATGAATCCCACACACACAAGCATTTTAATCTTTCTCTGAGTTTCCGCTGTTACCTGCTGACTTAACATATTCTTTCTCTTTCTCACAATAATTGTAAATAAATAATAATGAGACAAAAATAAATGCTTGTGGTCATCGGGAAGATTATGATGGTAGTTTTTGACACAATCTTTAGTCCTTGCTTGAATGATGGCTCTCTGGGGAGGTATTCTACACACACTGAGGCAGGGTTCCCTGTCCCACCGAGGCACAGCCCTTGCTTGCACTTGTTCACACCCTTCCCCATATCCTCCATCACCATGAACAGCTTCCAGTTTAAGAAAGGCCAGCACTTCATGCCTTAGCCTTGCTGAATGTAAAATGTTCAACAAATGGCAATTAACAAGAATCATCATTTTCATTCATTCTGCTGCCAGAAGCATTTTGTATATTCTAAATGTATAGTCCTGGGAATGTCCCTAGAGATGAAGGGGACGTGCCGGAGGAAAGAGTCACCAAAGATGGAGCTGCTCTTCTTCTGACATGGGATGAGAGTCATATTTTCTCATGGATGGGTGTCTAGATTGGACTAGCAAATTCGCTGTAACCATTGAGTAATTCCCACAGGAGGGAAATCCCACAGATGGCATTGCAACAGATATCCTGGGTCACAGGACACCTGTCCTTTCAAAAATTAAGCTTGCAGCTAGGTTTGGTGAATGAACAGATGAATGGACCCTCACACCATAACTCCTACCGCACTGGCTCGGGCCTGCCAGAGTTGAAGGAAAGGAAGCAGAGCTGTCCCCTGCCCTCCCATGAAAGCAGCAGACCATAACTGCAGGCTCCACCCCTTCATCACCGGAAGGCAGCTGTGTCTGTCAGATGCCTGACTGCCAAGACAGCCCAAGAGATTAACTCATGAGCCCATTTCACAGAGGAAGAAACTGAGGCTCAAGCTCAAGACTGAGCAAGACCCAGGAGCCCATGTAAGTGAAGGTGTGAGGAATTGTTCTTATCTTCTAGTCTTGGGGCCAGGCTTATAAGCTTCTCAGGCCTCCTGAAGATGCTGGGAAAGTAGCTGAGAGAGACAGTTTGCTGAATCTGGAAAGAGCATGCCCTAAGCTAAAATGCAGCAAAAAACTATCTTTTGATTATAGCCACAAGCTGAACCACACTCCTGTCTGTTAATTCTCCTTCATATTTTCTTCCCTGATGTATATTTTCTCTAATATTGACCCACCCATTCTCCAGACTCCTCAACACGAGATGAACTCAATCCCGTGGTTGAACAGGCATGGGTATATATTTATCTTCTCATCTGCTCCAGAAAACCACAAGAATCTCCCTAGATCTTTCTTGAAAATCACCTTAGCCCTCACTGGGATTACTCAACTTCACTTGGAAGGGACAGCCCAGTGTTAGCTGCTATTGGCACTGTGTTCAGAAAGCAAGTCCTTTCATGGAGTTCAGCTGTCCCTCAGGCATCTGGGGAAGCTGGTCAGGCAAAGACAGAAAATGTGACAACTGTTGCAAATGGTCGACAGCAGCCCATGGGAGTGGCACAGTATTCTCTGGAGCAGACTCAGTGGTTAAAGTAGCCCATTATTCAGTTCACACAAAACAGCCACCAGCTCCATGGTACCATTCTTACCAAGCTCAAGACAGACTGCCACATTGCCTTTAGAAACTGACTTTAGAAACCACGAGCGACTTCATTAACCATCAAAATGCACACGTTCTGGATAGAAACCAACAGCCTTCCTGAGCCCTGAGGACGAAGTTCAAAGACAGCTCCAGACACCAACCACTGCACCTCACCACGGTCCATGCACAACCCTCTTTCCAGGGAAAAAACCTCCACGATGCCTTTCAGATGGGAACAGTTTGAGAAAGGGGGTCTCAGAGTCACTGAGACCATATGAAATGTTTCTAAAAAGAGAAGGGCCTGTGTGCATTTTCCCAATGAATACTCTGTCCAAAGCCTTTTGAAAACATTTTCATATATGCTTTGCTTCTAAAACATTACACAGTATTTCTCCAGCAAATTTATATGTGTTTCCAGAGAACTCCTAGACCAAGAAAAAAAAAAAAAAAAAAATACAAGAGGAAACTAAAAACTACTTAGGTAAAAGAATGTCTGGAGATTCTTTTATGCCAATATGTTAACAGACCTCTTTTAATTTGCTATTATTTCATATAGCAGTGTAATCATTCCCTCAACCACAAAGGAAATATATAATCCAGCTGTGGTGGCTCCAGGAAAAAAAAAAAAAAAACACATACACACACACACACATCTGTGGATCATTGGCAATACTGGCAAGGCTTCCCCAATCTAGGCAGTCACAGACAGTTCTTTTTTTGAAACCAAGATGCACATGACACACTTTTCTGAAAGTGCATTTGAACTTTGTCAAAAGCAGTTGCTCCTTTGTATGCTGAACTGATGGTTTTCAGATAACCCACACCCATGAGAAGGACTCTCTTGACATGTTACTTACTCCCAAGGCCCAGTCATAAGAAGCCTTTGCTCTCTCTGAGAAGGTGGCCTATGCCAGAGGCCTTGCCATAGTGTCAGGCAGAGGAGGGGAAACTGGCATCCCCGGTGCCTGGGATGAGGCTCTGCCATGAAGCTGGTTGGCTGAGTAGCTGGTTGGGCAGAGGAAGAAAGCCACCACCTTGTGGTGTGGGTACACACTTCTGCTCCCCGGGTAGGAAGCCAACAGACTCCTGAGCACTCTATGATAATAATTCCAAACCTTGTTTAGTCTGTCCTTGAGGAGCAGCAGCAAACATTCTTATCTAAGCCAATTTTGCATAAAATCCCAGTTCCAAGCGAGTCCTGGGGGTTTAGACGACAGACATATAAAGGCAAAAAGCAGTGTCCCTGAGCCTGGACAGACTTTCACCCTGAGCATAGGGCCTGTGGCTACCGTGCTGGCGTGTCACTGGCCCCCAGCCCACGGGGTCCCGGTCCACCCCAGACAATAGAGCAAGAAAATGAAATGAAAAGTGGACTTACTGCTATTAAGCCTCTCTGTTCAATTCGCCTCTGCCATCCTGGAGAAGGGCACACGGGCAGGGAAAGGAAGGAAAAGAAAAACAAAACACACGCTGTAGTCACCCAAGGAGATGGAAGGGCACGCGTGGGGGCTGAGTCAGACCCCAGGAACAGCCGAGGGGCGCGTGGGGTCCCCCCTCAGGTTGGCGGGCAGAGCTGTGCGCACCGCTGGCTCAGGGCTCAGCCTCGGTCCCCGCCCGTGCGGTCGCCTGGCTGCGCCCCAGCGCCACCGTGAACTGCAGCTCTCGGTCGTCACCGCCACCGCCGCCACCACCGGCAGCGCAGCCGGGGACGTGGGCCGAGGCAGCCGCCGGGAGGGCGCGTTCGGCCGCGCTCCGTCCCCGCCCTGACGTCTCGGCGCCTGCTGCCCCGCCCCGGGGGGTGGGGGGACCCGCGGCCCCGCCGTCGCGCGGGAGTGGGGCACCTGCGGCGCGGGTGATGGGCGAGCTCGGGGGCGCACGGCTGGGCGCGCGCGCTCGGGGTCCAGACAAGACCAGGCGGCCTCTCTGCGCGGAGATGCCAGCCCTAGGGCTGCGGGCAGAATGCGGGCCCCAGCACTTGTCCTTACGTGTCAGCTGCGGCCGCCCAGTATCCCTAGCCCCTTCTAGCTCGCTCCAGATGCCTGGGCTCCACGTGGGGACATTCCCAACAGAGAAATGCTGCCTCGTCCACGTGCTTTAGATGGCAGCCCCTCACACACCAGAGAGGCCACCCTCCTGGCCACCCCAAGTGTAGGCAGCTCAGAGCTTGAAGTCCTGATTGCCCTGGTGGACAACTAAGCCGCTCTGACCCTCAGTTTCCTTATCTAAAAAAAAAAAAAAAAAAAAAAAAAAGCAGAGGATCCCGTGACCTCACAGAGGCGTCCTTAGGAATCAATGGAATGGAGCTGGGAAGATGATTCAAGTAGCAAAACTCCTAAGCGTGAGAACCGGAGTTCGGATCCCCACGTAAAGTCAAGCAGTTATGGTCGTCCTCTAGTAATACATGGGTAAGGGAGGCAGAGACCCAGTATCCCAAACAGCAAGCTAGCTAGCTCTGAACTCAATCGAGAAGATCCAGCTTCAGGTGGAAAGAGATGGAATGGAAGAATGCACCTGATGTCAACCCGGAGCCGCCACAGACATGCACACCCCCCCCCACCCACACACATGTGCAACCCCCCCACACACACACAAACACCCGTGCACAAAGAGAATGAAGTAATATATAATAAAGGTGTTTTATAAAAGGTGCTGGAAACATCTGCTTTTATCATCACCCTGTCCCATTCTGTTGTTGGAAACCTTCAAGGGTTTCTGTTTCTATATAGTGTGGCAGCTGAAATACTTCACCTATCTTTACCCACACAAGATTCCACATGGCACAAATGGGAACCATTTGTGACAGTGCTTGGAGGGAGGTGGGGAAAGGATCAGACAAAAGAAAGTGCTAAGGACGAGCAAAATGCTTCTTCACGTTCATAAGCAAACTCGCTTGCCTTAAACGTAATACACACTAAAAAGGACGTAAGGGAAAACTAATGCTTGTTTCCTACTAAATGGTTATTGTATTAAACTGACTCCCAATGATGCACTGTTATACCCATAGATTAGTGTATCTCTCAACTTTCACCAGAGAAGCTTCCTTATGCAGCAGATGGTGATTAACACAGAGACCCACAACTGGCCAATGTGCAGAGAGCAAGAGGCCACAGAGCGCCCATCCCTGAACAGGACACTTATATCAATCTTTTGCCTCCCAAGGCTCAGAGATCATTGGAGAAGATGGGGGAGGGGGTCAGAAAGATTGTACGAGACGGTGGGTGACCACAAGGAAGCAGAGTTTTCCAGACGGCTGGTTGGTTACTCATAGGAACTCACAGCGATGGTGACAGCACGCACAAGGCCCATGCAAGCTCAAATCAGACAAAAATCCCAGCGTAGACACGAGGAAGTGGGTAAGAAGCTTCATCCCCACCTAAGGAAATTGTGTCAACCAATGGCTGCTCAGACGGTCAGAGACTGTCTCTTTCAAGGATGGAATTCTTGGCAGGTTAACTACAGCCCATGGATGGGGCCCACACTGGACATTTGAGGATGTGAAATTGATCCTGTAGGCCTTATTATATATAAAGTAGAGTGTGTTAAATTGGGCGGGGGCAATAAGAGGAGGGGCAGATAGGGGAGGGAATCTAAATGCTATCAAATTATATTGTATGAAAGTCACAAAAATGGAATAAAAAAATTAAAAACCCAATTGATGTAGCCTCTTTCAAAGCATGCTGATTCTATAAATACAAGACTTAAGAGGCATTATAAAATAGCACGAGTTCAAGGCCAGCCTGGTCTACAGAGTGAGTTCCAGACCAGCTGGGGCTACATGGAGACCCTGTCTCAAAAAGACCAAAAAAAAAAAAAAAAAAAAAAAAAAAAAAAAAAAAAAAAAAAAAAAAAAAAAAAAAAAAAAAAAAAAAAACAAACACACACACTTGAACATCTAAATAAAAAAAAAAAAAAAACACATACACACAGGGACATACACACACACACACATCTGTGGATCATTGGCAATACTGGCAAGGCTTCCCCAATCTAGGCAGTCACAGACAGTTCTTTTTTTGAAACCAAGATGCACATGACACACTTTTCTGAAAGTGCATTTGAACTTTGTCAAAAGCAGTTGCTCCTTTGTATGCTGAACTGATGGTTTTCAGATAACCCACACCCATGAGAAGGACTCTCTTGACATGTTACTTACTCCCAAGGCCCAGTCATAAGAAGCCTTTGCTCTCTCTGAGAAGGTGGCCTATGCCAGAGGCCTTGCCATAGTGTCAGGCAGAGGAGGGGAAACTGGCATCCCCGGTGCCTGGGATGAGGCTCTGCCATGAAGCTGGTTGGCTGAGTAGCTGGTTGGGCAGAGGAAGAAAGCCACCACCTTGTGGTGTGGGTCACACTTCTGTCTCCCTTCTCCCGGGTAGGAAGCCAACAGACTCCTGAGCACTCTATGATAATATTCCACCCCAACCTCTGTTTAGTCTGTCCTTGAGGAGCAGCAGCAAACATCTTATTTCTAAGCCAATTTTGCATGTTCAAATCTTCCCAGTTCCAAGCGAGTCCTGGGGGTTTAGACGACAGACATATAAAGGCAAAAAGCAGTGTCCCTGAGCCTGGACAGACTTTCACCCTGAGCATAGGGCCTGTGGCTACCGTGCTGGCGTGTCACTGGCCCCCAGCCCACGGGGTCCCGGTCCACCCCAGACAATAGAGCAAGAAAATGAAATGAAAAGTGGACTTACTGCTATGGCGTGCAGCCTCTCCTTGTGCAATTCCGCCTCTGCCATCCTGGAGAAGGGCACACGGGCAGGGGAAGGAAGGAGGAAGAAAAACAAAACACACGCTGTAGTCACCCAAGGAGATGGAAGGGCACGCGTGGGGGCTGAGTCAGACCCCAGGAACAGCCGAGGGGCGCGTGGGGTCCCCCCTCAGGTTGGCGGGCAGAGCTGTGCGCACCGCTGGCTCAGGGCTCAGCCTCGGTCCCCGCCCGTGCGGTCGCCTGGCTGCGCCCCAGCGCCACCGTGAACTGCAGCTCTCGGTCGTCACCGCCACCGCCGCCACCACCGGCAGCGCCAGCCGGGGACGTGGGCCGAGGGCAGCCGCCGGGAGGGCGCGTTCGGCCGCGCTCCGTCCCCGCCCTGACGTCTCGGCGCCTCGCTCCGCCCCTGGGGTGTGGGGGACCCGCGGCCCCGCCGTCGCGCGGGAGTGGGGCACCTGCGGCGCGGGTGATGGGCGAGCTCGGGGGCGCACGGCTGGGCGCGCGCGCTCGGGGTCCAGACAAGACCAGGCGGCCTCTCTGCGCGGAGATGCCAGCCCTAGGGCTGCGGGCAGAATGCGGGCCCCAGCACTTGTCCTTACGTGTCAGCTGCGGCCGCCCAGTATCCCTAGCCCCTTCTAGCTCGCTCCAGATGCCTGGGCTCCACGTGGGGACATTCCCAACAGAGAAATGCTGCCTCGTCCACGTGCTTTAGATGGCAGCCCCTCACACACCAGAGAGGCCACCCTCCTGGCCACCCCAAGTGTAGGCAGCTCAGAGCTTGAAGTCCTGATTGCCCTGGTGGACAACTAAGCCGCTCTGACCCTCAGTTTCCTTATCTGAAAAAAAAAAAAAAAAAAAATAAAAGCAGATGGATTCCCGTGACCTCACAGAGGCGTCCTTAGGATCGAATGGAATGCGAGCTGGGAAGTATTGATTTCAAGTAGCAAAACTCCTAAGCGCTGAGAAACCGGAGTTTCGGATCCCACGTAAAGTCAAGCAGTGTATGGTCGTCCTCCGTAGTAATACATGGGAAGGGAGGCAAGAGACCCCAGTATCCCAAACAGCAAGCTAGCTAGCTCTGAACTCAATCGAGAAGATCCAGCTTCAGGTGGAAAGAGATGGAATGGAAGAATGCACCTGATGTCAACCCGGAGCCGCCACAGACATGCACACCCCCCCCCCAACATTCACCGCCTCCACAAGACACCAATACCACCCGTGCCAAAGCGAATGAAGTAATATATAATAAAGGTGTTTTATAAAAGGTGCTGGAAACATCTGCTTTTATCATCACCCTGTCCCATTCTGTTGTTGGAAACCTTCAAGGGTTTCTGTTTCTATATAGTGTGGCAGCTGAAATACTTCACCTATCTTTACCCACACAAGATTCCACATGGCACAAATGGGAACCATTTGTGACAGTGCTTGGAGGGAGGTGGGGAAAGGATCAGACAAAAGAAAGTGCTAAGGACGAGCAAAATGCTTCTTCACGTTCATAAGCAAACTCGCTTGCCTTAAACGTAATACACACTAAAAAGGACGTAAGGGAAAACTAATGCTTGTTTCCTACTAAATGGTTATATTGTTATTATAAAACTGACTCCCAATGACTGCACTGTTATACCCATAGATTAGTGTATTCTCTCTCAACTTTCACTAGAGAAGCTTCCTTATGCAAGCAGATGGTGAATTAACACAAAGAGGCCGACAGCTGCCAATGTGCAAGAGAGCAAGAGGCCACAGAGCGCCCATTCCTGAACAGGACACTGTATATTCAAACTTTCTTTGCCTCCCAGCTGCAAGAGATCATTGAGAAGATGGGGGCTGTACATCAGGATGTATAGGGAGGGTCAAGAACAGTTGTAACAAAGACGGTGGGTTGACCACAAGGAGCCAGAGTTCTTCCAGACGAGCTGGTTGGTTACTCATTAGGAACTCAGCAGCGATGGTGACAGCACGCAAACAAGGCCCCCCTCTCCATGCAAGCTCAATCAAGCCACAAAATCCCCACGCTAGACACGAGGAATGGGCTAAGTAAAGCTTCTATCCCACCCTAAAGAAATTGGTGTCAACTCAATGGCTGCTCAGACGGTCAGTAGACTGTCGTCTTTCAAGGATGGAATTCTTGGCAGGTTAACTACAGCCCTGGATGGGGCCCACACTGGGACATTTGAGGATGTGAAATTGAGTATGCTCCTGTAGGCCTTAATTATATATAAAGGTAGGAGGTGCTGTTAAATGGGCGGGGTGGCAATAAGAGGAGGGGCAGATAGGGGAAGGGAATCTAAATGCTATAAATTATTATTGTATGAAAGTCACAAAATGTATAAAAAAATTACAAAACCCTAATTGTATGTAGCTCTTTCAAAGCATGCTGACTTCTATAAGATACAAGACTTAAGAGGCTATGTATGAAAATAGCACGAGTTCAAGGCCAGCTGGCTACCAGAGTGAGTTCCAGACCAGCTGGCTACGATGGAGACCCCTGTCCTCAAAAAGACCAAGAAAAAAAAAAAAAAAAAATACACACCCAACAAATTTCCCCCAAATCAACTGTTTCCTGGGCAAATTCTTTCGACTCAATCAAATCGCCCCTTCAGTTCCTGGAGAAGTTAACCATCATTTGATGGCCAATCACCACTAGGGCTGAGAACTGAAACCTTCCAAGACACAGGTTTGCTAAGGGACCCATCACCCATCTCCTCTTTCTTCATAACAGGTGTAGAAGTTGCTGTTTGTGTTGTAAATCCAAGCCAAAGCCCTGTCTGACATCACATTCCAATGTCTCAGGCATTTCTGCTTTCTAGCTAAAACCCATCACTTTCTTCAAATGCTTCATTTTCTCTTCATTTCCAGCATGAAGACACCCCCACCCCCTGCAAGCATTTGGAGGGTTGAAAGAGTGACTGCCCACAAATTAACAAAGCTGTTAGTTCTTTGGTGTAGGGACCAGGTGACCCACAAAGGCAGAGACTACCACACAGAGGAAAGAAACTCAGAGACAGTGGGGGCCCAGCCAATGTCCATGTGAGATGTAAGCTCACAGGAGACCCTCTAGAACCCATGTTCTCAGCTACTAAACACTGCTTGGCTAATGACACAAGACATGATAGCATGGTCTGGTGCACAGACAACTGAACAAGAAATGGTCCTTTTCCCCCTTAGCTATATAGATGTCAAAGGAATGATGGGTGGTAATGGGAGATAGAGAACTTCTAGCTCAGTGGTAGAGCTGTTGTCCAGCCTAGGCTAGGTTAATCCTGAGTTGATTCCTTGGAAGAAGGGAAGGAATTATGGATGGCAAGAAGGTCTGCTTAAAATTGGCAATAGGAAGGCTGGGCGTGGTGATGCACACCTTTAATCCCAGCACTTGGGAGGCAGAGACAGGGGGATCTCTATGAGTTAAAGGCCAGCCTGGTCTACATATTGAGTTCCAGGACAGCTGTGTCTACAAGGAGACTCTGTCTCAAAAAGACACCCCCCCCCAAAAAAAAAAATTGGCAATAGGGCCTGGAGAGATGGCTAGGTGGCCAAGAGAATTTGTTGTTCTTGAAGAGGACCAAAGTTCAGTTCCCAGCACTCATACTGGGTGGCCTACAATCATCTGTAACCTCTGATCCAGGGGATTTGAGGCTCTCTTCTGGCTTCTGCGTGCACACACACACCACACACACACACACACGAGCACTTCTGCTACCCAGAAGGAGAGAGGAGCAAGCAAAGGAGAACGTCAGCCAGCAAGGAAGATGAAGCAGAACATCCAAAAGGAAGAAGGGAAAATGGGAAGATGGACACAAAAAGCCACAAGAGGAGAATGGGAGATTGCAGCAGAGAGCACGTGAGGTCAAGGAGGAAGGAGGTCAGAAGAAGCTGTAGGATTCATCTGTCAGGAAGCCAGGGGCGAGGCTGGAGAGCAGTGTGCACACAAAAGGCAAGCCAGGATGTGTTTAGGAGAGATGAGAAATGAATGCAAGATGAGGAAGGGACATCCAGGAATACAAACTATCCTTTCAGTTCAGATCCTTGCAAATACAGATGAACCTGAGGAACAGAAAGGTAGCGTATGGGAGACGACAGAGCCTCACCAAAAGGTTTTTAGATCAAGCAGGATTTGAGTATATTGGGATCAAAGGGAATATTAGACAGGAGAGAAGTGAGGACAAAGGAAAATAATTATTAGGCAGGGTCTCAGATTACACTAGAAAGCACCGATATTAGCATTGATCACCAGCCCAGCCTTGGATAAAAAGGAAGAAAGCCGGGAAAACGGGTGTGGAACAAATGAAGACAGGAAGAAATTTCAAGTTGGAGTCTCAATAGAGAAAGAAGCTAAGGGAATTTGTATTCGTTGACCTGGCTTTCCCAGCTGAAGGAAATGATAGAGACTGGAGGGGGGTGGACGGTGGGACCTTGGAAAACTTGAAACAGTCTGTGGGGAGTGGAGAAATGAAAAGTTGGGCCCTAAACAGACATCTGTATCTGAATCTCATGAACACAAGCATAGAATTAAATTTCAATGTGGTAAGCTGGGGCTTAGGGATGGGCTTAGGATCCTTTCCTAATGGAATCCACAGGACCAAGTGTGTCTACTTCCTTGGTGGTTTTAAATACCTGAGACCCATGATAAGCCACAGTTGTGCTTGCCCAACACTGTGGACTATCAAAATAGGTAAGGCAAGGGGTCAAAGAGGAAGCTGGGGATGCCAGAAACTGGGTTTGGCCCCGTTAGGAAGGGTAGAGGACAGGGACTTTTTTAACTAAGTGCCGATCCCTTTCACATCTTTTCTGAGTTTCCACATTTTTAAGCCTTAGCAAGAAACAGAGCCACACCCCACCGCAGAAGCGGGAAAATGCCAGACACCTGCTTCCCCAGACCTCCCGGAAACCGCGCAAGGCTTGCAATCTGGGCTCAGCCAGGCATGAGCACCCGCCAGGAAGTTTGAAGACAGCATTTAAAAAAAATTTTTTTTAATTTATTTTGTATGTGTATGAATGTACTGTCTGCATGTAGGTCTTGTGCACCCGTGTTGTACAATGCCGCGTAGGTCAGAAGAGGGTCTCGGATTTCCCTGGAACTGGAGTTCTCCTGGAATTGGAGTTATAGACGGTTCTCAGCCGCCATGTGGGTGCTGGGGATTGAACCCGGGTCCTCTGTAAGAGCAGTCGGCGCTCTTAACCGCTAGGCTATCTCTCCAGCCCCTGAAGACAGCATTTTTGAGAATTGTTTCAGGCTGGTAACTCACCTTTGGTTTTAAACGTTGCCTCGGCAATAGAATTCCTATCCATTCCATGAGCTACTGAATGAAGCATCAATTCACTCCTTATGTCAACTAGGATCCATTTCGGTTGTCACTAAGGACTCTAAGTTACACAGGAAGACATGAAATAAATGGCTGAGGTTTAGCCAAGAAGTAGAGAGAGAATATTTTCTCTTCCAACACTTCTCCCTTCAAATCTAAATTTTAACTTTTTTTAAAAAATTATTGAGCCCATAACAAACAGAGAAGTTTGGGCTGGGGAGATGGATCAGTGGTTAAGAACACTTGCTCCTTCCAGAGGACCCGGGCTCCATTCCCAGCATCCACATGGTGGCTAATAACCATCCTAACTCCAGTTCCGGGGGACCTAACACCCTCTTCTGGCCTCTGAGGGCATTGCACACACATGGTGCACTTAGATACATGAAGGAAATACATTCATACACATAAAGTAAAAATAAAAATAAATAAGAGCAAACAGATGTTCATAACCCAAATTATGTCTTTTAATTTTTTTGAGACAGGCTCTCATGTACCCTGTCTGGCCTTCAATTCGCAGTGTAGTTGAGGATGACCTTGAATTACTAATCTGCTTTTATCTCTTCATCGCTAGGATTACAGGTGTGCACTACCATGCCTAGTTTGCTCAGTGTTAAGGATCCAACCTTGTGTTTACCTAGCCCTGTGCATGCTAGGTAAATGCTCTACCAGTTAAGCTACATCCTCAGCCCTATGCCATGTCTCTAATAACCTTCGTGTGTATTGGTATTAGATACTGAGTGATGGTCTGGTATCACAAAAGGTTCGCAGTCCAGTGCCACAGCTATATGGGTAACTATTTACCCTCCAAATATTTAAAATTTGGCATGATGCATTACAATGGTATATATTCTGTGTCGCAAATCACTAGTTCTTGCTGGGACAGTAAGATGTGTCGCGTAAGTACCATCCAAGTGGTTTGACGGTTTTGCTGATGGATGCTGCACTGTCAAGAATCACACAGACTGAATAACAAATGCTAGATATGCAAAATAAATGTTTTGATGATAAAAGTTTCAAGAATCTATTTTAGGACTTGAGTCCTTTGGGAACCACAACTGAGCACAGATTATTTTCCTTGTGAGGGGAACCAAGAGCTCTGTAAACCAAGAGGGAAATGATTTTCCAAGGCCCATCCTTTGAGCAAAAGAGTCAACGTCTTCCCGAAGAAGTAGCTGAGAATGTGATATTTATTAGCAACCTGAAACTTTCCTTATATAAAAGCGATTTGAAAGGCTTTCCAATAGCTCCTGAAACATTTGTCTTGGCTCTCTTTTGCGTGGGATCATTTAAGGATATGTGGTCATTGAAAACATGTGTGATATGTGGATTCTAAGGGAAGAAAAAGGACAAGAAAGTAGGAGAATGGGGTATGGAAGGGGAAAGGAGGGGGGAACAGAAAGGGTAACGGGGTGAATGAGATGAAAGCAGACTACAGCATTCGTGGAAATGTCATTGTTGAACTTCTTTATATAATTGTTATCCATTAATTTTTAAAGTATGTGATTGCTACACAGAATCAGAAGGGGAAATGGTGCTTGGGTACTCTGAGCTTTTGTGGAAAAGTTGATGGGCTTTCAAGGGTATGTGTGCCATTTTTCCTTGTGAGAGTCAAATGATAGATACATAAAGGTTACAATACCGAATGCCAGGCCAGGAGATAAAGTAGGCTGGAGTTGCTTAAGTACAACTTAGAGACCAAGAGCTGCTAGCAGATGCAGTGGGCTGGACAGGATGTAGGAACCCAGTAGGATGGCTTCCTTTTTTTTAGTTCTTTTTTTTAATTTTCTGTATATGAGTGTGTTGCCTGCATGTGTGTAAGTGCACCCATGTCATGCAATGCCAAAGTTGACAGATCCTTTGGAACTGGAGTTGCAGATGGTTGTTAGCCACCATGTGGATGCTGGGAATTGAACCTGGGTCCTCTGCAAGAGTAGTCAGTGCTCTTAACTGCTGAGCCATCTCTCCAGCCCCTGGCTCCCTTTTCTCTTGTTTGGTTTTGAACGTGTCACTTTCATGTGACTGATGTAAGCTGCTGTAGAAACCTGAATTGTGTAAGGAAAGTGTACAGGGATTAGTGTTAGATGTCTAAAGAGTATTCTACACCAACCTCAGTGCAACGCCTTGCACAAATCACATAACAGATGGGACTTGCGGTTTCCTTACTGTAAAGAGGGAAATCAAATTATAAATTGGTTCAGAAAAGTTTTAAGAAAAAGTATTGGAGAGTAGAATTAGGAAGTGAGAAGTGATGATGACACAGAATAGACATGAGCTGTCAAGACTGGTTGGAATCTCAGGCACCTAAGGGCGCTGCAATGGATAAGGATCACAAATGTCTAGGGCCTGGAATGGGCCACAGTGGGCTTTCCAGATGTGGTAGGGCCTAAGAACTTTCCAGATGTGGTAGGGCCTAGGAACTTGATCCAGTCAGTGCTGTATTCAAAGAGCTATAGACCATATTAAGCAAATGACTTCATTTTATCCAAGCATTCTGTTCTTTTTATTTTTGTTTTTGTTTCTTTGTTTTTTTGAGACGGGGTCTCTCTGCAGCCCCACCTAGCTTGGAACTTACTATGTAGACAAAGCTGGCCTCCAATTCACAGAGATCCCGGGCTCTATTTCCCTAGTGCTGGGATTAAAGGCATGGCCACCACATTTTAATGTAGCATCTTTTCAATAAAAAGAAAAGAGATGACCTATCAATATTCTTTAAAATGGCTCCCATCAGTAGGTATTCATATACTTGCATCTTTGGGTAGGGATCATCATTTATTTCTTAGAAATTTCTTTACTAGACTATCCTTCTAATGATTAGTAGTAATCTATAGTCATTTTTTTTGCGGGGGGGAGTTAATAACTGTGAATGAGAAGGGTGGTTTATTGTTGTTGTTGTTGTTGTTGTTGTTGTTGTTGTTTGCCTGGCTTTACCTCCTGAGTGCTGGGAATGGAGGTGTGTGACACTGTGCCTGGTTTTATGTGCTGCTGGGAATCAAACCCAGGGCTTCAAGCATGCTAGACAAGCACTCTGCCAACTGAGCCACATCTCCGGCCCAAGAAGTGTTAAAAGATCATAGATAAAGTCTTAGGAGAAGATAAGAAAAAAATACTTCATTTCTGAGTATTTAAGAAAAGAGATACATGCCTATGCATTTAACATACTCTGCTATAAAGCCAATTCTAGGTTTGGCTGTGAATTCATTACAAACTAGAAAGATCGTTGGGAAGGTCAGATCTACCCTAGTCTGGTGATCTGATGCTAGTAGACACAGCTGGGTCACTGGCTTCCCAGAGAGCTTAGAGGCCAGGCTAGTTTACCCTAGTACAATGGCCACGATGTGCCTGGTCAGCGTGGAATCCTTTTTAGTAGTGTGGTCATCGACACTTTCATTATTATTCATGATTCGATAACACCCTGTGCATTCTACAAGTCAGCACTGCTGACTAGAGAGAGATTTCCTGTCCAACCCGGTGCCTGGAGAGTGAGGAATGAGACTGGAAAAGCCTCGCTTCTTTTCCTGCTGTCCATGGAGGTTGTGCCCTCAGGATGCCCACCCTTCATATCCTCATTGCACTCAGGGCACCAACTAGACAGTCCCAAACATCACTCCTTATGGGCACAGAACCTTTCGGGTGGAGCCTTCTGGACAAGATGCCTTTCTCCAAAGCAGCCCAAAGTAAAAGACCATGAGACAAAGACTCAAATCTAGGACCTCACCCTAACTCTGCCAATGACTTTGTGACCTCATATCAGTTGCTTCATGGCTCTTGGTCCAGCTTTCCCATCTGTACATCAGGGAGAGAGTTTCATTTGTAAACTGGGAACAGGGGCAGCCGACTATCTATATATGTGTCCTGCTAGAATTAAAGAGCTCACAAATAAGGAAGAGCTTGGAGAACTATTAAGTGTGCTGAGTGTGAAGAGCTAGAGAGAGAGAAAAGTTAGGGACCTGGGACATGATGGTTGTCAGTGGGAACACATTTGTACAACTGCCCAGGCTCAGCCCAGCAGGAAAGAATCCTGTGTCCTTACATAAGACAAAAGGTGCTTCAAGTTCTGGATGGATCTCAAAGAGAATAAATCAGTAAAGGAAAATGACCACCACTGCCCAAAAGCGGCTGTCTTTGACTCCTGGATGATCCCTAAATCTTAAATGGCTGAAGACAAACAAGCTCACATCCTGATCTCCGCATTTAGCTGAAGGAAATGCAGAGAAGGCTGCAGAGAAGGAAACAGAAAACCTTGGCTCTGTTCGGAACTTGTTATGTGTGTGCCAGGCCTATATTTGAATGCGACTTGGCTTGCGTTTGCCTCCACGTGTTCTTTCTGCATTCATTCAGGGCTAAATTTATCCCACTAGAGGGGAAGGCATGCTTGAGGAGGTGGGGTGAAAAAGGAGTAGACACAAAGGCGGCTGCCTGTTGAGGAGCCAGGAACACAGTAGAGATCCCTGGAAAAAGCCGCCAGGACTCCCAAGGAGTCTTCCGAAGCGCCGAAGCATGGATCCTAACCTGACCTGCAAATGAAGGCATTTTCATGTGGCATCTGTGCCTTTTCCGTCTAGGAAGGGCGTGAGTAGGAAGCAGACTTCAGATCTGGTACTTTAGAGGAAGCAATCCCCTCCCTACTCCCAGCAGCTCCCAAGTCTGCTTCAGTCCTTCAGGAAATCAACTCTGGAACTCTCAAGGTCTCTCCTGGACAGCAGTGTCTGTCCCCAAGGGCTGCTGATGACCAGTTGAGCTTACTCTCTGTTGAAGTGTCATGGCAGTTGTCTCCCTATGGCACATGTGGTACTCACTCTTGGGTAGAAGATGGCTGACGGGCCAGTGCTGGGCCAGGTGAGCCTCCTGTTGGTGCTTTGTGTTCACCCTTCCTCCCACTCGCTTTTCCAGTCTCCCCTCCCTCTAATCCTTTACCTCTCATTCACTATAAAGCCAGCTCTTGGAACATCTTTGCAAGTAGACAGGGCATTGCAACCAATATCACTTTTCCTGTGACCACAGTGTTCTTGGATGGAGTTTCAGCCCTTCCCATAGAGCAAGCAGTGGCTTTCTATCTGGAATTCTGTCCCCATATTTCATGAGACATCCTTCCCTGGGTTAAGATGGGGAGGGAAGGTTCCCCAGGACTCTGGGATGACTCCCCTTTGTTTTAGGCTCAGTTAAGCCCCCAGAGCATCTTGCCAGAGTTTCCCCCCATATTTGGCTTCCAGTCCCCTCTCCTCCTCCCTAGAGAACTTGACACCTTCTTCATCTGTTTGTCCCACTCCAAATTTGGTGCTTTCTCATACCATGAGCTATGCCTGGAATGCAGCCTCCCCCTCCCTCTTCTAGCTTTCCAAGTCTCTTCTTGTTCACTTCACAGAGTTCCAGAAATCCCACCCACTCAGGGTGTGCCTGTCAGTGCCCTGGGAAGGAGACATGGTTATCCCTCCTAATTCCTAGCATAAAGTGTCATTGGCAAATTGATGGCCCCACTTGTCACTCTTCCCCGTTAACTCTAAGAATCCTCAAGTTACAGCTTTGACGGAGCCCTTGTCAGATGCATCAGCGTCCTACAAACTCCTATGATGGTGGTTTAGATGTAAGCTACTTGGAGCCATGGATTAGGCAAACCTGACCAGACGTCCCACTGCTTACTACTGAACGATCTTGAGAAGTCTGTTTGATTTTTGTAAAGTGGGTGCTGGAAACCGAACTCAGGTCCTCTGAAAGAATAACAAGTGCTCTTAACCTCTTAATCATATGCTCTGAACCATAATCTCTCCAGTCCCAGAATTCTTGCAATGTGCCAGGAAGTTTGGATACATTGCATTTGCTGGTCACAAGACCTTATGAAACGTGTACTATTATTATTAATCCTATTTAATAGAAATTAACTTAAGCTCAGAGAAGTCAATTCCTCCAGGCCTTTCAGCGGTAGAACTCTCTACTCATTAACCCAAATTTGGTGTTTTCTCCTACCATGAGAACTCTTGGAAACTCCTGCTCAGCACTGTGGCTATATAGCCAACCAATGGCTGCGGAAGTTACTTCATTCTCTCTGCTCCAAGAGTTACGTTTCCATTTCCCCTGATCCCACTAACAGCTGCTGGCAGAGAAAAGCCAAAAAGAAATTTAAAAAGAAAGTGCCAACAAGTTCCCTCCCTAGGCTCAGCTGCCCCATGGACTTTCTCCCAGCCAAAGGCTCCTCTCACTGTCTACTCAACCTTCAGTCATTCAGGGTGGCCTTTCCTCTGTCTTCTCCAGCCATTTGGAGCCAAGAGCCCTTCCATCTACTCTTATCTCCCAGAATCAGCTTGGAACTCTTTTCTGTTCTAGTTGGAAACAAAAGCAAAACAGAAAGAGATGATCAGGACCCTATGTTTCAAGCTCATTTAAATAAAACACAAGACGGCCTTGGAATAGTAATCAGATGGTTTGTCCACATCTCCCTTCACCAGCTTTAGGTTCCACCTCATTAGACACCATTACCAACAGCCTCCAACACTCAAAGTCCACTTTCCAAAGGCCTCCCCAGACTTTCTCCCCCAACCATTATTGGGCACAATCATTTGATTTCCAGCCAGAATCTGAATCTTGATCCAAAACCATTAGATTCTCTGCTTCCAAGGAAAATAGTCTGTGGCTGAATTAAAGGCACTGTGAGGCCAGTTCAAGCCAAAACAAATGCAGCAAGCTTTTCATGAATAAGGGGACAGCAGCCTTCTAGGGTGGTGATCTAATGAGGCAAGCGACAAATGTGTGTCTGATTTCAAAACCCCAGCACGCACTGACTCCTGACTCTGTATAGCAGCCTCAAGATTTCAGACTTTCTCTCAGCAAATAAAACCCTGCATTTGGTAATTTCATTGTCTGCAAATCATCATAGCAGCCCTAGCCACAAAAATAATTAGTTGGTAAGTTATTAGTTATTAACAATAATATTATTCACAGTAGGGGGATGGACAAAGATATGTGTTTGCCTAATTATTTTAACAAGAATCAAACTAGTGATTTTTTTTTGAGACAGGGTCTCACCAGGTAGCCCCTGGTGACCTAGAACTCACTAAGTAGATCGCTCCAGGCTGACTTCGATCTCACGGTTATCACCTGCCTGTTTCCAGAGTGCAGGGATTAAAGGCATGTGCCATTATGCCTGGGTCAAACTAGTATTTTTATGAGCTATAATAAGACAGAGACAAATCAACCCAAATAAAAATCTGAAAGTTTGCAAGTGTTCTTCTAAATGAAGCAAAGGGTTGAATTGAGGACTGGGTATAATATTTTGCAATTTTGCTAAACACCATAGTTTTAGTAAGGTGGCTAACCTCTCTGCTCCTCAGTTACATCCTTGGTAAACTGAGAATAATAATGATGTCTATCTTATGGGTTAGTTTTTATTATTCTAGTAATGAGGGGGAAATTAAATTATGTACAGATTCTTAGAAAAAGAAAATTTAACATTGACTATAGAGCTCAGAATTCTAAAATTACACTGTGAAAACCTAAGGTATACAATCTCTATGTAAAAAGTCACTCTTAACAATCAGCTACTTATCTTTTCAATTTTTATTTATTTAATTTTTATGCGTATGAGTGTTTTGCCTACATGTATATAAGTGCACCTGTGTCCTGTAGAGCCTTGGGAGGCTGGAAGAAGGTGTCAGATCCCCTGGAACTATAGTGATAGATGGTTGTTAGTTCCCATGTGGGTACTGGGAATTGAACCCAGCTCCTCTGGAAGAGCAGCCAGTGCTCTTAACCACTGAGCCATCTCTCCAGCCCTGCAAGCAGCTATGAGGATCTGGGAAGATCCTACCAACTTTGCCTTAATGGTGGTTTCCCAATCCTGTTCATTCCATACAGACTAAGATACTAGGCCATGTCCTCTGCTTATAGATTAAGTCCTGGTAAATGCTTCAGTGAACAAATCACAATGAGTTTTCAAGAAGATACAGGACCCGACCCTAAGGATCTGTACCCATGCCTGTTAATCTTTCACCCTTTCCAGCCCCAGACTTTGGCTATGGGCCTCTGAGTTGCTACATCGTCACCAAATCTAGGGCCAAGGACTTTGGCATCCAATGGTGGTTGGACAACACTCAAGTCATCCGTGCCAAATACAGGGACATTACCATTCTTACTTGGCAGGGTCAGTGACTCAGCAGTTTGACATACAAATGGCCCTTTCATGGGCAAAAAATGGTGACCAGAGCCCCACAACCTGAAAGCTAAGGGTGTAGCCTTTCCTTAAATGCTCAGTTGAAGCTGGGTGTGGTGGTGCACGCCTTTAATCCTAGCACTTAGGAGGCAGAGGCAGGCGGATCTTTGTGAGTTCAAGGCCAGCCTGGTCTACAGAGTGAGTTCCAGGACAGCTGGGGCTACAGGGAGACCCTGTCTCGAAAAGACCAAAAAAATAAAAAATAAAAAATAAAAAAATGCTCAGTTGAAGGGCTCCAGGGGACGGTTATGAATGTACAATTGACAAATCTGATCAGAGACGGTCTGCCTGGATCCTCCCAGGATCTACCTACTTAGAAATGGGCTGGGGCAGCTACCTGTACAGAGCATATCAGGTATGGGGCAGGTCTGGGTATCTTCAGGAGCCACAGGCCTGTATCATAATCAGTAGCTGTGTTGACACCGACTCCTGACCAAGTTCTGGGCTGTGTCTCTTGGGCCCAGGGGTTTCTCTCCCACTAGAGTCCTCCAGAGCTTAGGTTCCCGCAGTGTGGTCTGTGCACAAGGGCATCGCTTCGAGGCTTGCTTCCAGCACAGATTCTCAGCAATCTAAGACTCACTGACACATAAGCTGTGGGGTACTTTTTATTTTCTTTTTTTATTTATGTGTATGAATGTACTGTTTGCATGCAGGTTCGTGCACCCGTGTCGTGCAATGCCTCAGAGGTCAGAAGAGGGCGTCGGATTCCCCTGGAACTGGAGTCAAAGACGGTTCTCAGCCGCCATGTGGGTGCTGGGGATCGAACCCGGGTCCTCTGCAAGAGCAGTCGGCACTCTTTTTTTTTTTTTATTTCTGTCTGTGTATAATGTACTGTCCTGCATGCAGGTGTGTGCAACCCGTGTTTGTGCAATGGCCACGGATGTCAGAAGAGGGTGTCGGATTCCCCTGGACTGGAGTTCTCCTGGAATTGAGTTTCAGAGGGTTCTTGGCCGCCTGTGGTTGCTGGGGATCGAACCCGGGTCCTCTGTAAGAGTGGTCAGCGCTCTTAACCGCTAGGCCATCTCTCCAGCCGGGATATGTAATATATATATATATATATATAATATATATATATATTAAATATATATTATATATATAATATATTATAATGTTTTCTATTATAGGCTAATCACAGATCTAAAAGTTATAAGTGTACATATATGATTATGTTGTGTGTGTTTATATATGTATGTTTGTAGGTCACAAAAAGGAAATCATGAGAGGGGAAGAAAAGATTATAAAGATTATAAGGGGGGGCAATTGCAAAACTAGAAAGGGGATCAAGAGGAGAGGGACAGATCCTAAGGAAGATGGGAAATGACGGCAGGCTAAGTAGAGAGAAGGATAGCAGGTGCATGTGGGAAGTGGAAGGAGGCACAAATGAGAGAAGAGAGAGGGTGTCAAGGACGAAATGAATGAAGATATGAAGAAACCTGCAGCTTTGTTTTTTTTTGTTTTTTTTTTTTTTTTTTTTGGTCTTTTTCGAGACAGGGTCTCCCTGTAGCCCAGCGGTCCTGGAACTCCACTTTGTAGAACAGGCGGCCTTGAACCACAAAGATCCGCCTGCCTCTGCTCCCAAGTGCTAGGATATAAAGGCGTTGCGCCACACGCCCGGCGAAACCTGCAGCTTTGTAAAGCAACCTAAAGAACTAATGAAGCTAAAGCATGAGATTATAAGTAATCTGCAGTTCTACAAGATCCTCACCTGACTGTGAGCACATTCACATTTGAGACGCATGATCAAGAGCCTATAGGGTCTCCACTGTGACTATCCACCAGACCTTGGTGGATACTTGTGGATACTTTAAATTGATGCTGTTGCCCAAGACCCACTCCAAACTTGACCAGCATCCATTTATAAACTGACCAGATGATTTTATTCTGCAGTCAGGATTAAGAAAAACAGATTCCTTTTAAAAAATTTTTTTTAATTGAACTTTTGTGCAGTACATCATTTTTTTTTTTTTTTTTTTTTTTTTTTGGTCTTTTTTTTGAGACAGGGTCTCCCTGTAGTCCCAGCTGTCCTAGAACTCACTCTGTAGACCAAGCTGGCCTCGAACTCACAAAGATCTGCCTGCCTCTGCCTCCCAAGTGCTAGGATTAAAGGCGTGCGCCACCACGCCCGGCACGACATTTCTTAATCTACTTTAGACACATTCCTCCTTCCGTCCCCGTGCCCCACCAGAGCTCATGCATTCTGCCATACATGTCTTGCATCTTTTTGTCAATCTTTTTAAAAATTTTCAATGCAGAAGTTTACTGTTTCAGTCAATTCTTTGAACAAGTCTTTTGTTGTTGTTGTGCCCTTTAATTTTATATTTCTCCAAGATATGCATATATATATATATATATATGTTCCACACATATACCAAAATTACAATGTCTGAAAATAAGCAATAGGTCACTGATGTCTTTAACGATGATAGTGTTGGCAGCTATTGGGATCAGACTGAGCGAAGCACTTATATAAAGACTATGGTTTGTCTCCTTCTAAGAGGGACTTCCTTTAACTTATGTCTTTAGAGATTGAGAAGAATAATAAATCTCTGGGAAAGCTATCTTGAGTTTTTCAGCTGTGACTTCGGACATCCTGTATAGGACTGTTTAGATGCACAGCTGTTCATAATTTGTACTACACAGCAATGAATCCTGAAGTAGCCACATTCTTTCCTCACTTGTAACTGGTCAGAGCATCTAAACACACATGGTTCCGTTTTAGTCTAGGATTCATTTCATGGTTCCACAAGATCCCTGACTCCGTTTTATTTTCCCCTACTTATTATTCATCCTTCCATCCAGCTACCCACTACCCATTCCATTCATCCTCTCATCTATCCACCCACTCATCCATCTTACCCCATCCATCCATTCATCCACCCTATCCCATCCTCTCATCTATTCATCCACCCTCCACCCATCCATTCCCCTATCACAAAACACTGGTGATTACTCAACATTACTGCACTGATGTTGGAGACATGGAACTAAGTAAAGCCCCACTCTCAAGGAATAGTATATCTAAACCTTTAAGGAACAATGGATACTCTGTGTGACAGAGATGAGCTCAATGTGTAGTAGGAGTAGGGAGGAGGCCAGCTTTGGGGGCCTGGATGAGCTGTTTGGGAACAGTCCAGGAAGGTGTATCCAACGAGATGCAATAAGAATGGAATCTCAGAGGTGGAAGGGCACAAACTTAGAGGGAAAAGGCTTTGCAAAGGCCAGGACGTGAAAGAGTGCGTGTGTGAAGCACCCCACTCTGGAGAATGATATACAAGGTAAGGCGTGCAGGAAACCCCCTGGCAGCTATGAGGTGAGCTCCGGTGCCAGCCTCCTTCAGCACGCCAGCTACTCTCCTGCAGGTAATAGGGAACAGCTGCAGGCTGCAGGCTGGGGGCTATTTCGGAAAGTGCACAGACTACTTTATTGAGAATGAACTTCTATGTGAAGATCGAGGAAGGGAAACTACTTTTATTAAATGAGCAAGAAAGCAAGATTTATGGGGGCTGGAGAGATGGCACAGTGGTTAAGGGCACTCTTGGTCACACTCCTAACTTTGACCTCATCACATGATCTTCTATTCTTTTTTTTTTTTTTTTTTGGTCTCCCTGGCCCTAAAATTCTAATGCTTGCTCTGGTGTCTTTTCTGCCCATCCTGTCCCTTTCTGTCCCTGTTCTCCCAAATCCAGCCCCTCAGTAAAGGGCTGTTAGGAAAACTGTCTCTTCTAACACAAAAGTATCACTGTATGTGTTTCCCATTTCCCATTTTAAAATGAGCACTTTTCAGCTGGGCGTAGTGGCACACGTCTTTAATCCCAGCACTCAGGAGGCAGAGGCAGGAGGATCTCTGTGAGTTCAAGGCCAGCCTGGTCTACAGAGCAAGCTCCAGGACAGCTGGGGGATACAGGGAGACCCTGTCTCAAAAATACCAAAACATGAAAACTAAAAAAAAAATAAAAAAATAAAATGAGCACTTTTCCATCTGGGGATATATGTTCTCGGTGGAGCAACTGCCTAGCGTGCACAAGGACATGTCCAAGTACTCTTTGCTCTCCTTATGATAATGTAGGGTGTTTATTCACGCAGAGTGAGTGAGCGCCATCCACTGCTTAGAGTCCACTGTGTTGTTACCACACAGACATGTACATGACGTTTTAATGATACTGGGCACTGCTGCTCTGGGGTGGTAAGTCTGCCAGTGAGCACCACTGACCCATTCATCTAAAAGTGAGTGTTAATAAATGTATCATTAGACTGAACTTTTCTTATACTTTGAGATGGAGTTTCTATAGAAAGTTCAAAGCTACTAAGTAGATGCATATGTTAAATTAAAAAAAAAAAAAAAGAGCCCCAGACCACCAATCTAGATGCTCCATTCCTTCCATGGACTGAGGCTCATTGCCAAAAGAAAGTCGACGTGACAAAATCATGTGAAGGAATGATGAGAAATTCAAAGTCTAGACACTTCCTAGAGGTCTAAAATATCCCCCAAACCTCTTTTGGAAATAGCTGGGTTTCTGTGATAAAATATCATTATTTACACCATTTTATCTTTGTTCTTAGATATCATTTCACAGTGTCCCACAAAGTGACATATACTGTACATACTTACCTCTTTTCAAATATTATAGGCTGTATTTCTAACAATAACAGTTGTTTTTTAAAACAGCAATAGCATTATTCAGGAAGAAATGTAGCATCTAACCCTATTGAGTCTTCAGTGTTTCTGAAGACTGTAAGAAAAGTTTCCATTCATCTCAATACTATTCTATATATAACCTGTTTTATATTCAAATAGATTCAAGACATAAAATATTTATTAAAGTTGTTCCTAGACATTCAAATTTAGTTTTTACTTAATGCTGACTTTTCCTCCTGTAGTCTAGAGAGAGAATAAAATAAGAAATGATTAACTGAATCTGGCCTCTGGCATGGTCTTTAATGAGCGTAACCCATATTCTTCATTCAAATGACAGGTCAAAACAGGAGAGGCAGAATGCACTCACTCTTTCCTGTGGAGTGTATTAGGACAATGTATCCTGTCATAAACATTACAGAGATTCTAAGATAATTTGTGTCTAAAGCAAACAAGAAAATTCTGGAAAACAAGAAAAATATGGCAGTTGAAAATTACCCAGAGAGCTGATGGGGTGGGAGGATTAAATCTGTATGAACTGAAAGGATAGAAAGGTAAATGTGTCTCTTTGGTTGGTTCATTTAACAATATTTAATGAGCACTTACTGCACAGTGCTAACTTTGATATTCCTGGGAGGGAGGGTAAATGGGAACCTCCCCCTTCAGAGCTTTACAGGTGTTCTCCATAAATCCCTGTCATGTGACTTACGTAGCTGGAGCCTGAATGAGTCTGTACAGAGCAAGGTCCTTCATATCGGAGTTCATTCTGTTGAGGGACAAACTAACATGAACCCCAGCATCCTCATCTGCACGGTGAGAATGATGGAAATTCCTAAGGTTGTGAGGGATTCCAGAAAACACCGGGCATGTTGGAAGTGCTTTGTGCAAACTAATTCCCAAAGAACAGAAAATATTCTAATAAATCCTAAGCTTGGCTTCTCTTCTGCCTCCAGAATTCTGTTCTCTCTCAAGGGCTCTTTGCCCTTTTCCATGACAGCCGTTTCACCACTGCCATGATTCTGGTGAGCCAACCTACTCAACCTAAACTCCATGGAACCAGGAAGAAATTATTTCCCCAGGGTTTAATTGGAAAGTACTGTGGCTGAGAATAAAAATAAACACAAAAGGCAACAGAATGCACAGCTTCTTTCATAAGGCATTGTGGAATAGGTGAAGCTATTAGAACAGAAATCCCATCAGGACTGATGGGGGCTGAGGGTGGAGAGAAGGGCTTGGTAACACAGGCCCCAGGGAACAGGGTCCAGTCATAAAATCATTCTGGATCTTGATTTGGAAGATGATTGAGCATTGCTTACAACTCAATGGCCTGGAAGCCTGATAAGGGCAAATTTTACTATAGCAAGTTATACAATAATTCTGTGGTTTGGGAACTTTAAAGCTTCTTTTAGGAAAGGCCTATGATCAATGTAGGAAATTAGCAGTGCTATTGAAAATACTCTGACATATAACCAGCTACAATAGAAGACAGATTTTTGAGAGTCCCCTACTACAGGACCAAAGTTCTCTGGGAACTCAGAGGCAAGAGAAATATCTATACAGGGAAATCAAGAGGCACTTCATGGAAGAGGTTACACTTAAACTGGATCTAACAGATGTTAATTCGCCATTGTTCATTTTCTTCTCTAGCAACTATGAGGAATGTATAAAACCCCAGTACCTATTCATATACTGCCTGAAAAACTCACTACAGGTTTGATCAGCTTTCCTTTTCTCTTTGTTTGTTTTGGCCTTTTCTGATGGTCCCATATAGCCCTGGATAGTCTCAAATACTCCATGTAGCAGGGGTGGACCTTGAACTTTTGTCCCATCAATCTCTACTTCCTGTTTGCTGAGCTTAAAGAAATGTACCATCATGCCTGGCTCATTTTTCTATTTCTTTTTTAATATTTTATTTATTATTTTAGGAGTATGAGTGTACTGTCTGCATGTTTGTAAGTGCACACATGTCCTGCAATGCCACGGGGTCAGATTCCTCTGGAACTAGAGTTAAGGATGGTTCTTAGCTACCATGTGGGTGCTAGAAATTGAACACAGGTCCTCTGCAAGAGCAGTCAGTGCTCGTAACCATTGAGCTATCTCTCCAGTCCCCATTTTTCCATTTCTAAAAATTCTTATATAATGATGTATTTGCCCCCAAATTGAGTGATTCATTCTTCACATTATCTTGTCCCTTAAACAGATGATCAATGTTGAAGCTATCAGTTCTAAGTTTGTGCTATTTAGGAAGCTTTTTTTTTTTTTACATGTGTGGGTATAAAATGTTCTCCCATCTATGAAATGAAGAAAATGGCACTGTCATTAGAGGATATTTAAGTGTAAGTTGGAGTCTCACAGTCTAGGTCTATAACTTTTAGGTTATTCTACAAATCAGAGTAAAAAAAAAAAGATCAAGCCAAGCCAGCTTTGGAGGCTGAGGAAGAAGAATTAAAAGTTCAAGGCCTGTCAGGGATAGATAGACAGATAGATAGATAGATAGATAGATAGATACATACATACATACATACATACATACATACATAACAGAGAGAGTTCAAGACCAGACCAGCCTGGGAAACTTAGTGAGATCTTGTCTCAAAGTAAAAATTTTAAAAAGGGCTTGTGCTCTTATATTGTGAATCTTTTAACAGGTTCTAGAACTAAGCTACCACTTATTTTCAGAGTTAGGAATTTTTGGTATATGGGTGGATGGTATGAATGCATATTTTAGAGCAATATAAGATCAAAAGAATGAGGAAAAAATTAGTTTGTCATGATGTTGTGTCCAACCACAGTATTTATTTTATGGGAGTGCTTCTTAGTATTTCTTATACAAGACTGCTTGAGCTTTTGCCCAAGCCTTTTCTAAAATACTACACAGTAGTTAAAAGTATCAGGCAAGTGTAACTCAGTCTTTCTGGATACTTAATGATCATACTTAATGCCCATACCAATTTGGCCAAGGGTCTTAAAAGATAACTTTGTTCCTTGCCCTCAGAGGTCAACTAAGTCCCAGGGGACTATGCATGGGGGCATCTCTTGAAATGTCCTGCAAATGTGAGTCACCAGTCTTCCTGTGCAGGAAGGTCTTGGAGATCTACTAATGGGACTTCAGCCAGTGTCTAGTCTACAAAGAGGAAAGTCTGCTCAGGCTTCAAAAAGGGAAGCCTGGTCCAGCAAGACCCATCTTTGTCCTCAAGTGGATGGAACTGGTGATTGAAAAGCCAAAAGGAGCCAGGGGCTCCCTCCCCCCGCCAAAAAAAAAAAAAAAAACCTGAGTGACATTTGAGGACCAGATCCTCAAGTGACCTTAAGAAAACAAAAACTTTGGGGGGCTGGAGAGACGGCCTAGCGGTTAAGAGCGCCGACCGCTCTTACAGAGGACCCGGGTTCGATTCCCAGCACCCACATGGCGGCCGAGAACCGTCTGAAACTCCGATTCCAGGAGAACTCCAGTTCCAGAGGAATCCGAGACCCTCTTCTGACCTCCGCGGCATTGCACGACATGGGTGCACAGACTTGCATGCAGACAGTACATTCATACACATACGGAAATAAATAAAATTAATTAAAAAAATTTAAAAAAAAAGAAAAAGAAAACAAAAACTTTGGTTAATCTGGGCTAAATATGTGGCCTTAAACATCCAAAAGGAAAGTATAACCAGAAATAATAAATAGTAAGGCCTGAGAAATTGTACTTAAGGTATAAAACTTGAGATCTTAATTAAAAAAAAAAAAAGGAAAAAAAATACAGTTGTTTTGCCTATCTTACTGGCAAGTGTAGCTACTCTGTGGCTGCCACTGTTTCTGCCATCCTTCAAAGACATAAGACACAGCTTTTCAACCTTCCAATATGGACCGAAGACTCATGTCTCTCCAAGAATCCTCCAAACCTTCAGTGCCAGATGGGAAGTACTAAGACATCCAACTTGTGGACTGAACTACTACTGGGGTTTCCACTTCTTCAGAGTATAGACTGCCATTGTTGGACTACCCAGGCTGTATCATGGAGATCAGTACAGGAAGATCAAGACAGGACATGGTGCTTACTGGACCTCATTTGGTGACCATGGGAAGGGAAAACCCCTGTGTGGAGCACAAGGGCAGAACTGATGGTGGTTTGGGCTTGCAAGGAGGAGACTTCAAACATGACATCTTTCAGCCTAATAAAGAAAAAAAATCATAAGCTGAAGATGCTAAAACCTAAGATATATGTGGCATGCATATGTGCATATTTTGGAGTGATGCATATTGGAAGGAATAACAACAGCAAAACAGCAACAACAACAAGACTGGGTCAAAAAACTGACTGAAATGGTGAACTTCTGCTCGAAACAATAAACTTCTGAATTGAGAATTTTGAGAGAGACTGAGAAAAAGATGAAAAAGATGTTTGGCAGAATGTATGAGCTCTGGTGGGGTGGGGGGCAGGGAGGGGGAGCACAGGTTTAGATTTGATTTGAACTTTTGTATGAAATGCACAAAAGTTTCAATAAAAATTGGCTTTGAAAAAAATTAAAAAGAGGGTTTAACAATAAGCACTAGAGCACACATTTAGCATGGATGAGATCCTAGATTCTGTCTCAGGCACCACAGAAAAACACAGTAGCTTCTACATATATAAAAAGATGCTCAGGCTGGAGAGATGGCCTAGTGGTTAAGAGCACCGACTGCTCTTGCAGAGGACCTGGGTTTGATCCCCAGCACCCACATGGCAGCTCAGAGCTGTCTGTAACTCCAATTCCAGGAGAACTCTAGTTCCAGGGGAATCCGACACCCTCTTCTGACCTCCGCGGCATTGCATGACACAGGTGCACAGACCTGCATGCAGACAGTACATTCATACACATAAAGAATAAATATTTTTTAAAAGTTTAAAAAAAAAAAGATGCTCGGGCTGGAGAGATGGCCTAGCGTTTAAGAGCACCAACTGCTCTTACAGAGGACCCAGGTTCGGTCCCCAGCACCCACATGGCAGCTGAGAACTGTCTGTAACTCCAATTCCAGAAGAACTCCAGTTCCAGGGGAATCTGACACCCTCTTCTGACCTCCACAGCATTGCACAACACGGGTGCACAAACTTACATGCAGACAGTACATTCATACACATAATAAATAAATAAATAAATAAATATAAAATAAAATAAAATTATAAGAAAGATGCTCAACCTCAATATGGTCGGTGAATTTCTTTCCAGAAGTCAGCAAAAGACAAATAGTCCAGTAAAAAATATGAGCAGAGAAAAGGAACAGAATTTAGAACAAAAATTACACATAAACTTGAAACACATGAGAAGCCACCTGTGCCCATCCCTGCTAAGAGAAAGGGAAGTGAAAACAACACCATCTTGCGTGCATCGGGCCAGCAACTTGGCCACATTTGTTAATACAGTGTTGATGAGGGAAAACTAGCTACTTCTAGGACAACCTTGATGGAGACACTCCGTCCATGCCCATTAGCCTTACGGAGAACTTTGACCCAGCCACTCCACTTGCTTGAACTTTATCTTATAGATTACCCATAGGCAAAGTGGCAAGACACTCTGTTCACTTTAGTGCTATTTGGAATAGCAAATTAATGTTCCTCAATAGCAATAAATGAGTTGTTTATGTCATCCAATAGAATATACTTCACTGTAAGAGATACTGAGAAAGTCTTCCATGTACTGATAAGCAACAAACCATCAAGTTATCTTGGAAATCGAAATGTCAAAATGCAGAATCATACATAGCATGTTAGTGTTCAGGTGGGGGCATAAAGGCTTAATTTTGTTTGTCAAATTGATCAGATTAAGAAATGCTCAGGGAGCCAGGCATGGAGGCGCATGCCTTTAATTCTAGCACTTGGGAGGGAGAGGCAGGCAGATCTCTGTGAGTTCAAGGCCAGCCTGGTCCACAGAGTGAGCTCCAGGCCAGCTGGGACTAAAGGGAGACCCTGTCTCAAAAAGACCAAAAATAAAAAAGAAATGCTCAGGGTGGGGCTGGAGAGATGGCCTAACAGTTAAGAGTGCTGACTGCTCTTGCAGGGGATCTGGGTTCGATCCCCAGCACCCACATGGTGGCTGAGAACCATCTTTAACTCCAGCTCCAGGGGAATCCGACACCCTCTTCTGACCTCTGAGGCACTGCACGACATGGGCGCACAGACCTACATGCAAACAGTACATTCATACACATACAAAAATAAATTTAAAAAAATTAAAAAAAGAAATGTTCAGGGCATTAATTAGGAACCCCTTTGGGTGTGTCTGTGAGGAGTTCCCAGAGAGGTTTAAGGGAGGAATGGCAACTCACCCTGAAAGTGGACAGCATCATCCCAATTCTAGGGTCCTAGACTGAATGAAAAGGGAGAAAACGGAGAAAGCGAGCTGAGAACTGGCGTTCCCCTTTCTGTGTCCCCTAACTGGTACCGTGGGCCAAGCTGCCACATCCTCCCACCTTGATGAACTGTGTCTTTGAGCTCAAAATAAACCCTTCCTCCCCTAAATTTCTTTTTATTGGCTATTTAGTCTCCCCAACAAGAGAAGTAATTACCGCAGGGCATGTTGGAGAGCAAATTTGTATATTTGTTTGCTAGACTGGAACCACTGCTTGGAAAATATCAGCAACTGGTGCCAGGGAATATTTAAGGGAAGAGCAGAGGTGCAAAGAGGTAAGGATAGGAGGAACACGTGTGAGTGTGTAAGTTCTGTGCCTATACATCTTGAGTCATATGAATATGTTGCACACTCAAAATTAAATTTTAAGTGAATAGAAGATAAAATGACTGGCCATAGACCGTTCCTCATTTCACCAACATTGCTATGAGTTTTTATAAAATGATTAATTTGATCTCTGTGCTCTACTCAGCTCTAGAAGGCTCCAGACTGGTTGGTTTTTTTCGCCCTTCATTTTGTTTGTTTGAAGGCTGAGCAGGATGAGAAGGATTCTCTCTTCAAGATCACTACACACACTTCACAGATTGTACACTATAAAACTCAGGGTTCATTTATATAACCTGCTATGTGATAGGTAGTCCTTAGAGTTATAGAATCCAAGTTGTACAGCCTGAAGTTCTGTATACACTTCTCTGTTAGCTTTTAGGTTTTCTTTTTTTTTTGGTCTTTTCAAGACAGGGTCTCCCTGTAGCCCCAGCTGTCCTGGAACTCACTCTGTAGACCAGGCTGGCCTTGAACTCACAAAGATCCACCTGCCTCTGCCTCCCAAGTGCTAGGATTAAAGGCATGCACCACCACGCCCGGCAGGTCAGTTCTTTTAACAGGTTTTTCTCTCTCTTTTTTTGTTCCCCTTATTTTATATTATTCTAAAATATGCATATATACACTCCACACATAAATCAAAATTACAAATTCTGAAAATAAACTATAAGTTAATTCCAAAACATGTTTAGGGATTCACATTTTAACAGTAAAGTTGCATGCAGGTAAAAACAAGTATAACTTTGATAGTCTGGTCCTGTGCCAGGGGTCAAGAGCAGCCCGCCACTGCTCCAGGCAGGTACCGGGGCAGGCGCAGGCTAAGTCAGGAATACACCCCGCCCCTACCGCCCCCCCAACAACTGGAGTTGAGGGGAGAGTATCCAGTGGATTAAGAGAACATTCAGAACAGGAAAAGAAGAGNTATATATAATATATATTTGTGTGTGTGTGTGTGTGTATGTGTGTGTGTGTGTGTATGTGTGAAGCAGATGCAGGAAGTGTTCACTTCATAGGAATTTCAAGAAACACAAAATATGATGCTATTATTTTGACAATAAAATTAATCTGATGATGGTTTCAGATCTCAAAAATTCCATGGGGCTAGGGAGATGGTTCACTGAATAAAATTCTTGTCCTACAGTGTGAGAACTGCATCTCGGATGTCCTGAACTCACACAAGAGCTAGTCAGGTGTGGCAGCCCACCTGTAATCCCAGCACTGAGGAGGTGGAGAAAGGAGCTCTCAGGGAGCAAGCTGGTTGGCTGGGCTCACTGGAACCAGTGAGCTCCAAGTTGGGTGAGACCCTGCCTCAATAATTACATAGAAAAGTGAGATAAAGAAAACAGCCAACATCAACTTTGGGCCTTTACACACACACACACACACACACACACACACATGTACATGCATGCTTGCACACACATACACACATGCTGACATGGAAAAACACACATACCACATACAGACACATGCCAAAAATGATGACCCTGCATTTGTGAAAACTTAAGGAGCAGTGTCACATATTGTTGATGAGTGTGGATAGAATTTGGTGCAAGTTTTTGGAGGCCTATTTGGTGATACAAACCCAAAGGGCAATGAGTGCATGTCCTCATTGATTTAGGTGATTGTCTCTCAAAATATAGTTAACGAAACTACCTAAAGAAGGGTACAGGATGATGGGCAGGAAACCTCATCCTAGGATTGTCTCTAGCAGTGAAAAGTCACAGTCCATGTGAGAGTCACCTGAATGCTCATTGTGGTTCAGCCATGTGACAGTCACCTTAATGATCATTATGGTTCAGCCATGTGACAGTCACCTGAATGCTCATTGTGGTTCAACCATGTGACAGTCACCTGAATGCTCATTGTGGTTCAACCATGTGACAGTCACCTGAATGCTCATTGTGATTCAGCCATGTGACAGTCACCTGAATGCTCATTGTGGTTCAACCATGTGACAGTCACCTGAATGCTCATTGTGGTTCAGCCATGTGACAGTCACCTGAATTCTCATTGGGGTTCAATCATGTGAGAGTCACCTGAATGCTCATTGTGGCTCAACCATGTGATAGTCAACTTGAATGTTCATTGTGGTTCAGCCATGTGACAGTCAACCTGAATGCTCATTGTGGTTCAACCATGTGACAGTCAACCTGAATGGTCATTGTGGTTCAGCCATATGACAGTCAACCTGAATTCTCATTGTGGTTCAACCATGTGACAGTCAACCTGAATGGTCATTGTGGTTCAGCCATGTGACAGTCACCTGAATGCTCATTGTGGTTCAGCCATGTGACAGTCAACCTGAATGCTCATTGTGGTTCAGCCATGTGACAGTCAACCTGAATGCTCATTGTGGTTCAGCCATGTGACAATCAGCCTGAATGATCATTGTGGTTCAACCATGTGACAGTCACCTAAATTCTCACTGGGGTTCAACCACGTCACGTGACAAACGATATTTCTATTTCTTCATTTATTTAGTAAAGCTGGTTAACTGAATTTTACATTCTTGTGGGGTTCTCTATGCAGATAACAAATAAATAATGACATTTTGAGATTAGGTAGGGGTTCTAGTTTGCTTTTCCATTGCTGTGACAAAAACAACACTGACCAATACCATATAACTTGGGGAAAGAAAGGATTTATTCGCTCACATCTCCTGGGTTATCACTCAGGGAGCCCAAGGCAGAACTGACAGGGCAGGACACCGGGAGCCGAGCTGAACGAACAGACCATGGAGGATCATGCTTTCTACTGGCCTGCCTCCTCGTGTTGCCCATACCCGGCCTGCTTTCTAGTACAAACACAACAACCTGCCCAGGTGGACTGGGCCCTAAAGGTATGGGCGGCTCTCCCCCACTGCTCGACACAAGAATTACTCCCAACAGATGGTGGCCATAGCCAGTCCACCTGGAGCCATTCCCTCAGATTGAGGCTCCCAACCCAGGGGTGTCAAGTTGACATAAAGCTATCCAGGCACAATACGCATGCCAGTCCTTATGAAAAACAAAACAGGGGCTATGGAGAGATGGCCTAGCGGTTCCTAGCGGTTGGGAGCGCCACCGCTCTTACAGAGGACCCGGGTTTCGATGCCCAGCACCCACATGGCGGCGAGAACCGTCTGAAGCTCCAATGCCAGGAGAACTCAAGTTCCCCCAGGGGAATCCGAGACCCTCTGCTGACCCCCGCGGCGTTGCACGCCACGGGTGAACAGACTTGCATGCAGCCAGGACATTCATACACATACAAGAAAATAAATAAAATAAAAAAAAAAAAAAAAAGAAAAACAAACAGAGCAGTAAGGGCTTATGGAAGGCAGTGTGTGTGTGTGTGTGTGTGTGTGTGTGTGTGTGTGTGTGTACCTGCCTGTGTCTGTGTCTATGCATGTGCATGTATTTGTGTAACAGGGTCACACTGTATGTCCCAGGCTGGCCTCAAGCTCATGATCTTCCGGTCTCAACCCTCTAGTGCAAAGGTCACAGGCATATGCTACCACATCTGTCTACAGGGGCATCATTTGATCTGAAGCTTGATGGTATGCACTGATGAGTCATACAAAGATCTGGGGAAAGGGCTTTCAGACAGAGAGGACAATGAAATCTATACCTTGAATTGGAATTAGCTGTACACATTAGAGAGTGTGAAGAGCACTGGGCCAGAGAAAAGAAAGGACGGGAGGGTGAATAAGGAAAGGAAAAAGAGGAGAAGAGGAAAGGGGGAGAGAATGAGAGAGAGCGATGTTGAAGGGGTATCCGTGTGTACGAGGTGGGGGGCAGTTATCAGGAAGTCAGCCCTTCCAGAACCCAACTGACCAATATATCTGTCTCTGGGAGGAGTCTGATCTAACTTCAGCCTCCACTTGCATAAAGTTCTGCTTTTTAAGTAAGAAGCTACTAAGTCTGATGGTAGTTTAGTGATAGTAAACTGATAAGAACAGATGGGAGAAGCATAAACCGCTGTCCACATTGGGACTGTGGGTAATATTGCTGTATCGTGGGCTTACAAAATTGTTTCGAGGGTGGATTTCATGTTAAATGTTCTTACCACAGTAAGAAAGTTCTGCTTTTAAGCTACGTAGTCTATGGTAGTTATTGATAGTAAACTGACTAAAACAGATGGGAGAAGCAGTAAACCGCTGTCCACATTGTGACTGTGGGTAATATTGCTGTATCGTGGGCTTACAAAATTGTTTCGAGGGTGGATTTCATGTTAAATGTTCTTACCACAGTAAGAAAAAGTAGAAGGAAGAATATGAATTTTATAGTCTTCATTAATGTTTCTTCCAAGCCCAGATTTTCTGACTCTGTTATAGGATTCACTGTAAATTAAACACTAAGTATAATATAACATTGCTGTGTTTGAGATGTTATTTGTCATCCTCTAAAGGTCCATGTGTTGAGAGCTGTATCCTTAGTGCGATCGTATTGAGAGGTGAGTCCTTTGAGAGGTGGAGTCTGTCAGGAGGTTTGTGGGCAATTGGAGGTTGTGTCCTCTGCCTTCCACCATGAACTGATGCAGTGATGCAGTGAGCTCTCCAGAGCCTTCATGATGCGATTTGGGCTTTTAGACCCAAACTATGAGCTAAATAAACATTGTAAATGAATACATAAGCCGACCTCAGTATTTCTAATCTATAATGAAAAAGTAAAAAAAAAAAGTCTAATATCAGCTCCTAGACTGTGTCCCTCCTAATATGAAGTCACAGAAATAGCTGATCTGCCTTGTGTTTGCAAAGAATCCAAGCTGCTGGGCATATTTAGAAGGTATTCTGTGTGTAACATTGCTCGTGTCCTGTATTTTGGACTGGGCACTCCAAGGAAAATGTACTATATTCATTTTAAAAGAAATGAAAGAAAACTTTTAATATGCAATAAAAAAGGAAAAAANAAAGTTCTGCTTTTAAGCTACGTAGTCTATGGTAGTTATTGATAGTAAACTGACTAAAACAGATGGGAGAAGCAGTAAACCGCTGTCCACATTGTGACTGTGGGTAATATTGCTGTATCGTGGGCTTACAAAATTGTTTCGAGGGTGGATTTCATGTTAAATGTTCTTACCACAGTAAGAAAGTTCTGCTTTTAAGCTACGTAGTCTATGGTAGTTATTGATAGTAAACTGACTAAAACAGATGGGAGAAGCAGTAAACCGCTGTCCACATTGTGACTGTGGGTAATATTGCTGTATCGTGGGCTTACAAAATTGTTTCGAGGGTGGATTTCATGTTAAATGTTCTTACCACAGTAAGAAAGTTCTGCTTTTAAGCTACGTAGTCTATGGTAGTTATTGATAGTAAACTGACTAAAACAGATGGGAGAAGCAGTAAACCGCTGTCCACATTGTGACTGTGGGTAATATTGCTGTATCGTGGGCTTACAAAATTGTTTCGAGGGTGGATTTCATGTTAAATGTTCTTACCACAGTAAGAAAAAGTAGAAGGAAGAATACTGAATTTGATCAGTTCTAATGTTTCTTCCAAGCCTCAGTTTCTGACTCTGTTATAGGATTCACTGTAAATTAAACACTAAGTATAATATAACATTGCTGTGTTTGAGATGTTATTTGTCATCCTCTAAAGGTCCATGTGTTGAGAGCTGTATCCTTAGTGCGATCGTATTGAGAGGTGAGTCCTTTGAGAGGTGGAGTCTGTCAGGAGGTTTGTGGGCAATTGGAGGTTGTGTCCTCTGCCTTCCACCATGAACTGATGCAGTGATGCAGTGAGCTCTCCAGAGCCTTCATGATGCGATTTGGGCTTTTAGACCCAAACTATGAGCTAAATAAACATTGTTAAATGAATATAGCCTACCTCAGGTATTTCTATCTAGTAATGAAAATTAAAAAAAAAAAGTCTAATACAAGCTCCTAGACTGTGTCCCTCCTAATATGAAGTCACAGAAATAGCTGATCTGCCTTGTGTTTGCAAAGAATCCAAGCTGCTGGGCATATTTAGAAGGTATTCTGTGTGTAACATTGCTCGTGTCCTGTATTTTGGACTGGGCACTCCAGGAAAATGACATTTCATTTTAAAAGAATGAAAGAAAACTTTTAATATGCAATAAAAGAGGAAAAAATGTGAACAGCATGGCACCAGTCACTGAAAGGATAAGTGTGCACATACATGGTCCCAACGTGAAAGACATCGGTGCCAGCATGTTGATGATAGTTACATGCTGGCCATGGAATTTTTATTGTTTGTTTCTCCTTTAATTCTGTCTATACTAATTTTTAAATTTTCCTCTATAAACCTGTGTTTCTTTTAAAATATAAAAACATGGGCCGGGCATGGTGGCACATGCCTTTAATTCCAGCACTCGGGAGGCAGAGGCAGGCAGATCTCTGAGTTCAAGACCAGCCTGGTTTACAAAGAGGGTTTCAGGCGAGCTGGGACTAAAGGGAGACCCTGTCTCAAAAATACCCCTCCCCAAAAATGGTACTTTTTATTTTTGGAAAGTTAAGGGTAGATTAAGTGACTGTCCCTAGCTTGAATATCACACAATTTAAATGACTTAATTAATCCTTTCTGTAATTTAACAATGGGTGAGACCACTACATGCTTTGATAAGTTAACTTTAGTGACCCTGGAGTATGTGGTCAATATCATATAGACCCTGTCATATAGAGAGAAGCATCTACGGTGACTCTAAGACGTGTCCTCACACATTTGAGAAGCAGTTCAGAATATATAGGCTAAGCCTACAAGCCATCAAATGCACGTACTTTCTGAAACTCTCAGAAAGTCTGCCGGAGCGAAAATTCACATTTTGTCATAAATAGTTCCCAAGTGACAGGGCACAGCTTGGCCTGGTCACCACTGTTTTCTTTTTTTTTTTTTAATTTTATTTATTTTTGTATGTGTATGAGTGTATTGTCTGCATGTAGGTTTGTGCACCCATGTCGTGCAATGCCGCGGAGGTCAGAAGAGGGTGTCGGATTCCCCTGGAACTGGAGTTCTCTTGGAATTGGAGTTACAGACAGTTCTTAGCCACCATGTTGGTGCTGGGGATTGAACCTGGGTCCTCTGCAAGAGCAGTCGGTGCTCTTAACCGCTAGGCCATCTCTCCAGCCCCACCACTGCTTTCTTAGGATACATTTTTGGCAGCAGGGAAGAGGGAGATAGAGGGACAAACTGAGGAAGGGTGCATCCTATTTCCCCTTCTCCTGCTTCATTAGAGCCTAATGTTTCAGGAGACAACCCTAAGCACCACAGTCACCATGGGACACTTGAACCCACTGTCTCCCTCAGTCCTCAGTTCTAGATGGAAGACCCCCCACGGCTCATCTTGGATGGGCACATCCTAATTTCTCTCATTGTGGCTCTGAAGTAAGTCCTTGAGGGAAGCAACAAGTTCTGGTACAATGACCATACACTGGGAATTATGGAGTCATGGACACAAATCTTGGCTCTAGTGTTTTGTTTTAGAAACCCCAGGTAGCATCTCAGCTTACCAGTCAACTATTCATTACCCTGCAGAATATGGGATCTGTTCTCGGTATGAGATGGAGGGACAAATGACCTTCACCGCTAGCCAGAAGGCAAGCAGGGTCTTTAACTCGACTTGCTGTATTATTTTTCTCATTGCTGTGACAAAATACCTGACAGAAACAACATACAAGAGGGTTTGTCTTGGCGCCTGCTTTCAGGGGACTGCAGTACACCCTAGCAGGGAAGGCAGGAAGGCATGCACAGCCCTGCAGTGGTGGTAGAGGATCCTCAGATCTTGCATGCCAGGAAATCAGAACTATTCATGAACCAGGATAAGCGTAACCTTAAAAGGTCTACCTCTAGAGATTGACTTCTGCACACCAGACCCTGCCTCCAAAAGGTACCCAACTTTGGATTACACACCAATATGAAGTTATAGAGACATGTTTCAAACTGCCTGCAAATGTGGGTGAGCGCTTTTAAGATTCATATTAAGATTCTTGTCTACATACAATGGGGTATTTAATCTACATACCCCAGAGTCATTTGAAGTTAACTCATGGAGTCATGTAGCTGTCTCATCTATTGTTTATTAAGTGACCGAAAGGATTTAATTAAGACTAAATCTATCAAGAGCCTTCTCCATAGTCTTCCAAAGTTGGGTGTTTCCTCTGCCCACCTCTGCTATTCTGTTCAGGACCTTCTCTTGTTTCCAGTGGATAAATGCAACTGTTTCTCCTGCCTCTAATGTGACACTAGCCCCAGTTCATCTGTCACATTGCAGTCTCAGAGACCTGTCTAAATGAAGCGGATTTTGATATTGTTTTACTTAAAACTCTTCAGGGGATTTCTCTTGCCTGCAGGAAAAAGCCCCATGTACTTAACACAATAAGAAAGCTCTCTCTTGTGAGCTGATTGCTGTTTCCAGGGTCAACTTCATCTTTATAATTTCCTAAATGTTCTAGGGGCCCCTAGGCCTCCAGGTTTTTTGGGGTTTTTTTTTTGTTTGTTTGTTTGGGGGTTTTTTGGTCTTTTTGAGACAGGGTCTCCCTGTAGCCCCAGCTGTCCTGGAACTCACTCTGTAGACCAGGCTGGCCTTGAACTCACAAAGATCCTCCTGCCTCTGCTTCCCAAGTGCTAGGATTAAAGGTGTGCGCCATCATGCCCCGCCTGGCCTCCAGGTATTTTGACATAGCCTTCCTGTGACTGGAAGGTTCTCTCAATCTCCTTTTCCCTCTTCCTGTATAAAGTCATCAAAGCTCCTTCCTACCTAAAGTAACATTGACGTCCCACGGGGGCCTGAGAAAGCAGAATCACAGGCTCTATCCCAGGATTGGAATGGTCAGTAAACAAGCCTCTCCCAAGAGTCCTAGGTACACAGAGGTCTGGGAAGCTGTGGCCTAGCTTTTGTTCAGGCTCCACCTCCATGCTGAGCTCTCTGTCCACCTCGCCTGTGCGACTGTCTCTAACTTCCCGTCATCCTGAGTGCTACACTCTACTTTATTTGTGACATTGTACTATTCTGGGCTCTTCTCATCCTAATGCAAATCGTAAAAGAGCGTATTAAGTACTCATAAAAATCTCCCTTAAGGGGCTGGAGAGATGGCCTAGCAGTTAAGAGCTCCGACTGCTCTTGCAGAGGACCCAGGTTCGATCCCCAGCACCCACATGGCAGCTAAGAACCGTCCGTAACTCCAATTCCAGGAGAACTCCAGTTCCAGGGGAATCCGACACCCTCTTCTGACCTCCGCCGCATTGCACGACACGGGTGCACAGACCTACATGCAGACAGTACATTCATACACATACAAAAAATAAATAAATAAAATTTTAAAAAAAGATTAAAAAAAATCTCCCTTAAATAAAGCACAAGTGGAAAAGGTTCTTTCTTTGTTGCCTAACTTACTCTTGGACTTTAGAGGATTCTTCTTTCTGGTTCTTGGTACACATTCAACAGGTTCAACTGACAACCAGACGGGCCAAGGACATCGTTGAGAATCACTCCCCCCCTCCCCCCGCCCCCTGCTCTGACAGGCCAATAGCTATAGACCTATGAACAAATGAGTTTTCCGGCTCTTCACTTAGCTATGGGTTCAACTCAGCCTAGAAATCACGGCTTTGCCTTCGGATGACATTTTTTAAGGGTCCCAAATTACCTAGAAATCCTAGCTTCGTCTTGCAGGATTTCCTGCATGAACCCAACTTCTCTATTTAGGAGCTCAGCACTGCTCAGACCGCAGAGAGTGCTGCAAAAATCCCAACCACAAGGAAGGAAGGAAAAAGAGCCCCTAGAAGACCAGGCACGTGGCAGCTCAGAAACCTTGAATCGTCTTGTGAGTGAATGAATGACTCGTAGGGTTTTGAAACCCGAGGGATGCTAGCCAAATCACAGCGTGGCCAGGGCTTCCCTTCAGAGGCTGGCCAGCCCCGAGGGTAAAGAAAAACAAACAAAAGAAACATTCTTTCTGCTTCTGAGTAAAACAAAGACCCTACTGAGAACCCTGGAGAAGTAGTAAAAACTGTAAAATCAACAGAAATGGGGGCCCCTGTCTGTGCAGCCAGCATCTGGTTTCAATGTAAACATCTTTAGAATGTTTCCAGAATGAAGATACATTTGAATAATTTAGTATTAAAATGGTTTTCACCCTCCACCTCCCATGGAGACTAAGGAAGATGCAGATTCGGGAATACCCTAGCCCCTGCTCAACTCTGTCATAAGTCCACCACACTCAGCAGACCTTTTCTGAATAGAACATGCACAGAAAAACATTTTAAGCTCAGCAGAGTGACTCAGAAGTGCAGGGGGGCTGGAGAGGCAACATCCCTGCCTGCTCCAGCTTCTGTCTTGGATTTCACTAGTTATTTGAAATCCTTACTGGAAACTATGAGGATCTGAATGACACTCTCAACACAGATTGCAAAGCCAAGATATGTGTTTGTTTGGCATTTTTTCCCCCTTGTGGAGGCATATGATATCCTTAAAAAAAAAGTCTTCAGCTAGGCATGGTGGCACGTGCCTGTAATCCCAGCACTTAAGAGGCAGGCAGGAGGATCCCCCTAAGTCTGAGTTACATAGGAAGATGCCTAAAAGACAAAATAAAACAAAATTAAAGGCAACCCAATGAGAGCTGGTTGTCAACATCTAAAGGCTGTCTACATAGCAACAGTTGTCTGGGTGTGTGTGTAGCTGTCTATCACCTCTTGAGAAAAGATACACATTCCAGGGGCTGGGGAGATGGCTCAGAGGTTAAGTGCATGAGCTGTTCTTTCAGAGGTCCTGGGTTTGAATCCCAGCACCCACATGACAGCTAACAACCATCTGAAATTCCAGTTCCACAGGATCTGATGCCTTCTTCTGACCTCAGTGGGTACTGCAGCACACAGGTGCACTTGCTATGCTAACACTCGTGCACATAAAAATAAATAAATAAAACTTTTTCAAAAGATAAACATTCGGGTTTGTCCCAGTCACAGCTATGGCAGTGCATGGAGCCCAGGTGACTCATCCCAGCTAGCTTTCTGGTCCTTGCGTGGATACATAGCCCAGAGCACAGCCCTGAAGGTGAGAAGGAAACGAATTTTATCACTCCTGGCTGGCCATCTTCATCAGGAATAGTTTTGTTTTTTTTTTAAACATGTGTCCTAGTTAGCTTTCCTATTGCTGTGATAAACACCATTTCCAAAGGCAACTTGGGAAGGTTATTTTCGTCTTACATTTCCATGGCATAGTTCATCTTTGAGAGAAGTCAGGCAGGGATTCAAGGCAGGAGCCTGGAGGCAGGAACTGAAGCACAGGCCGGAGGAATGCTGCTTACAGGCTTGCTCCCCCAGGCTTGCTCAGCTACTTGGCTTGTACAGCCCAGGCCCAGGGATGACAGGGCCCACAGTGGGCTACCTGTATCAATTATGTACGAATGTCTTTATTTTCTTTAAAATAGCTTTTGGAAAATCATATAAATATATAGAGAGATATCCCAGAGCATAAATGAACAATGGTCAGAGTCATGGCAAAGGAACACATGGCAAAATTACACCCATGTGTGTTATTTGCCTGCTTCCAATACAGCAGTGAGAACACAGACCTTCTGTCAAGGTAGAAAAAGCAAACATATGGCATGAAGAACTTCTCAGTTTGTAAAGTGCTTGCGGTACGAGCAGAAGGACCTTAGTTCAGCACCCATATAGAAAGCTAGTGTGGTGGCATGGTCATGTAAACATTGCACTGGGAAGGTAGACATCGGTAGATCCATAAGGATCCCATGGCCAGCCAGGCTGGCCAAATCAGTGAGCTCAGGTCCAGTGAGAAATCCTGTCTCAAAAAATTAGGGGGATGCGGGGGCAGGGAAATGAATGGGGGAATGAGTCTAAATTTGATTAAGAAATGTATGAAATGCACTCAATAAAAATTAACTTAAAAAAATTAGGAGGAAGGTGACTGAAGACGACACTGGACAGCATGAATACATACACCACATACATGAACACATATACCAGGAAAGAAAGAAAAGAAAGAGAGAGAGGGAAGACAACACATACATGAACACATACACCACATATATGAACACATACACCACATACATGAACACATACACCACATACACCACATACGTGAACACATACACCACATACGTGAACACACACACCACATACATGAACACATACACTACATGCATGAATACATACACCACATACATGAACACATACACCAGGAGAGAAAGAAAGGAAAGAGAGAGAGAGGGGGAAGACAACACCAGACAGCATGAATACATGCACCACATACATGAACACATACACCAGGAAAGAAAGAAAGGAAAGAGAGAGAGAGAGGGAAGACAACACCGGACATCATGAATACATACACCACATACATGAACACATACACCAGGAGAGAAAGAAAGGAAAGAGAGAGAGAGAGGGAAGACAACACCGGACATCATGAATACATACACCACATACATGAACACATACACCAGGAGAGAAAGAAAGGAAAGAGAGAGAGAGGGAAGACAACACCGGACAGCATGAATACATACACCACATACATGAACACATACACCAGGAAAGAAGAAAGGAAAGAGAGAGAGAGGGTGAAGGAAGGAAGGAAAGAGAAAGAAGGAAGGAAGGAAAGAAAGAGATAAGGAAGGAAGGAAGGAAGGAAAGAAAGAAAGAGAGAGAGAGAAAGTAAGGAAGGAAAGAAAGAAGGAAGGAAGGAAAGAAAGAAAGAGAAAGAAAGAAAGAAAGAAAGGAAGAAAGAAAGAAAGAGAAAGAAAGAAAGAAAGGAAGGAAGAAAGAAAGGAAGAAAGAAAGAAAAAGAAAGAAAGAGAGAGAGAGAGAGAGAGAGAAAGAAAGAAAGAAAGAAAGAAAGAAAGAAAGAAAGAAAGAAAGAAAGAAAGAAAGAAAGAAAGAAAGAAAGAAAGAAAGAAAGAGAGGGAGAGAAAGAGGGAGAGAGATAGGGAGAGAGAGAGGAATGTCATTCAGGCCTCCCATCTTGTAGTACCCTCCTTTATGCCACTTTTCTCTGGCTATTCTTTAGTGCCTCACAACCTGCAGACCTTTAAGAAGGAGAGGCATGTGGGCAGTGTGCCCACTGCAGAAAAGAAGCTCAATTCCTGGAGCTCAGATGGAAAGAGCACAGTGTTGGCACATTCGCCGCAGATCAGATCCAATCTTCCTCCTTCCTCTGGTCACTCCATTAAAGCAAAAAGGCACAACCTACTTCATCCAATAAGTCATCAAATGAGTACTGTGGAAGAATTAGACATGCAAATATGAGGGTGGCCACTAGCCCCACAGCATAAAATCACTTTCAGCTGCTAAATATTTTGGTGAAACTGGCCAAGAGCATAACTTGGCAGCTGGCTTCCTCTGAAATGATGGAGCCACAAGAAGAGCATTGCTTTTTTATTCACATTTGCTGACCCCTGCTCACATAAGCAACATCTAGCAAAATCCCATCCAATGATGCTTCCTACTCACAGACGCTGTTTTCCAACATGCAAACGACCAGCTGGAGGATTGCAAGAGGTTTTATTTTGGTTCTTCTTTTGAGTCTACATGGTCGTGTATGATTTTATACCAATTCTGCATGAACCTGGGGGCATTTCTACCCAGGCAAATTTATCAGTCATTTCTAGAAATAGAATAGAATATACCTTGGCAAATATCCACTTAAGCATTGGTAATAAGAGACCCCATAGCAGAGACTATGTACCTCAGAATCTGGCCAGTGCCATGGAGCTGACTTGATGTCAACCACCCATTAGACAATAAATGACAAAAGGGAAAGAGGCTTGCAGGCACCTGCAAAGGCAAGAATACTACAGGCAATAAAGAACTATAAACAGTCTTGGCTTTCATTACTAGTAGTAATAGTGATTATTACCAGCATTCAAGGCTCCTTGCCACACAGCAGTACCTAGTGTCTTCAGTATGATTTCTCACTACCTTCTTTTTTTTTAATTTTTTATGTGTATGAATGTACTGTCTGTATGTAGGTCTGTGCACCCGTGCCGTGCAATGCCACAGAGGTCAGAAGAGGGTGTTGGATTCCCCCTGGAACTGGAGTTAAAGACGGTTCTTAGCCGCCATGTGGGTGCTGGGAATCGAACCTGGGTCCTCTGCAAGAGCAGTTGGCGCTCTTAACCACTGGGCCATCTCTCCAGCCCCCTCACTACCTTCTTATATATCCCCCAACTGGACTAGTCCCTACTTTCCATGACTTGCTTTCTTCATGTTCTTTCTGCCATCTCTGCCACAGCCCTGGATCCTTCCATCTATGTCTGTTAAAAAAAAACCCACAGAGCCAAACCACTTGGGTTTGAGCTCCAGGCTGCCACACACTAGCTCTTCAATGTTGGGAATGTTTATTCATTTCTCTGACCCTCTGTTTCATCATCTGCAAAATGAAATTATGACTATCTGGGGCTAGAGAGATGGCTCCACAGTGGACAGCACTTGGTGCTCTTGCAGAAGGCCTGAATTCAGTTCCCAGGACCTATATGGTGGCACACAACCATCTGTATGTAACTCCAGTTCCAGGAGATCCAACACCTGTTTCTGGCCTCTGAGGGCTCCTGCATGTACATGATGCACATAAACTCATGTAGGAATACACACATAAACATACTAACTAAATAAATATTTAAATGAGTTTTTGTGTATTTCATATAATAGATCTTAATCAAATTTAGAGACCCCTCCCTCATCCACATCCTCCCATAGCCCCCTAATAAATAAATAAATCTTTAAATCATAATAATATCAAATAAGATTGACGTGAGATGAAGTGATAACAGCTGGAGCACAAAGCCAGACACCCCCACCACCACTCCTCGTCCCCGGGGTGTCACTGCTGCATCTCTCTATTGATCTAGCCCAGGTGTCCAGTCTGAGGCCCACTGGTCAAATGTGACAGAGAACAGCCATGAATTCTGCCCAACACAAAATTATAAACATATTTAAAACATTATTTTTTCAGGGTTTTTTTTTTTCAATTTTGTAGAGAACATCACATCAGAGTGTTAAATGTTTGGACCGAGGTAGGGTAGATGTTTTGTGTGCAGACACTTTAGTATACTTCTCATAATTATTAGTCCCAAATAGCAATTATATTTCTTTTTTAATATTTCATTTATTTTTTATTTTATGTGTTCAAGTGTATTGCGTGCAGGAGGTAGGTGCACCTATGTTGTGCAGTGCCAATAGAGGTCAGACGAGGCCGTGGAACTGGAGTTACAGATGGTTCTTAGCTGCCACCGTGGGTGTGGAATTGGGGACCCAAGTTTGTTCTTTTTTTTTTTTTTTTTTTTTGAGACAGGGTCTCCCTGTAGCCCAAGCTGTCCTGGAACTCGCTCTGTAGAGCGGGCTGGCCTTGAACTCACAAAGATCTACCTCCCTCTGCCTCCTGAGTGCTAGGATTAAAGATGTGCACCACCACACCTGGCTTGGATCCAAGTCTACAAGGGCAGCCTGTGCCCTTAACCACTGAGTCATCTCTCTAGCCCCAATAGTTATATTTTTTAACTCTGACTTTAAAGTTCAATTGAATTAAAGATTATATATTAACATCTATGATGAAACATCTATTTTGTAGCTTATATTTTGCTCTATTTTTATACCTTTTTAAAAATATTTATTATGTGTATGTGCATATGTCTTGTGACAGTATGCGCAGGAGCGCAAGTGTTCTCGGAGGTCAGAAGATGACGTTGGGTTCCCTGGAATCGGAGATTCAGGCCATTGTAGGCCCCCTGATGTGGGTGCTGGGAATGGACCTCAGGCCTCTGGAAGAGCAGTGCGTGCTCTTGACTGTTAAGCTATCTCTCCAGCTTCTGGAAGAGAGCAGTGCATGCTCTTAACTGTTGGGCTATCTCTCCGGCCCTCCTTTTTCTCATTTTTCTACTCATGTACTCTTCTTAGGAGATAACTTGCTGTGGTGGGAGACATTCCTTCACGCTTTCTCACACGGAACTATCTGGGCAGCATCTCTAAGTGTCTGCTAATTCCCTCTGAAGCTCTTGGCATTCCCCAACCTATTATCAGGGAGTAGGCCCAAGAGCAAGAGGCTAAGCAGATAGAACTTCCTGGGACGAAGAGTTGAGGGGACTATCATCTGTTCCCTGCTGGATGACACTCTAAGTGGCTGTCATGCCATTGCACAGAGGGAAAATTCCATATAAGGGAAGGCCAGGCAGGCCAGGAGGCAGCCTGAAGTGTTCCCGAGGCCATGAACCCTCCGGGAGGGAGCAGCACACCCTGGCAATGATTCCAGCACGCTTCATCCAACTTAAGCAGTAACAAAGCACTTATTGTTACCTTAGTTAGGACTCTGAGCTTCTTGGGATGGTAAAAATATGCATTCTACCTTTTTAATGGGAAGGGAGCCGCCAGCTGCCCTGCACCAGTTTTGGATGGAGTCAGAACACAAATAAACTATATTCTGGACTGTGAATGTGTGCGAACCAGAGCTAAGCTACAGCATGCTCACCAGCAGCTCAACTCAGAGTGTTGTGTCTGGCACCCACTGCTGCAGGCTTCAGCAAGGAAGATTCTTGAACACACGTCCCAGAAGGCTTTACTGTTGGCCACTTTTCCCCCCAAATGTGCTTTATTGTTCATGGACTGGAAGATTGTTGCTCATTTTTATTGTCGTTAAAAGTCTAGCAGCTGGGGCTAGAGAAATGTCTTAGCGGTTAAGAGCACCAACTGCTCTTGCAGAGGTCCCGGGTTCGATTCCTAGCACTCACATGGCGGCTAAGAACCATCTTTAACTCCAGTTTCAGGGGAATCTGATGCCCTCTCTGACCTCCACAGCACTGCACGACACAGGTGCACCAACCTACATGCAGACAGTACACTCATACATATAAAAAAAAAAATCTAGCAGCTAAAGATGGGGCAATGTCTCAGTGGGTAAAACACTTCCTCATAAACATGAGGACCTGAGTTTGAAACTCCAACACCCACTAATGTACCAATAGCAGCAGAGTGTGCCTGTAATCCTAGTACTAGGAAGGCAGAGACAGGAGGGTCCTTGGGGTACGAGGGTCAGCAGGCGTAGCTAACCTGGTGAGTTCCAAGCCAATGAGAGACCCTGGCTCAAAATATAAGGTGGAGAAGCTGTTGAGAGACACCTGACACTGCCCTTAGCCTTCCACATGAATGTGTGTCTGTTCCCCCCACACGTGTGTGCAGAAACACTAACGTGTGTACACACCCAAAAGATCTGGCAGCTGAATAACATTTGGGACACCTAGGTAGGACTGAGTAAGGCTGGGAAGGGTGTGAGTGAGCATATGGTCTACCATTCACTCTGGTCTTCCTTGGGGTTGAGTGCATAAGTGTGCATGGCATGGGCTTGTTCATACAAACACACAGTTACTAAAATGATTTAACAGATCCAGGAAGGAGAGAATGAGGCAGCATTCCTACAGCCAAGAGGACATAGAAGCTTGGAGGGCTGGAGAGACGGCTCAGCAGTTAAGAGCACTGACTGCTCTTGCAGAGGACCCAGGTTCGAATCTCAGCACCCACATAGCGGTTAAGAACCGTCAGGCTGGGCATGGTGGCACACACTTTTAATCTCAGCACTCAGAGGCCAGAGGCAGGTGGGTCTCTATGAATTCAAGGCCAGCCTGGTCTACATAGTGAGCTCTAGGCTAGCTGGGACTAAAGGGAGACCCTGTCTCAAAAAAGACCCCCCCCCAAAAAAAAGAAGCTTGGAGTACACATTCCATCTGCAGAGATGATCCACAGCCAACCCTGTTCAAGGAAGTGTGCACATGATCTGGACCCCCCCCCCCATCGTCCAAAACTGCTGGATGCTGAAAATGAACAAAAGGAAAACACGGATGGAAACTCCTCAGAGCCCCCACCATGCTGCCAGTCTGCCTACCAGTTTACGGTGTTAATAACTCTTTAATAAACCTCTTATCCCAAAGGTAATCTGCTTCAATGTCTCTCCTGATTCCTGAATCCCAAATCCCAAATTCTTCCTGACCACCAGGGCAGGTCATGCTCCAGAGCTGTGAGGTCTCCACGTCGCTATGAGGATGTGGGCCATGCACAGAACATTCCTGATGTCCACTGCTGCCCTGAGGCAGGGAAGTAAAAGGACAATAAATATTAACAGGAGGGAGGGGATGTCCAACCATGATGCTCTTGATTGACCTCCAATCAGATGTTAACATGCTCAATTACCATCTTACCTTCTCTAGCCTTCGAAATATTCATGAACTCATAAACAGTCTAGTAGAGGCCAGGTGACCATCTAATAACCTTCTCCTTTAAAGATGGAAGAAACTGAGGCACGATTTGCAAGATAATGCTTTTATCCTCATGACTGAGAAATGTTGTTATTCACGTTGCCTGAAGTATGAGAACCAGGTTCTGTGTTTCAGGGCAGAAAACAGTTTCTTCAGTATCTATAATGATTCCTATCCCAGTTATTCTGACAGACTAGAAATGCCCTTAGTTTTTAGATAGGAGCTGACTTCTTTGCTTTTTAGAGAGATAATATAGTAATAATAATAATAATAATAATAATACCTTCCCAGTCATTCTCACATCTTTTCTCTTTCTACTTACAATCTCAGGGAAATTTCAAATTTATCTTCTCCCATAGCAATCTGATTGATGATCTTCTGGTGTTTGGCTCAGTTATTTACTGTGTTTAATAAGAATTTTAATTCTACTCTTGAGTTTCCAGCTTTCAGACTTATTTATTCATTTTGCATGTCTATTATACCTTAGCTTTGATTCTTCCCTCCCAATTCCTGTGTTTTCAAATACATTTCTGCCTTTTTAAAAGTAATATAGAAATAGATGGAAGAACACATTCACAGAGCAAGGACAGTAAAGAACACATTTTTGTCATTTTCTGGAATCCATTCAACATTTGTCATGAAATATTTGTGACTAGCACTATGCTAACTTGGTGATGGAGATAGAAATACAAGCAAGATTTGACTTATTATCAAAGTGTGCAGACAAATGTGTCTGCAGGTGTGTATTAAAAATGACCTGTTAGGGGGCTGGAGAGATGGCTCAGTGGTTAAGAGCACCGACTGCTCTAGCAGAAGACGCAGGTTCAATTCCCAGCACCCACATAGTGGCTAAGAACCGTCTTTAACTCCAGTTCCAGGGGAATCCGACACCCTCTTCTGACCTCCGTGGCATTGCATGACACGGGTGCACAAACCTACATGCAGACAGTATACTCATACACATAAAAAATAAATGAATAATTTTTTTTTTTGTTTTTTTGAGACAGGGTCTCCTTGTAGTCCCAGCTGTCCTGGAACTCACTCTGTAGACCAGGCTGGCCTTGAACTCACAAAGATCCACCTGCCTCTGCCTCCCAAGTGCTAGGATTAAAGGTGTGCGCACCACGCCCGGCTTAAATAAATAATTTTTTAAAAAATAAAAATTACTTGTTAGGGGGCTGGGGGATGGCTCAGTTGGTGGAATGTTTGCTGTGCAAGCCTGAGGACCTGGGTTCAGATCCCCAACCACTCATAGAAAAAGCCTGATGAAATGGTACATACCTTGTATGTAATTCCAATGCTGGGTGTGGTGGTTTGAATGAGAAATATCTCCATTGGCTCAAATATTTGAACCCTTGGTCAGTTAGCGCTGCTCTTTGGGGAGGAGCTGGAGAGAGGACGTCACTGGGGCTGAGCTTTGAGCGTTCCTAGCCTTCCCTTCTCCCAGATCGTCTCTCTGCTTCCTGCAAGTGCTGGAAGACGTGAGCTCTCAGCTCTCTGCTCTGGCTGCCTCCCCGCCATGATGAGCTCCTATCCCTCCGGAACCCCAAGCCCAATAAACTCTTCCTTCCATAAGTGGCCTTGGTCATGGTGTTTTATCATAGCGGAGAACCCGTGAGACTCACTGGCCAGCCAGTCTAACCTACTTCCACGCCAGTTCCAAGCCAAGTGGAAAGACCCTGTCTCAAAGACACAAGGCAGACAGCGCCTGAGGAATGACACCCACGATTGACCTCTGGCCTCCACATACATGTACTCAAACACACATATGTACACATAATCAATAATTACATGTTAGGGGCTGGGAGTGCAGCTCAGCAATATAGCATTTGCCTGATATGCAAAAGTCTCTGGGTTCACCTGAGTGAAAAGAGCTACACAGGGGGGATCTCTATACAAGACTTCAAACTATACTACAGGGCTATAGTCATAAAAACAGCCTGGTACTGGCACAAAAACAGACCTGTTGACCAATGGAACAAAACCGAAGATCCAAATCTGAGCACATACAATTTCAGCCATCTCATATTTGACAAGGGGGCCAAGAAGCCACAATGGAGAAAAGACAGCATCTTCAGCAAGTGGTGTTGGCAAAACTGGATCACCACTTGTAGAAGAATGAAATTAAACCCCTACCTCTCACCCTGTACAAAAGTCAACTCCAGATGGATTAAAGACCTCAACGTGAAACCCCAAACTCTGAAGGTGATAGAAGAAAAAGTTGGCAGCAGACTACAAGACATAGGCGTAGGAAAAGACTTCCTAAATCAGACAGCAGCTGCACAAGAATTAAGGTCGACAATTGACAAATGGGACCTCATCAAACTCAAAAGCTTCTGTACATCAAAAGAAACAATCAAGGAAGTGAAGAGAAATCCCACAGAGTGGGAGGAAACCTTCACTGCAGATACATCTGACAAAGCATTGATTTCCAGAATATATAAACTACTCAAAAAACAAAGAAAAAAGAAAACAAATGACCCGCTCAATAGATGGAGCAAAGAACTGAACAGAGACTTCACAAGCGAGGAATTAGAGATGTCTGAGAAACACCTCAAGAACTGTTCAACATCACTAATCATTAAGGAAATGCAAATGAAAACCACTTTAAGATATCATCTTACTCCAATAAGACTGGCTAGGATCAAGAAAACAAATGATACCAAGTGCTGGAGAGGTTGTGGGGAAAGGGGAACACTCATCCACTGCTGGTGGGAATGTAAACTCGTACAGCCACTATGGAAAGCAGTGTGGAGAACCCTTGGAAGACTTGGAATGAACTTGCCACCCGACCCAGCCATACCACTCCTGGGCATGTACCCTCAAGACTTACGCCACCACAGAGATACATGCACGGCCATGTTTATTGCAGCTCTCTTCACAATAGCAAGGAGCTGGAACCAACCTAAATGCCCCTCAACTGACGAGTGGATAGAGAAAATGTGGTACATCTACACAATGGAGTTCTATGCAGCAGTAAAGAAAGACGACATCACGAGCTTTGCAGGAAAATGGCTGGAGCTAGAGGACATCATGCTGAGTGAAGTAACACAGTCCCAGAAAAACAAACGACGAATGGTATCCCTCATCTGTGGATGCTAGTGCCAATTACCCAGTTGTAAGTATTTCTTGTGTAGGGCCCCCTGAGCTTTTGTACAAAGCAGTTGGGCGTAATGCATTTTGGAAACAAAAACAACAACAACAACAACAACAACAACAGAAAAGACTGCATCAAAGAACTGACTGAAACAGTGAACTTCTGCTCAAAACAGTCAACTTCCCCATGGAAAATATTGAGAAAGACTAAGAGATGAAAAGCATGTTTGGCAGAATGCATGAGCTCTGGCGGGGTGGGGGAATGGGTGGGAACACGGGTCTAGATTTGTTAAAAATAAATAAATAAATAAATTTATGTGAAAAAAAAAAGTCTCTGGGTTCAATCCCCAGACCAGGGAAGACCCCAACCCATTAACAATTGTAATCGAAATGCAAGATAGAAAGCATCACCTGCCTTAAAGAAAAGCTTAAATCTTAGCCAGGTGTGGTGGTGTACACCTTTAATCCCAGCACTTGGGAGGCAGAGGCAGGCAGATCTCTGTGAGTTCAAAGCCAGCCTGGTCTACAGAGTGAGCTCCATGCTAGCTGGAACTAAAGGGAGACCCTGTCTCAAAAAGACAAATAAAAAAAAGAAAGGAAAGAAAAGAAAAGTTTAAATCTCAAAAAAAAAAAATAAAATAAAAAAAAAAAAATAAAAAAGCACTGTGAAAGTTGTGCATTTAAAGCATTTTTTTTCTTCTGGCTCCAACAAAGAGGTCTACAGCAAATTTTTTCACTGATTCTAAGAATAGAAGTCTTTTTCATAATTTGGTTTTTCAACATAATTATTTAAATAAAGTAAGCTCTCCCTTGGTTGCCTGTCAGCAACCATGCATGAGATAGGGTTGGCCTCGTCCACACCATCCTTTACTCACGTGATGACATGATGATCAAGGCTGCAGGTGGAGAACAATAGCTGGGCAGCCTCCATCCCGGCTCCAAATGCAGCTCAGATCTTTGAGACTCTAAATCGACCTATGTGAAAAACCACACAACTCCAGGGAGCTGCAGAGTACTTCCGCCATAAATCTTACTTCTCACAAGTATACGTGCAAGTATATGGAACTACTCTTCCCAGGATCCAATTATGCAGCACAACTGCTTTGTGGGAGGAGAAAAAAAAAGTCCTACTTTTCTTTGATCCTGTTGGTTTGGGGGAATTGCTGAGGTTGAGTGGATAGAGAAAGGAAGGGTGGGCAGAAAGCAGTTCGGCTGATGTAGGAGAGGCGTCTCTCTCTTAGCTGGCCTCTCTCTGACCCCTAGCTCTGATGTTCCCTCCAGGAGACCCCACTGCAATCTGATAACTGTGCTTTTCATTCAGTGCTATGGTGCATAATGCCTCTTGTTCTGAGTCTTTCTGGGCATCTGCGAAGGAAGTTGGATGAGCTACGACGGGGCTGTTCTCCAGACCATATTCCTCTACCATCCACAGATGCTTTTTAATCTTCTCCATCCCAAATATGACAAGCAGAAGTGAAATTAAAAATAGAACCAAAGTTAACCACGCAAGAGCCCAGCATATGTTTATGTGGTGTGTGTCAAAGGAATATATAAGCCTGCGTTCGCATGGTACATGCCCTATAAATCCAAGACTAACAGCCATAGTGGAAATGGTCAAGGTCTGTGTGGGAGCCTATAGCATGAACAGAGAAAAGCTGATTTTGTCAGTGGCTAAAATGCAACCATTTATTGTGTCATTGGGTATCGATAGTGTGCTAAGCTTTATGCTAACTGCTGAAACTGAGACTAAAATACAAGCAAAATATGGTCCTTGTTCTCAAATAACTGTGCGGATGTGTCGTGCATGTACTTTAACCGTGCACACAAATGGACTGGCAAAATGGTTCAATGGGTAACGTACTTGCTGCACATACATGAGGACCTGAGTTTAGATCCCTAGCACTTACATAAAAAGCTAGACACGACTGTATGTGCCTGTAACCCCAACACGGGGTGGGGGACAGAGACTGGTGGATCCCCAGGTCTTGCTCATTGGCTCGTCTGGCCTAGCAGATGTGCAGGTAAAAATGAGAGACTCTGTCTCAAAAAATACTATGAAGAGGAATCAAAGAAGACATATGACTTTGACCCCTAGTCTCAATGGGCAGATACACACACACACACACACACACACACACACACACACACA
>VZQC01004268.1:1597771-1653246 GCA_009823505.1 Rhizomys pruinosus
GTGCACAAACTTGCATGCAGACAGTACATTCATACACATACAGAAATAAATAAAATTAAAAAAAATATATAGGTGGAAAATGATTGAGGAAAGACAGTATTGATCACCACCCTCCATACTTATACACTCCACAGACACATGTGTTCTCCTTTACACTGACAAGTACATGCAGACAATAAACACAATTTAAAAAGCGCTAATCGGACCAGGTGTGGCGGTGCATGCCTCTAATCCCAGCACTTAGAAGGCAGAGGCAGGTGGATCTCTAAGTTCAAGGCCAGCCTAGTCTACATAGTGAGTTCCAGGTGGACTGAGGCTACAGGGAGACGGTGTCTCAACAACAAACAACAAATGCCCAAACAAATAAATAAAATAAAAAGCACTAATCATAAAAAAATTGATAAATAAGGTTTCATCTCAATTAAATTATCTGCCCATCAAAAAGTACTACTAGAATAGTAAGTATACATATGGCAGACTTAGACAAAATATATACTATGTGTAATTAGAGATCACACAAACATAACTAATGATACATTACATATTATATGTTACATGTAAAATATTGTATATATGCCATATATGAAAAGATGGTGTCTTAGTTTCTTTTCCTGTTGCTTTGATAAAATACCCTGACAAGAGCAACTCAAGAGGTAAAGGGCTCACAGATTAAGACACCTCACAGCAGGAGGGTCAAGGCTGCAGGAGCTGGAGGCACTGGTCACACACATCCACACCCAGGAAGCAGAAAGCAACGCACACCTCTGCTCAGCTCAGCTCAGCTCACCTTCTCCTTGCCAGGTACCAGGACACACTCTCAAGGCATGGTGCTGGCCACTGTTACTCTGGGTCCTCCAACCTCAATTAACCCAATCAATACAATCCCTCACAGGCATGCTTAAGTCTAGCTAGTCCCTCACAGATACCCTAGAGATCTGTTTCCCCGGGTGATTCTGAATAGCACCAAATTAACAACCAACATTAATCATCACAGATAGACAGGCAAATGTAGATCAGTTAAAGTACTCAGACCTAGAGCATATCTCTGAAAAACTACTACAAACAATCAAGAGATAACCAGTTTTAAAAACCAGGGCAGGCTGGGCATGGTAGCACATGCCTTTAATCCCAGTATGGGGAGGCAGAAGCAGGGGGAATCTCTGTGAGATCAAGGCCAGCCTGGTATACCTAGTGAGTTCCAGGCCAACTCAGGCTGCAGGAAAACCCTGGCTCAAAAAGACAAAAAACAAAAAAGACAAAAAAACAAACAAACAGAACAAAACATATAAACAGACACTGCACTAAAGAAGGATATGCAGGGACTAGCAAGGTATCTCAGCACATAAAGGAGCTTGCTGCTAAGCAGACAACCTGAGTTCAGTCCCCAGAGTCCACATGGAGAAAGGCAAGAACAACGTCTACAAATTGTCCTGTGACAAGTGTGCTGGCACACACTTGTGCATACACCACACACGCACACACATGCACATACACAAGCACGACATACACACATACACATGCACACACAAATTTAAAGGAATATGCGTGTGCTAAAAAGCTGATAACACGGTGTGTTTGACAACAGAAGTCAGCAGTAAAATATAAATTAAAATCACAGAGAAGTTTGGGGAGGTAGCTCAGTGGCAGAGCATTTGTCTAGTCTATCCCAGGGCCTGGCTTCAATCCCCAGCACAGGCGATGTGGAAGGAAGAAACAAAACCAAACCCACAGTGAAGTATATTTCAAACTTTCCAGACTGATCAGAATAGAAACAAAAATCCACTAACCAATACCAAATGCCCATGAGCTCTCGGACTCTGTTGTCACAGATGGGAGTTTAAGATGGCACCATCACTTTGGAAAATAAATCTCACTCTATGATCCAACAGTTTTTTCCTTGGTGTGTACCCAGGAGCAATGGAAACACAAAAGCACAAAAAGACTTGGTGGAGCATATTCATGGCAGTCGAATTTAAAATAATTCCGAGAGCTGGGTGTGGTGGCACATGCCTTTAATCCTAGCACTTGGGAGGCACAGGCAGGCGGATCTCTGTGAGTTCAAGGCCAGCCTGGTCTACAGAGTGAGTTCTAGGACACCTGGGGCTACAGGGAGACCCTGTCTCGAAAACACCAAAAAAATAAAAATAAAAATAATAAAATAATCCCAAGCAAAACACATGTTTAAGATGAGCCAATGACCTGGGATAGAGTTGCCCATAGAAGGACTCAGCCATGCACTGGTACAAGACATGGGTGGGTCTCTACAACATCATCCTGAGTGAAGGAACTCAGATCTAAAGGCCTAACATTGCCTGATTCCAGAGCAGTGACAAAATCAGAGAGAGCCTTACGAAGCAATCCACAGGAATTTTCCGAGGTAGGGCATGGTCTATAGCTGGTTTATAAATAGTCATCCAAATCCTACAAAAATGAATGCTTCAGATCTGGGCACAGTTATCTTACCTCAATTTAAATAAAACAGAATATATTTTATAAGGTCTTAGATGACTTGACCTCTGCCACCTCCTTATCCTCATCTCCCATCATCCTCTACCAAGTCCACTCCAGCCATGCAGACCTTCCTGTGTCTCAAACATACCCCATATCTTCTAACTCAGGGACAGGTCCTTGTCCTTGCCTCTTTCTAGAAAGATCCCCCCTTGGCAGCATCATGCTTATTTCTCTAACTCTATCAAGTCTTCCCAAATACCACCTTATTAAAGAAGCCCTTTCTCAACCATCTGTATCCATTCTCAATGGTGGTTCCTCCATTCCCCATCCCAACTCACCCAGTATGTCAGGCCTTAGCACTTGCCAACACCTTGTATATAAAATGTTCATTATACCTGTGCTTATTGACTGGTCTCTTCCTGGAATGAGCATATATCTTGGCAGCAGGGACTTCATTTTGCTTGGTGCTGTTTCCTGAGCATCCAGAACCATTTCTGGCCTGGAGGAAACATCCATTAAGTAGTTGTCAAATGAGTGAATGAACAGAGGAGCAGAAGGTGACGGCACAGCAGATGAAAACCATCACTGTACGCTTTCTAAAAAAATCAGACTTCTCTTTCAAGTGACTGGCCAAAACGCTGCATTTTAAGATCCAAATCAAATGAATAGCAGATGTGTTTTAGGAAAAATAAACAACGTGCTTGAAAGAAGTCTGTGATACTTTCAAGGACCTATGTAGCCAGCTCAGACAAAACTTTTAAAATGAGAAATGGCACAGGATGGTACGTGAGACTGTCCTTTGTGTTGGGTTGAAAGCCCTGAGTGAGTTCCGTAGTTCTTTCCCTGGGGCACTGCCCAGGCTGGCCGTAGAGTTGCTGAGTGGCTGACATTAACATTCCATAGTCACATCCATCCTGAACTAGAGGTCTGAAAGCTATTGAAACTGTAAAACAAACTGGGGGGGGGGGGCAGGGGGGAGCTCGTTCTAAGCTTAGATATGGTGTCACAGAACTGGACTGGCTCTGGATTCCAAATCAGTTCTGATATTGATTAGTGACCTTAAGTAATCAGCTAAAATCTTAAAGCTCCCAGTCCTTCAACTGGGAAAGAGGGGATGAGAACGCACCTAAGATCTCTTTTTAATTCTCAAATTTCTGGGGCTGGAGAGATGGCTCAGTGGTTAAGAGCACCAACTGCTCTTGCAGAGGACTCGGGTTCAATTCCCAGCACCCACATGGTGGCTAAGAACCATCTTTAAGCTGGGTGTTGTGGTGCACACCTTTAATCCTAGCACTGGGGAGGCAGAGGCAGGCGGATCTTTGTGAGTTCAAGGCCAGCCTGGTTTATAGGCCTAGTTCCAGGCCAGCTGGGGCTACAGGGAGACCCTGTCTCAAAAACACCAAAAAAAAAAAAAAAAGTTTTAAATTTCTTTGTTCTATGCCAGGTGTGGTGGTGCACGCCTTTAATCCCAGTACTTGGGAGGCAGAGGCAGGTGGATCTCTGTGGGTTCAAGGCCAGCCTGGTCTACACAGCAAGCTCCAGGCCAGCTGGGACTAAAGAGAGACCCTGTCTCAAAAAGATTAAAAAATTTTTTTCTTTATTTTGTGACATATGTACCTCTAACTCAAGAGTTTACCTGTTGTAAAATCCACATTTTTAAAACTTGACATATTGTAAATGTTATTGCTGTTTCTTTTTATACTTGATGGCATTCTCTTTTTTAAAGTTTTTTTTTGGCATTTTTCTTGAATCTTTTTCAGTTTTCATACAGTATAGTTTGATGGCACCTAGGTCCACTCCCCTCTCCACGCATACCCCAACCACCCCCTCCCAATTTAAAGAACTCTCTTATGTATATAATATGGCCTATAGAGTATGGTTTGTGTTCCCCACTGTCTGTCAGTGTGAATCATCCACTGGGCCCACCAAGAGTCCCAACCCTGTGAGACACTGCCTGTCCCCTTCCCAGTGGCCATAGACTTGATGACATTCTTTAACATGAGAGATTTCAGGTCTCTTTTCCCATACTTTTTACCCATAGTCATAAGTAAATGGATTTAAGTACTTGTGTTCCTTAACTATGTTTCAACACTTTTACACTATAAGTCAATAAATATGAATGAATTAATGAATGAATGTAGGAGCTGGAGAGATGGCCTAGCGGTTAAGAGCGCTGACTGCTCTTGCAAAGGACCCATGTATGATCCCCAGCACCCACATGGCGGCTGAGAACCATCTTTAACTCCAGTTCCAGGGGAATCCAACACCCTCTTCTGACCTCTGCGGCATTGCACGACACAGGTGCACAAACCTACATGCAGATAGTACATTCATACACATACAAAAATAAATAAATTTTTTAAAAAATGAATGAATGTGTATCTATGTCAGCCAAACATGGTGCCCACTGTAAATCTGTTTCCAAAATAGATTTGCCTTCCATTCATACCTCTGTCACTTAAAAATACAGGGACTTTCCTATCTGTCAGCGATACAATCGAGATAAAAATTTCACTTTTTCTTTATTCATAAGTTATTATGAAAATCAAATGAATATAATATGGAAATCTTAGTACAATGGAATGCGCACACGTGGAGTGGTTTTATTATGCTATTGGACTCTGGGAACCACATGAAGCCCACATAGAAATGCTGGAGTTTGGGAAGAAGTTTTGCACCTTTAGGCATATGGAGTAGAGACTAACTGAGGTCTCGTTCACAAAGCACAGAACTTGGTAAACTAGCAGAAGCATCATAAAAAACAAGGCATATTTGAGTTAAACAGGCAGAATTCAACCCCAATTGGGGTTTATACATTGTGTGGATTTGAGTAAGTTGCTCGGTACTTCTCTATAAAGAACTAGTTTGAGAGTTCTCAGTTCTCTGGAAGCTAAATGTCCAGCTTTTCCTATTGACTTTTTCTTTTTTCCTTCTGGAGATCAGACTCCTTTAGTAATAAATCAACTAGATTCTGACACTGTTCAGGGGTGCTGTTTTCCTAAGTAGAACATTTTAAAATGGCATTGTCTAACTATTCCTTCTTAGTCTACAGAAACGAAATGGTTGTTGGCAAATTAACCTGTTATCCTGAGATCTTGCTAAATTCACTAATTACTTCTAACCTCTTTTTTTCAGTTTCTTATTACAGATAAAAGATCATTCTTTTTTAAATTTATTTATTATTTTTTATATGTATGAGTGTACTGTCTGCATGTAGGTTGGTGCACCCATGTCATGCAATTCCGCGGAGGTCAGATGAGGGCGTTGGATTCCCCTAGAACTGGAGTTAAAGGTGGTTCTTAGCCTCCACGTGGGTGCTGGGAATCAAACCCAGATCCTCTGCAAGAGCAGTTGGCACTCTTAACCACTGAGCCACCTCTCCAGCCCCAACAATCATTCTTGAATAAAGATAGGTTTAATTTTTTCCCAGATATATGCCTTCTATTTCTGTCCATTTTTCAAAGAGCAAAATAATCAGAAAGACTCAGGGGCGGGGGGTAGCTCTAGCTCTAAGCTCTCAACAGGAGGCTGTGGGGGCAGCTATGAGAAAAAAATGAAGACCTGGTTTCTCTTTTTTAATTTATTATTTTTATTTTATGTGAAAGAGTACATTGTCTGTGTGTATGTAAGTGTACCATGTCATGCAATGCCCAAGGAGGCCAGAAGAGGGCAGATTCCCCTGGAACTGGCCACTCCCAGACCTGATTAATAAGCCATGTTGCTGAATTTGGGCGCCCTTCCTGGCAACAGCTGTATGCAGCCCCCTTCACTGTGATTGGTTTCCTCCTGCGCTGAGCTGGTAAACAGCATGTAAATATCTATAGAGGCATGTGCGGGCTGAGAACTATGTAACTGTGTGATTAAGTTGACCTTTTTGATAATTAGATGAGCTCTGATGCTCTCTGTACTGATTGCTAGAAGCTTCCTATGTACCCTGTACTGGAAAATAAAGTTTTGAGTTTTGCCCTCCAAGGCCCTCCCAGAGTGGGTTTCGCTCTTTCACACTTACCCTCTGTAGAGATGGGACCAAGGACTGGCCATATGAAGCTTACACCCATCCCTAACACCCACAGTTAGGGATGGGTGTAAGCTGCCCTGTGGGTGGTGGGAATTGAACTAGGGTCTTCTGCAAGAGCAGCCAGTGCTCTTAACTGCTGAGCCATTTCTCCAGCCTGGCTTTTTTATGTTTAAAAGAGGAATAGGTGGGCTGGAGAGATGGCTCAGCAGTTAAGAGCACCAACTGCTCTTGCAGAGGACCTGGGTTTGATTCCCAGCATGCACATGGCGGCTAAGAACCGTGTTTAACTCCAGTTCCAGGGGAACCCAACACCCTCTTCTGACCTCCATAACATTGCGCGACATGGGTGCACCAACCTACATACAGACAGTACACTCATACATGTAAAAAAATAATAAATAAAAAAATAAAAAAACAAAAGAGGAATAGGAATTCTGCCCCCCCCCCAGGCAATGCAAGATCATGTACAGACACAAAGATCATGTACAGACACAAAGATCATGTACAGACACAAAGATCATGTACAAACAGAAAGACCATGTACAGACATAAAGATCATGTACAGACATAAAGATCATGTACAGACATAACGATCATGTACAGACATAAAGATGGCAGAACCAGCAGAGTGGCTCAGCAGGTAAAAGCACTTCCTGTTCAAGGTGGCTCCCTGAGTTCAATCCCTGGAACCCATGCATGGAAGGAGAGAACCAACTCTTGAAAGGTGCCCTTGCCCAATAGTCAAGATTTTCAAGCAACAAAGCCATGCTTAACAGGTATTACCTGATCTCAGACTTTGGGGAATTGCAGGACCTAAAGGTAATAGCTTGGAGCACACACAGTTGAAATGAGACCTTCAAGTTAGATGGGGACTGCCCAGTTTAATAGGAATCGCCTGGTTGAACAGGTTCTTTTATTTGGTTCTTTGGCAGAGCAAGCTTTAGAATCCAGCAGGTAAACTCTTAGTAGATTTGCAAAACAGTATGTTGTTAAAATTCACTGCTATTATGCCCCGTTGGCCTAATAGGATTCTTGGATTGTCAAATCTACTGGCGATCCTGTTTTCCTTTCACCTTCCATTCTGTGAGGCTGGCTTCTCGCCTCCTATCTCAGACAGCTCTCCATGCAAACTTCATGTTAGTGTACAGTGGCAGGGTTGTCTGTTTCATCTGCTGCTGTCTCTTTTCACACACGCACACACACACACACACACACACACACACACACGTATGTCAGCAACACTTCCCTACACAGTCAGGCCATACCTCCCTCTTGGCTTCATGGCTATAGAGTGAGCAGGGAGTTTATTAATTACTTCCTCAAGATTTTAAAAGGATGTAGACTCAGCTGTGAATCACAGAGTCTCCTGGCCCTGTGTTTCCCACTGTGACGACTACTCAGGCCACCCAGTACACTCCATTCAGTCACTGTGATCACTAGTCCTTACATCTTTTTATCCACTCTAATCAGATGGCTCCCAGGAGCCCTTGAGTGCCTTCTGATCTGGAACAGTCGTCTCTGCCCTTCTTCCTGTAGTGCCTTGGATTTGGAATGAGAAAGCATGTATCTGCAGAGACTTTCCCAGAGGAAAGCTCCCAGAAATAAAAAGATGTTGCTTGGTATACTATCCTTCTGATCAGTTTTCAAATGCTCTCAAGTTTACAAAGATGTTAAAGATTAGGATGACTAAGCTTAATATGGAAAGATGTGACTGTACTGACCAGTGACTCCTGTCGCTATTGCTGTTTAACTCCTTCCTGTAGATCCCTCATGTGCGGCAAATTCACAGCTGGATGTGGTCAAGGGGAGAAATTGTATTTCCAAACTTTGGAAAACTTAGGGACAAATCCTCTCAAAGTACCTGTGTTTTTACTTCCTACTGAAACAAAACATAATTATTTTGTTTGTTATTTATTCGGTTTTGTCTTTTGTTTTTAGAGGTAGGTTCTCATGGAGCCCAGGCTTGCCTTGAGTTTACTACCTAGCTGTCTCCATCTCTCAAATTCTGGTATTATAGATCTACACTCCCTGTGTCCAACTTGAAGATAGCTCATCTTGGCTTGGAATATCGTCTGGTCAGGGTCACTGAATAGATACTTGGTTCATCTTCTTTGGGAAAGACCAAGCACTTTCAAAAACACCCACACCATTCTTTAAACATGTCTTCCAATGATTATCACCTCATTCAACTTAAATTTAAATGATCTATTGTTCCCATGTTCACTATCCTTATAGAAAAAGGAGAATCATGTGCTTTTGTTCATACGTATATTCACAAAGTTATATATGTGTGTGGTCATTCATTTCTTTTGTACTAACTGGCCCCTATTTCTCACATAGATGGGCAAAGGCAAGGATCTGAGCCCTGTGAAGAAGTCCAGGCCTGCATGCTAGTGTAGTTGGTGGTTTTCCAGAGTCTTAAGAATGAGTGTGAATTTGGCCCACAGCCCATGAGCAGTCAATGACCTCAGCACAGACTAAAGATAACCACCGTGGGAGAAAGATCCACTTGTTTCTTCACAGTTGGCCCCAGTCCTTTCTTAACATTTGAGAACCACAGGGATGACCCATCTTCCCAAGCCTGTTGCATACAAATGAAAAGCAAACTCGGGGTACAGTGCTGAAAAGCAGAGACAGAGTGGTTCTTTGCTGACTTCTCTTCTTCCTTCAACAGCATGACGAGAAAGCACATCTTCCAAGTTACTAAAGCTTTAAACGAGAACAGCTCCCTCCCCAAGGAAGATCTATTAAGAGGAAACCAACTTTGATGCTGCTTTCCCTTTCCCCTCACCAAGAAAAGCACCATTTATAAAGAGTAAAGAGAAGAAACTTCTCAATTGTGGAACAGGAAGTCCCATTAAAAAAAAAATCATTGTAGCCGGGCGTGGTGGCGCACACCTTTAATCCTAGCACTTGGGAGGCAGAGGCAGGCGGATCTTTGTGAGTTCAAGGCCAGCCTGGTCTACAGAGTGAGTTCCAGGACAGCTGGGACTACAGGGAGACCCTGTCTTGAAAAGACCAAAAAAAAAAAAAAATCATTGCTTCTCCTCATAATGAATGAGCCGTGCAACTATGGACCTATCATTCTTCTTTGCTGTACCAAATGCTACAACTTTACAATGGAAATCATTCAGCTTTAGCCTGAAGGCTCCCTAGAAGACATGATATCATGGTATGAACTGATTTTATTCCATGAAGCTGCTTTAATCCAGACTCCAACCAGATGCAGGAAGTTTCTGGAACATGGCTTCCCATATACCACAGAAAGTGGAGAGAGAGAGAGAGAGAGAGAGAGAGAGAGAGAGAGAGAGAGAATGCTTCCCTGAACAAGAAGCGGTTGTAAGGTAGGGGAAGCTCAAGTTCTACTTAAATCCAAATTGCTATGAGCAAGGTCAGCTTGACCTACCCAGGGTGTATGTAGCACACAGGGCAATATCCAGGAAGAGGGCTTCAACCAGAAATCAGAAGAAAGTAGACGGCTGGAAAGAACACATTATTTCAACTGGAGAGAAGAGCCTTTCCTGTATCTAGTCTTGCCCAAGGTCATATCTGAAAACTCAAAAGTTGTTCTCATTCCTTAATCCTCTTGAAAAGCATTGTAGACTACCAGACAGTATCACACTTGGAAAGTTGTCTTCCCAGTTCTCAGATCACATGAACAATTTAACTGTCTTTGAGAAGATGAACATGCAAAGGTGTCTCCTTCTCCTGGGATGGGGATGGCCACTTCATTGCCACATGGCCTGATGATGATCCAGTGCATGAGCTCTCTTTGCACAGTTAACAAACGTCGATATCCTGGGAAAACAACCCAGGATCTGGGGAATACTAACACATTGGAGACAAAGAAAGTTAGATAGATAGAAAGTTAGCTTCATTTTCCTTCCTCTGCAGCAAACCATTTGATTCCAATACATGAATCTACTGCTGAAGAAGACAGTGACTAAAATATATGAAATTAAAATATCATGGGTGCTATTTGACCAGATTTTCATGTCTCCTCATACATTGTAAAGAACTTTTTTCTTGATTCCTATTAAAAGTTCTAGATCCAAGGCAGATATGGGGGCACCCATCTTTAATCCTACCATTCAGGAAGCAGAGACAGGCATATCTCTGTGAGACTGAGATCAGCCTGCTCTATACAGTGAGTTCCAGGCCAGTTGGGGCTATAGGGAGACCCTGTCTCAAAAAATTGTAGATACAATAGAAATACTGTATATCTAGTCTATAATGTGGTAGACAGAGTCAGATCTAGCTACTGTATATCTAGTCTATAATGTGGTAGACAGAGTCAGATCTAGCTACTTTATATCTAGTCTATAATGAGGTAGACAGAGTCAGATCTAGCTACTGTATATCTAGTCTATAATGAGGTAGACAGAGTCAGATCTAGCTACTGTATATCTATCTATAGTGTGGTAGACAGAGTCAGATCTAACTACTTTATATCTAGTCTATAATGTGGTAGACAGAGTCAGATCTAGCTACCTTGAACACCTGAAATGTAGCTAGTACGACTAAGGAAATAAAATTTGATATTATTTAATTAACTTAAATTTACATGCCCAATGGCTGCTTTTCATTTAAATTTCCATATTCAAGCTGTAAGCTGCTCTATTTCCACTGGCTATGAGATGCCCTCTCTGACACATTATTAACTCCTAAATAGTAGTCTAAATTGTCAACTTAGGATATAGCTGATGGGAAAAAATGACTATGAGGTTTAAAAAATATATATTTAAAGCTACTACAGGGAGATAGGTGGTCATCGACAGATGGCTGTAATTAAATAGCACATGTACCTTAAATGGAATGAAAATGAAATGACCTCTAGATTCTCCCAAGTCAAAGGGAAGTTAGTCATAATTGTGATCTCCCAACTGGGTTTACTTTAAGTCAAGGTTAAATCATCTAGAATTGCTTTTACTTGTTCTTATTGACTTTCTGAAAGAAGGCTGGACATCCCCCTTGCAATGGAGCCTTCATCACTGGGTGTACAGTTGGGCTATCCAAAACCATATTCCACTCTACTAAAAGCCCTTCTTTTGTGGTACAAAAGGAATTATGATTATGACCAAGTAGCTGACAGCAGCAACTTTCCATTTCCTGCAATTGCGACATCAAACCCAAACATCTTTCCACCATCCCACTGCACAACCGCTGCCCAAGGAAGCAGAAAAATAAAAATAAAAAAGCAAACTCTGATGGTTTCCAGATTGATCCCCCAAATGACTGTTAAACGCTTTGAGTAGCATTAGGGGAAATTATGCAAATACTAAGCTCCCTTCCCCTGGAGGTAAAAGCCATGGAGCTATGAACCGCTGGTCTTGGAAGGGACTTGGTATGGTTCAGTGTCATTCCGCAGGTTAGGAAATGGCCCAACACATTAACTGAAAACAAAGCAAAGAGGACTAAGGAAGAGGAAAGGAAGGCCCACTCGTGAGTCTCTGCTTTGCCCCATGGTGGGGATTTTCCACATGTCCAGTCCTCTCTCCTCACACCCTGCTTGCCCACGAAGCCAGAGCCGGTGCTCCTTCCCATTCACCATTCTGAACCTATCATCCCAGAGTATTATTGGTCCACATAGGATTTCCAAAAGTTCTCTCTCTAGGAGAGATGAGGTGGGTGGGTCTCATCACACAGCACACTGAACTCTCACAAGCGTGCCCTCTCTTCAGTGGTCCTCTTCAGAGAGCCAGTGGAAAGATAAGGAAGGGGATGTGCTTCCTTCAGCCTGTTTCCCAGAAGCACAGAAGACATCGTTACACTGCCTTTATCTAGTTCTCTAGCCCTCCCTCCCAAGCCTCTAAATCCCTCTCCTTTTCCTTGCATACATCAACATGGATATCATTTTCTTTTTTTTTTTTTTTTTGCCTTGTTGAGAAAGGGTCTCCCTGTAGCTCCAGCTGTCCTGGAACTCACTCTGCAGACCAGGCTGGCCTTGAACTCACAAAGATCCGCCTGCCTCTGCCTCCCAAGTGCTAGGATTAAAGGTGTGCGCCACCACACCCGGACCTGGATATCATTTTCAAAACCCTTCAATGACTTAAATTTCATTAGGTTACAGTTTTGAACTCCTTTAGCCAAGCCTGTCTATATGATCAGAGACCTGCCTTCCTCCCGGACTTTGCCTACTACCACACATCCCTCATTCAACAGCCAGCGTGGCATGTTCCTAGAGAATTCACCAACACATCTGGCAGGGTCTTTGCATCAGTGTCCTCTGTGGGGATATGCTTCAACCCTAAATTTTGTATGACTTGACTTTCCAATTGAGACAAGGGGGGGGCTTCCTTAAGCACCCGAAGACAGAAGCCTCCCCTTTTACTCTAGCCTTTCTCTAGCCCTCCCCGGTTTTCTTCTGTCTCCTCATATGCATTACTTCCCTTGTTTTTCCTACTTAACTATTTGTTTATTATCTTTCTATCTCAAAGAGAAGATGGACACCATATGACTAGGCTCTCTTTCTGCTTTGTTAATCCTTATCCTAAATATCCATGTGCTGGATGAACAAGTGGAAGAAATAAGCTCTTTTCTAACTCTTGGACTTACACACTGAGCACCCATCCATATATGCAAACAAAAAGCCCTCCAACTCCTGCCATCGACCATCCTCAGAGAACAGCAATCCACAACAAAGGACAGCTCAGCTTTGCCTTCAAAGGCATCTTACTAGGGACTCCAGAGACTGGTCATGAAGGTCTTATTCCATGTGATTAGCTTGTGAGGACAGGATGTGGACACTGTGGGGCTGAGCTGTCCAGGGCCACACAGCTAAACTTGTTGATTCTTTCACTCCAGTGCTGTCCCTATCAGTCCACGTGACTGACCCAGTCTTCTATGGCAATGGACCACATGTGTCCTCCTCTGAGCAGAGCACAGAGGAGGACACATGTGGATGCTCTGTATTCTAACATCCAACAGCTCACACATCCACTGATTAGGACAATGGTCTTTGCACAAATTTTGGCTTTCCCTTCAAAGGAGGCAAACAACTTAACCTTTCTCTGAGGAAGACTAATCTCAGTAAGGTCTTCCTATCTCATTATCCTTTCTGAAGGCACTAACATGATGGGCTTCCCAAATCACAGGCTGGCTGGGCCTCTGGGTGGACTGTCATTCATAGCCTCATCCAGAGTTAGTCCTCATCCAGCTTTGTAGATGGAGAAAGAAGCAAAGTGAAAGTTACCCTCTGCCTTAGCATCTCAAGCCAAAATAAGACTGTGATCTCACCCTCTGTTCCCTCTGACCCTCACATGGCAAACGTACAACTATTAGCCCTTACCATGGCTTTAAATGGCTCCTTTCCCTCACCTCAGACATGCCAAGAGTGTAACATATTTAATCTGCTATAGTTTATATTATAAATTCTTTCATAATCTTTAGTGATTAATTACACCCTAGTATTAAATTAGATTTAATATAACTACATCTGAGGTCCCATGGGACGAAGGACAATTAGGCAGTCAGATTGCACAAAGAAAGGCATATTCTAACTTATAATTTTGCTTTAATTGAAATGTGACATGGAGGGGGCTGGAGAGATGGCTCAGCAGAGTGCCGACTGCTCTTGCAGAGGACCCCGGGTTCAGTTCCCAGCACCCACATGGCGGCCGAGAACCATCTTTAACTCCAGTTCCAGGGGAATCCGACGCCCTCTTCTGACCTCTGCGGCATTGCATGACACGGGTGCACAGACCTACATGCAGACAGTACATTCATACACATAAAAAATAATAAATAAAAAAAATTAAAAGAAATGTTTCATGGGAACAGAAAAGAGACAATTTGAGGGGAACTTTTGGGACAGGGGAGGCAGCTGGAAGGTGGACCAGGACCAAGTGCAACGATGTATGAAAGTGTTATAATGAAATTCATTACTTTGTATATGATCTACAACAACTAATAAAAATAAACATTGTAATTCACCATCATTTTTCTAAATTTAAAGGGGTGATTGTGTTTGGGCATTGGAGTCATGAATATTTTTTTTCTTAAATCTTTTTCTTTATTTTGCTTGAGTAATGAGATGAGACTGAGAGGAAAGGGATGAATATGCTGAAGACTAAGCTACGCAGATGCTTGAGAACCATGTCATCCAACCCAGAAAAGACAGAACATGTCTAATAAGAGATGGTTTATTCATATATTTTTTTGAGCCCACTAGTAAGGGCAGTAGACAGAGAAATGGGACCATTAAAAGGAAAAAATAAGAATCAAGACAATTTCCTCTGTAATCTTGTTTGTTTGTTTGTTTGTTTGTTTGTTAGACAGGATCTCCCTATAGCCCCAGCTGGCCTGGAACTCACTCTATAGACCAGACTGGCCTTGAACTCACAGAGATCTGCCTGCCTCTGCCTCCCAAGTGCTAGGATTAAAGGCGTGGGCCACCACGCTCAGCTAAAAGACAGTTCTTAGCCACCATGTGGGTGCTGGGATTCTAACCCAGGTCCTCTGCAAGAGCAGTCAGTGCTCTTAACGACTGAGCCATCTCTCCAGCCCCTCTTCTGTAATCTTTAAAATAATCGTTCAGTAATGAGTCCACTTGCATAAATTAACTTCAATATACAAACTAGGTGTAATTAGCGGACATCTGTGGAACCTAAGGCTAAATGCACACGAGGCTGTTTGTTGACAATAGGATGGTGACAACTTAGAAAGCAGAGAAAGTAGTTCAAGAATGATTATTTCAATCTGTACTGGATGGTTTGTTCATTAGTATAAGGAATGCTACAGTTCTCTCTTCTTTCCCTTCTAAGTGAGAATCATTTGAGATCATGTCATTGGTTCAAAAAAGTATAACCATGTCCACACTTGCAAACATAGGGTATATAATCTGGTGAGGCAATTTGGCCTGACACCTTTGGAAGTGATCATACCTTCATTCCTTTTAATGAAGTGTCCCACTAGACAGAGAAAAGAATGGTTCCTGAAGGTCACTCTGTATGCATACCCTAAGAAAGAAGATGAATGTGTTTAAAGATTTCTAAAACCTAGAGATACCTAAAAATTGCCTTGGGTCTCCATGCTGTAGTTGTCAACTTGATGCATCTGGGTTGAGGGAGCTCACCTGTGGAACCGCCTCCATTGGACTAGTTTGTGGCCATGTCTGTGGGCCATTTACTTGATTGTTGAGTGATGTGGGAGCGCCCAGCCCACTGGGAAGTTGGTCCTGTATTGTAAAAGAAAAGCAGGCTGAGCACAGTCCAGGGAAGCAAGCCAGTAAGCAGCACACCTCCATGGTCTGTGCTCCAGGCTGCTGCCCTGGCTTCCTTTGATGATGGGCTGTGCTTGGAAACCCAGTAAACCCTTTCCTCCCCAAGTTGGTTTTGGTTAGAGTGTTTTATCACAGCAATTGAAGGCAAACTGGAACAGTCTCTTAAGCCAAATCTAAGTTCTCAGAAGTAATTTAATGGCCAAAAGGCAGCAGTTAACCAAAGACCTATTGCAGAAGAATTTTCTTCACCAATCCTTGAGTTTTTAGAACCCCAGGCCTGCATCTAAAATAATCTTTTTCTTATCTTTTTGAGACAGGGTCTCCCTATAGCCCCAGCTGTCCTGGAACTCCTTATGTAGACCAGGCTAGCCTTGAACTCACAGAGATCCTCCTGCCTCTGCCTCCCAAGTGCTGGGATTAAAGGCATGCACCATGCCTGGCTTCTGCATCTAGAATAAAACCATATGATGTAATAGCTTTATAAAACCAGCAAAGAAGAAACCATCACCTTCTAGAAACAGCTAATCGCCTCACCAAAGTAATCAGCCTTTTGTTTTAGCCGAATTCCAACTTCTGGCCAATGTTCACAGCAGGACATTTATGAATGGGGATTTTGTTGGCACTTTTACTATGAATATTTGTCATCAGTTACCTAGGGCATGCCTGCACTCACGGATGTTTGCTGGCTGGGAAGGATGAGGTGCTCAAAAATCCATGTCTCCTCCTTGTTTTCTATTTCCTTTGACTACAATCTCTTTTCCTTCCTCTCCTCCCTCCTTTCACCAAGAGATCCCCTACTCATCCCTTAATGCCCTGTTACAAACATCTCCTCTGCAGGGCAGTTTCTCAGTCTGTTCAAGGAATTTGATCATCACGTTAGTGCATTTAAGAAATAATTATTGGTGGATCTCTGTGAGTTCAAGGCCAGCCTGGTCTACATAGTGAGTTCCAGGCCAGCTGGGACTAAAGGGAGACCTGTCTCAAAAAGACCAAAAAAAAGAAATATGTATATAAAAGAAATTAAATAGAATGTTTATTACTTTGCCTTTTCTTCTTCTTTAGGCTAAAGAGTACAAATGGTTGAAGATGGGCATAACACATGCCTGAAATCATAGCTTGGGATGCTGAAGCAGGAGCACTGTGAAGACGTGTTTCTACAGGTTAAGAAATATAGATTGAATACATTGAGCCAGGCGTGGTGGCGCACACCTTTAATCCTAGCACTTGGGAGGTAGAGGCAGGAGGATCTTTGTGAGTTCAAGGCCAGCCTGGTCTACAGAGCGAGTTNAAAAAAAAAAAAAAAAAAAGAAATAATTATTGAATGCCTACTCTATCTAATCACTAAAATGGATCTTAGAAACGCAGCAATGCACAAAACAGGAACCCTCCATGTGTTTTTATTAATGTGGAAGAAAATTAAGCTTCATATATTGTAGGACCAATTCTTACATTCGCATCCACAAAGTTTTACAATGTGACTTCCTCTTTCTTTCTTTCTTTCTTTTTTTTTTTTTTTTAAGGAAACAATGTCCTATGGGGAAGAAATAAATTTCCTAGTAGCCAACAGTTTCTCCAAGAATGTCAAACCCTAGCCTAGCAGCTTGAATGCATCCTGACAGCATCAATCTCCTTGGGGTTTTGGCACAGTAGTCAAAACACACTCGCTTCTAATTAATCCCCATTTTAACTTGTGGTCTATCATACTGCACCCGCAGCAGAATTCCTTCTGTCCTTGTTGGCTAAAAAGCTGACAAGGCAGATTTGATTATATTTATTGGTCAGTCATCAATAAGAGACCCAGTCCTAGTGATGCCTTTTGTCTACTGGCATGCCCCTGCCTGTGTTCCTTTATACTGGTATTGTCAAAGGATGGAGAGACTTCTTTATTATTTTTATCTTATATTTATGAGTGTATTGCCTGCATGTAGGTAGGTGTACCCGGGCCATGCAGTGCTCAAAGAGGTCAGAAGAGGGCATCAGATCCCCTGGAAATGGAGTTTCAGACATTGTTATCTGTCATGTGGGTGCTGGGGAATTGAACCCCAGTCCTCTGCAAGAACAGTCAGTGCTCTTAACCACTGAGCCATCTCTCCAGCCCGGAAAGTATGGAGAGACTTTAGATTTTGGAAACGGTATGTTAGATTGTTTTCTCATTGCTGGGATCAAATACCTGACAAAAAAGGAACTTAGGGGAAAAAAAGGTTTATCTGGACTGCAGTTTCAGAAGAGATGCAGCCCATCATGGTGGGGAAGGCATGGGTGTTGGAACATGAGGTAACTGGCCACATTATGTCCATAGTCAGAGAGCAGAGCTGACTGCTCTCAACTGCTGCTGCTCAATTTGCTTTCTCATTCTTTCACATTAGCCCATAGAATAATGCCATCCACCTTTAGGGTAGGTGTTTCCACCTCAGTTAGCCAGATCCAGAAACTCCACCACAACCATGCAGAAAGGTTTTTCTATTAGGCAATTCTTGCTCTATCAAACTGATAATCACTATTAACCATCACAGTGTATATCCATTTTAAGTAGAAGCACCCATTTGGAACATGTTGGGAGGTGGCTCCCGGAGGCCCAGATGTCCACTGCAATGTCAGCAGTAAGTTACCTCGTTCGTTAATGGAGGAAAAGCCTTATCTGAAGATAAAGAGTGTTCATCAACTAACTGGCTGTCACCTTTGATAAAGAGGCCACTAAGTAGCATGCAATATGCTGCAGTAAAAATATCTTGAAAGTAACCTCAGAGACACTAAAAATCCAGCAGGCTTTAAAAGAAAGTGGCAGCCAACAGGGACCAAAATAAACCCCTTCAGGACTGTCTCAGCTTAACATGTTAAAATATCCCAAGACCTTTCTCAGCACATATATTATTCAAAGGTCAAAAAATTCCCTGTGCAAATACCTAAAATATCTACAGGATATTTCAGCCAAATGCGACATTAAATTATTTCTCCAGTGAAATTCAGAGTTTATGTCTCAGAATGAGGAAATGGGTGTGTTTCACATATGACCCTCCAGGTCCAACCAGCTCTTGGAAGTCCACTGGAGATGTGGTTCTCAGTGAACTTAGACAGGAGGAAAATTGCTCCCCACATTCTTGCATTAAAATTGATGCCTGGCTATTAGCTCTCTCCTTGGAGGAATAACTCACAGCGGATGCCACAAGCTTATGTCCTCTAGTGGTTAGGAGATGTTATAAGCCACAATAAGAACTTGTCACACTTTATAGAGAAACCTCAGTTTGCAGATTAGCATACCATCCAAGCATCTGTGTCTATGCTCACAGCTTAGCTTGACATAATAAGTGGTACTGCTTAAATGCCTGTACATCCAATAGCTTGTGCTTTGTTAGTATGACTAAAAAGGGTATCACTGGAAAAGCTGTCAACCCATGAAGGGAAACAACCTGAACAGACTGGAGTCCAAAATGACAACTCCAAAGAAATTAGACTGTTTTCTTCTCACCCACTTGTGCCCCTTTCCCAAAACCCAGGGAACAAACTGAAGAAGAGGAGGCGTGGTAGATTGTAAGGGCTGAAGAGAGATAGGGGTGAATCATGAGACTACAGGAATATAGTCTGGACTCCTAACTGATCAACATGCCTGTGCATACAAGCTTCTCCAATTGGACTATGGGAACCTTGGGTTGTTCAAAATTTGGACATAGATACTTGCAAAATTCACCAATTACCTAATTGTATGACATACTGAGTAACATCAATGTTATCTGCAAACAACTGTGTCATTATATTGTAGAATCCCTTAAAAATAAAAAAATAAAAAATAAAATAAAATAATTAAAAATTGATGCCTGGGATCAAGTTATGTATCTTTGCACTGATGACATGAATTAAACAAGTTTATAAGATTCTTGGAAGTTCATGTGAGTGAAAAGCTGATCTTTAGTGCTTCAGTTAGAGTGGTCTTGACAGACCCCACAAGGTTTCAAAGCTTCAAAGAGCTAGGGTAGAACTGGCTTCAGGCATAGCTGATCTACAGATCAACTGCTATCATCAGGACAAGGCTCTCCTCAACACGCTTCTTGCATTTCCATCTTCTGTGCATTATGATCAGTTTCCATCTGCATGTGGTGGCAAGATGTGTCCAGCAGCTCCCACTTCCAAACCCCCTCAACTGTACACAGCCGCTAGGCCTCCTGGGGCTTCTGCTTACCCATATCTGAAATGTGGACAGCGACCCAATGCTACACTGTATAGAAAATGTTTACCTAATGTTATTGTGGTTGGATCACAACAAAATGCCTTACTGACAATAAGGCATTTTCATCCTACTGATCGGAAGTTCTAAAAAGAGGGCTTGGTGTATAAAGTGCTTGCTGTGTAAACATGAGGACCTGACTCCTGGATCCCAGAACCCACATAAAAAGCAGCATGTACCTGAAAGTATAGTGCTGTTACGGGCAGAGACAGGATTACTGGGGCTTGCTAGCCAGCCTAGATCCAGGCTCAGTGAGAGACTCTGTCCCAAAAGAGTAAGGGTGAGGATGATAGGGCAAGGCTCCAATGCCTGCTTCTGACCTGCATGTGTGCACAGCTGTGTATATCGGTACACACGCACTTGTTCATATACACCAGACGCACACACATATATTCTCTCTCTCTCTTTCTCTCTCTCTCTCTCTCTCTCTCACACACACACACACACACACACACACACACACACACACACACGCACAGCAACTTATAGAAGAAAGTTGTAAACAAAACAGAAAACACTCTAAGCAATGAAATCTCCAAGGGCTCCCTGGGCTCTCCTCTGGAACACCTTTGCTTCTCAGGATTCTTAGGACCATCTTAGGACCAATGTTCAGTCCACTAATAGAGTGAGGAGACTCAACATAAAGTGTTTAGGTACGGGTTGGAATTCCCGCATAGGAAGCACAGCCCTTCGTGGGCCCCCGGAGTCTTTCTCTGAGATGCACCGCGTGGCTGATCTAACACAGTAACTTTGAAATGTGAGTTTGATTTTTTTTTTTTCAGGGGAACACACAGCTAGTTATTTGGAACAATTTAATCTTTTTTTGGTAGACTGTGTTCTCATAGCAGACAGTGATTTTCCAAGCATGGAGCTGGGCCACCCAAAAAGAGAGTACAGATTTAAAACTTAATGATTTGCAAATTGCTCATAAACATTTCAACATTAACTATCATAACAATAAAAATTTGGCCATGGAGTGAGCTTAGGGAAAGGGGTTATAGAGTAACCTCACTTTTGTTCTGCCTTTCACATTATAAGCTTTGCCAGCAGTAAAATGGGTCAATGCTCTTCAGACGGATGTTAAATACAGACTTCTCACTGGCTACTATCAGTGTAATGGCTGCTTCCCCAGTGATACCCCCATCTGCTTCAGCTCTCCCAAAGAGTTTAGTCAAAGGCCTCCATATGCAATCACAGAACTTTGGAATATTGTCACTATTCAGCTTCTTTTTTCTTTTTTTTCTTTTTTTTTTTTTTTTGAGACAGGGTCTCCCTTTAGTCCTAGCTGTCCTGGAGCTCACTCTGTAGACCAGGCTGGCCTTGAACTCACAGAGATCCACCTGCCTCTGCCTCCCAAGTGCTGAGATTAAAGGTGTGTGCCACCGCACCCGGCCCATTCAACTTCTTTAACTGACTGGCAAGGGAACTGACTTAGTTAGAAGACTGGAACCATAGAACAATCTCCTCTCCAGGCTCTTTTCAGACCAATCCCAAACATGAAATCCCCTCCCAAATCGTATTATGCTCTCAAAAATCCCACAAAGTTGACAGGACTTTTAGAAGACTTATGGCACATGCCCAAATAACGTGAATAAATTCAATGTCATAATCTCAGAAAAGAGAAAGAGAGAGTGGGAGGTGAGAAGGCAGGGAAGAGAAATCAAGATGGCTAAACAGCACAGTAAAATATACCTTACTTGCTGTACTTCCTTGCCTTATCTGGCAAGATAGTGTGTTTGCCAACAAACATTTTGGACTATAATATGGTCAGATAGAGGTGTTCATACATCCCAGCATAGTCTTTTCTTCTCTAATAGCTTGGTGAAAGGAGCTGATTAGAGCTCAAGATCCTTCTGTCCAACAGAACTTTCTGTGATAATGTTTTAAACATCACTGTCCAGTGCCCACTAGTCACATGTAGCTCCTGAACATGTACATGGTGGCTACATTTAATTTACTCCCAAGTTTAAGTAGCCACATCTACCTAACAGCTACTCTGCTAGACTCCATAGCTCCAAATAAATGAAGCTGCCCTAACGTATCAACTTGATTTGAACTGAAAGCTTGTTTTTCCAATGTAAGAAATCTGCAATAGGAGCCGGATAGATAGCTCAGTGGTTAGGAGCGCTGGCTGCTCTTTCAGAGGATGCGGGTTTGATTCCCAGCACCTACATGGTCAGTAACAACCATCTACAACTCCGGTTTCAGAGGAGAATCCAACACCCTCTTCTTACCTCTGTGGACATTGCATGACACAGGTGCACTTACACACATGCAGGCAATACACTCATACACAATAAATAAATAAATAAATAAATAAATAAATAAATAAATAAATAAATAAAAATGTGCAATAATTGGTGCTGAAATCAGAATTCTACACAAAATGTGGCAGTGCCAAAAATAACTTAGTATCCATCAGGGTTCTTTAGTTGCTAGCACTGGAAAGCAAACTGAACAAATATAACTAAAGGAGGATTTTACAATGGGCCTTCCTCTCAGCTCTGGGAAGTCAGCAAGCTAGAATTAGAGGCTCCGAGGCAAGAGACAAGTCAGCATCAGCCTGTGGGACTGGCCTGGAAGACAGCCCACGATCTGCTCTGCTGACCCCACAGATGCTGGGGGCTGGTGCTCTCCAAGAGCCCTTGGCACTGCTGCTGCTGGTAGTAAATGACTGAGCTGCTGTCACCTCTGCAGACTGCCATGTGTGCTTGTGCTGCTTTAGGCCACTAGCTTCTGGTTCCAAGCCCAGGGTAGGGCCACCACGTGGACGGAACCCAGGCCAAGTACTTATCTGGGCCACAGGTGAAAAGGAGACTAGAGTAACAGGAAGCTGGCTTCTGCTGGGGAAGACAGACTCCTGAGTAAGAGGTTCTCTCGGATAAACCAAATGTCTGTGGCACCTTCTGTCTTTGAAGGTCATCTGGTTGATGGTACCAGGTCTCCAGAGTGATGGAAAGCTACAGAATTGAAGCTCTTGAGACCTTGGGTGGGATCAGGTAGATCATATGTGTTTGCATGTATATGCGCTTGTATGTGTACATATATGTATGTGTGTCTGTACGTATTGTGTATTTGTGCATTTATGTATATGTGTTAAGTGTGTCTTTGCATGTCTGTATTTGTGTATAGTTCAGAGCTCAGTGCTCTTAACATCTGAGCCATCTCTCCAGCTTCCTGCTTGATATATATTATATATATATATATATAAATATATATATATATACATATATATATCCATCAACAAGACAACCCACTGGAAAGGACCTTCTGGGTCCTTTTTCTGATGTGAGTCCTATGGTTGATATGCTCACTAACTCTGTAGTCTTGGGTACATACATTATCTGCATGTGTTTTGTCCTACAAAATTAGGGAGTTATTTCAGAGGGTCTTGTGAGAATTAAATGAGAAATACAAAGTACTTAGAGCAATGTCCGGCTCAGTGAGCACTGATAAATGTTAGCTGTCATGTGCTGACTGTATACACACAGTCTGACTTGGGACATTTGACTCTTCTATTTTTCTGTTCCTCCTCCAGCACCATACTGTTTTAATTACCATAGATTTATATATTGTCTTTTGATCTGGTGAAGTAAAACCCTTTTCATTTTCTTTGTTTTTTCACATTTTTCTTGGCTCTGATCCACTTAAATGCACAAATGAATATTTAGGGCTATTTGCAAGGTACCACAAAATTTCACTGGGATGCTCATTGAAACCGTATTAATTTTATATATTATTTTACAGAAGCATGATATCTTTATAATATGAGTTTCCTATCCAGAAACATGGTGTTAATCTTTGTTCTGTTAAATCCTATTTTTATCTTGTACCAAGTGTTTTATATGTGTATGTATGTTTATTTTGTACACTCTTATTTTATTTGGCTTTTTAAATTTTTATTATTTTATTTTATTTTGGCCTTTTCAAGACAGGGTCTCCCTGTAGCCCCAGTTGGCCTGGAACTTACTATGTAGACCAGGCTGAACTTGAACTCACAGAGTTCAAGGCAGATGCCTCCCTTTGCCTCTCGAGTGCTTAGATTAAAGGCATGGGCCACCACACCCAGCCTAACATTTATTTTATTCATAGAATTACACATATTTATAAACACAATATTTGCATGTTCTATTCCAATCTTCATTTTGAGCTGCCTTTTACTGTTTTTACTTGTTTTGAGGTTAATTGTGTGTTTATCCAAAACATCTGACCCATCCGTCATTTGCCCATGTAAAGTCCAAAGAAACCTCAGGACAAAGGTCAAACTCTGGAACCATTATTAATATCACCAACATTTTAAATTTAATTTTAATTTGTGAATATGTGTGTGCATACACGTGTGTGCACAGGTTATGGACACATGTGCATGTGCATACAGAGGCTAGAGGTAAGGGTCTGGTGTCTTCGTCAATCTCTTACCACCGTATTTTTGTTTGTTTGTTTGTTTGTTTGTTTGTTTGTTGGAAACAGGGTCTCCCTGTAGCCCCAGCTGTCTTAGAACTCACTATTTAGACCAGGCTGGCCTCAGTCTCACAGAGATCCACCTGCCTCTGCTTCCTGAGTGATTAAAGGCGTGCGCCACCACACCCAGCTTCACCTTAATTTTTAGGAAAGAATCTTTCACTCTGCCAGAAGCTCATTAATTGACTAGGCTGGCTGTCCCGTGTCCTTCCTCCTCTCCATCACCAGTACTGAGATTACATGTGCAGGCCGCCAAGCAAGGCCTTTATGTATGTTAGTGCTGGAGATCAAGCTCAGGTCTTGACATTTGCATGGTGATCACTTTACTGTCTGAACTGTCTCCCCAGCCTGAAAATATTTCTTCCTATAATCAAGTAGGTATTTATTGCCTATTCTGTGCCGCACACTGTGAAACAGAAGACATCCATCAAGAAACAAAGCAGCCATGGCTAGACAAGAGCCTACACCCAGGAGGGATTGGGATGGTTTAGAGCATGTCTGTGGAGACGTCTGTTGCTCTTGCCATCTTCTACCTAGGACAGTATCCTCTTGGCCGTTCCCCCTGATTCCCCATGCAAAGTCTGGAGGCCTCTCTCCTTCCATGTCCCATCAGAGATGTCTTCTTAGACCACAGTGATTCCTTTATTAATCTATGAGTTCCTTGTGGGTAGGAATGGATCTGATCATCTTTTTGCTCCCTTGGGCTATGGAAGTAAGGTGGCATTCAATAAATACATACTGAGAAAAATTGCATATATATTTTTTTTGTGTGTGTATTTTTGAAGGTCTCCCTTTAGTCCCAGCTGGCCTGGAGCTCATTATGTAGACCAGGCTGGCCTTGAACTCACAGAGATCTGCCTGCCTCTGCCTCCCAAGTGCTGGGATTAAAGGCGTGAGCCACCACGCAGATGACTGACAGACATAATAGGATCATGTGTTGATCAAGGTCAACTGTTGGCTGTGGGGTGGGCTACTACACATAGTTTTATAGATGATTCTGGGAAATTGCCATGGCTGAGGGGGCAGGCCACCCACCTTCTTACATGCTCTGTGACAGCCCACTTCTCTTTAGAGTTGGGCCCAAGCTATTATCCCATCACACCAGAGAAGCAGCAGAGAAATGTGAGCAAGACCTTGGCCTTAAAATCCCCTGGCTGATTCCAAACCCTGGCCCTTCTGCTTATTAGCTCTATGAGAGCTTGGACGAAAAGTTGAAAATGAGTGCCCACCAAGAAAGAATCTTTGAAGAAGAGAGAATAGGATACCATTGAATTAACAGCTTATTCAAATCCTAGCTTCCCTTAATAGTTTTGAGAACTTAGGCAGGTGACTTGACCTATCTGAGCCTCAGGTTTTGTATCTTTTAAAATAAATGGGTGGCTCACTGCCCCAAAGAGGATTCAGTGAGGTAATCATTGCTGATAATTTAGTGGCACAGAGTACCTCAGTATTCGCAATACTTTTATTATCACCCCAACATCATCTGATGTCTGATAATGGTTTTGGTAGACCACGACAATACATGGAGTTTTCCTCTTAGGGATAAAGCCCAATAGGACACTCCTAATATTTCTGTATTGAAAAAGTTCTCCAAGAGCCAGACCTTATAAAATTATTGTCACTGTAGACCTAATGAGCAACGTCTCAGTGAGTCACAGGATATGGGAGTCACTTATGGGTCAGAGAGCATCAAATCACTAGTGCATTGCTGAGCAGCATCTGACCTGGAGGCTGCAGAGATCTAGTGAAGGTTGGATTGGGGACTCCTTCCTGGAACTAAGGAGCCTTACTCTGCAGGGGCAGACACTTCTCACCTGTGTGTCATTTGAGAGGGAAGACAAAGGGCCTCTGGTCAACAGGGATCTTGTGCTGGCATCTGTTTCTAGGGTATTCTAGGGTAACGTGAGCTGGCTTCCAGGAAGGCAGAGCTGCCGTGGATAGGCATCTGGCCTCCAAGCCCGTCAGTCCTTGCAACTTAAGTTTCACTATAAGTTTCATTTGTCTCCCTTATGATAAGCAAGTCCTGTTACAAAAGAGTTGGTTGAGAAGGATGTTGCCCTAACAAACATGACACAACCTGGGGGATTCAAGAAGTGAGTCACTGCTTCTCACCCAGCACCCAGAGGTGGAACTGGAATTGGAACCCAGAAAATTTGACTTTGAAGTGATCTAGATAGAACTCTACACAGAATAGGAAGTTGCTTCATGGGAAGACCAATCTGGCAAGAAGTACAAAGGAAGATGTAGAGTTCTTAGAAACTGGCTTGAGCCGGGCGTGGTAGTGCACACCTTTAATCCTAGCACTTGGTAGGCAGAGGCAGGTGGATCTTTGTGAGTTCAAGGCCAGCCTGGTCTACAGAGTGAGTTCCAGGACAGCTGGGGCTACAGGGAAACCCTGTCTCGAAAATACCCCAAAAAAAAAAAAAAAAAAAAAAAAAGAAATTGGCTTGAAATTGTCATCAAGGACCAGATTGGAAAGGGTCAGATAAAAGATAACAATATTTAAGTTTTAAAGTATGTTTCTTCATATATGTCTTATAATAGCTCCCATGGCTCAAAAATCAAAAGTCCTCAAGTATGTTATAATAAAAAGTCACCGTTTCATTCCCTTAGCCACTCAATTCCCAACTCCAAAGGCGATAGATTCAGATCTATGAATATATATATGTAAAAGAAAACATGTATATATTTTTCTGCAAATGTTACTTTTCATATCTTAAAATATAAGTCAGAGATCATTATAATCAATATGAGAGCTTCCTTTATAACAGCTGCACAATAAACAACTATATGGATAAATTTTAGCAGTTACTAATTAATGGAAATTAATGTTAAATATAGGAAAAAAGAATATATAAAACTTAAGTCATTTTCTCTATTTTGCTATTTTATACAATGCTATAGACAACAATTTTACAAGTAGATTGCTGTGCATGTATGTGAACATACTTTAAAAATAGACAGCCTAGCAGTTAAGAGCATCGACTGCTCTTGCAGAGGACCCGGGTTCGATCCCCAGCACCCACATGGTGGCTGAGAACCGTCTGTAACTCCAATTCCAGGAGAACTCCAGTTCAGGGGAATCTGACACCCTCTTCTGACTTCCGCGGCATTGCACGACACGGGTGCACAAACCTACATGCAGACAGTACACTCATATACATACAAAAAATAAATAAAATGAAAAAAAATAGACTACTCAAAGTGTTTAGCAGTAGGTCAAAGGGAGGCAAGCTGCTAAGGGACAACATCAATCAGTGGTCCAACACCAGCATTTAAGACCAAATAACCATATCAATGACTGGCACAACACACAACATTGGTGCAGTAGGGGTACTTTTATCTTGGAGGCAAACAATGGTTACCAAATTGGACTTAAAGTCACTCAATGGGAGGAAACACATGTGTGGTTCTGTACACATAGCCAAATACACATGGATAGAGAAGTCATAGATCTTGGAGAAATTCCCAAGCTTGTCACATCTCTAGACTAATGTAATATCTTACTAAGTGCAAAGTATGTATCCTTACATTTACAGTATCCTGGTCACCACTCATCAAAGAAGCTTTTATTTTTAGCACCCAACAGAGTATCACAACGGGTCACACACACTGTCTGTGAATTGCCCAAGCCTAAGTGGCCCATCTACAATGCAACCTCTACACCTAAGGCTCACGCAACATAGACCGAAGGGTAAAGAGGACACTAATGAATCTCTCAACTCTCACTAATGAAGCTCCCTCACATAACAGTGGGCCAGGAACACGAAAGGTCACAAATGGCTAAAGCGTGGAGATTTGGAGCCTGCAAAGTGTGGGTCTTCAGACAGGACTCCTATATTAAGCTTCACTCATCCAGGGCTCAGGAACCATTGTGAAAGAGAGGACTGAAAGATTGTCAGAGCCAGGGAGGACGTGAATGACCACATGGAAATAGAATCCTACAAGCTCATATCAAGCTATCGGCATGCACAAGACCTGTGCAAACTCAGACAAAAACCCAGCAAGGAACTGGAAAAATGGTCAGCAGACCCCAATATTAGCAGAAAAACTATTAGCAGCTGATTACTGCTGGGTGGAGAAGAGCTGATCTTCTTAAAGCAAGGGACTCTGGATGGGCTGACTCGACTTCAGTGGATGAACTTACACTGAGGAATATCTAGGGATACTAACTTGGCACAATGGACCTTCGCACAAATAACAAAGTGTATGAATTCCAGTGTGGGGGCTGTGGGGGGGGTATAAAGGTGATTAAGATGGATTGGGATGTTTTGTATGAAATACACAAAATATAAATTTTAAAAAAGCAAGTTCCTGGTCAAAGAGGATATGTACCTACAGCATATTAGGAAAGACATATCATGTATAACTAATTAAGTATGACAGATGATGGAAGAGAGAAGAGAGTAAGGTACTCTAACTTCATTAATAAAAACTGGAGAGTGGTGGGCAAAATTATTTTCTTTTTTTGCTTTCTCATTTTCACTACTATACAGGCCTTCAACCAAGGTTCAACCAACCAGACAATGGAGAAGAATGGAGGTGGTGGGGGGAGGAGAAGAAGCGTTCTTTCTGGGTATACCTTTAAAAAACCAGAAATATCAATGTCATTGGACAGCTTTGGATAGGAAGTTCTAAAGATAGGGTTAACTAAATAGCTAATGAAAACCCAAAACATAACTCCAAGTGAAGAAAACCACCTAACTACCTAAGAACATTATAACATAGGCGCTGGAGAGACGACTCAGCAGTTAAGAGTACTGGCTGCTATTGCAGAGGACCTGGTTCAGTTCCTAGCACCCACGTGGCAGTAACAACCATATGTAACTCCAGCTCCAGGAGATCTGAAACACCCTCTTCTGGCCTCCAAAGGCATTACACAACACGGATGCACTTACATCCATACATCAATAAACTCGCATACATAAAATAAAAATAACAAACAATTGGGGCTGGAGAGATGACTCAGTTGTTAAGAGCCCCATCTGCGCTTGCAAAGGACCCAGGTTTGATTCCCAGCACCTACACAGCAGCTAACAACTATCTTTAACTCTAATTCCAGGGGAATCTGACACCTTCTTCTGACTCCACAGGCACTGCATGACACTGGTGCACTTATATACATGCAGGCAATACACTCAAACACATAAAATAATAATTAAAATATTAAAATAATAATAAAATATTTGAAAAAGAAATTGTAACATAAATATTAATCTAGAGGAAACAAAATATTAGAAAGATTTGGCTCCACTTGCTCTGAGATAGAAGAGCTAAAGCTGGGATATTACCAACAATGGATGAAAACGAAAGATAAAATCAATTCCTGCAGGCTTTGTCCTCTGAACTTGCTATGTCAAATTCAAACCATGACCTCAGCTGTTCCCCACCACAGAGCAGTGACTAGAGAAGATCAAGGACCTGCCAAGGCCTCTATAGAATGAGCTCTGCCTACAGATAGATACCAGCCTCCTGAGTAATGCCAAGCAGATGCCAGCTCGGCTCAGCTCACTGACTGGTGGGGATTCCTTTAAGGGAGCAGGCTTTGGCTCGAATCCTGTAATTCAACCATCCAAGTTAACTTTGTAAGTCAATAAGAGACAAATACAACAGGAGCAAAGCCATGTGTTGGTGCTGATTAGAATGATAGAAGACCTTCTCCCTGCAAAAACACAGCTACAACATGCTGTGTTACCTTTTGGGGAGAAGGCTCTAAAGTGTTTGAGTGTGTTTGTTTGTGTGTGTGTGTGTGTGTGTGTGTGTGTGTGTGTGATGAAGAAAGAACCTGACCTGATTTATTTCATTGCTATATCACTGATAGTTGGAATAATACCAGCAAAAGTAGGCATTCAGTGACTGTTGAATGTAAAATATTAGAATGAGAGTCTTGAACGTGAATCCATGAATGAGTACCTCTCATAGATGTGTACTTGTGCCCATATTTATAGATACTATTCCATAACACAAATCATGTCAATATGTCTTAGAATTTTTGCATGTGAACATCCTTCGATCACTGAGTCCTATGGATTTTGCTAGTTCCATCTCTCTGTCAAATCCTTTTTACTATCAGCATTTCCTTGAGCTGCATCTTCAATGCTGCCTTCTTGTTCTTCATTTTGTTCTCCTCTTCTGTTAGGACTAGGTCAGAAAGAGTTATGCAACTCTCTAGTTGAAGCAGGTCTGGTTCCCATAGTTACTCCCTCCCACCTTGAGTTATTAGTTCCCAGAGCTACCTGAGGTCAGGATGGACTTTCCCAGCCCTGTAGGAGTGCTTCTCGCCCCCTAAGGAGCCCATTACTCTCCAAGGGGCTTCATGCTGCTAAACACAACCAATCAGCTTAAAGGTCACCACTGCTTGCATTGTGTTTCTATAGACTTGCAATTGTGTATGTATGATGTCACCAAATTCCTCTAGTTTGTGGCTTTGGCTTTAAAAGTTCTCTGTAACAGACAGTCAGGGTCGCGCTCATCCCTGAGTGGGATGGGTTGAGTCTCTGAAACATCAACAATTGGTTCCCTTGATGTGCCAATTTTCTTTTATTTATTTATTTATTTTTCTTAACGGTTTCACGCCCTCTTGAACTCTCTCTTCAAAGTTCTTTTCAACTTTCCCTTACGGTACTTGTTGACTATCGGTCTCGTGCCGGTATTTAGCCTTAGATGGAGTTTACCACCCGCTTTGGGCTGCATTCCCAAGCAACCCGACTCCGGGAAGACCCGGGCCCGGCGCGCCGGGGGCCGCTACCGGCCTCACACCGTCCACGGGCTGGGCCTCGATCAGAAGGACTTGGGCCCCCCACGAGCGGCGCCGGGGAAGTGGGTCTTCCGTACGCCACATTTCCCGCGCCGCGGCGCGCGGCGGGGATTCGGCGCTGGGCTCTTCCCTGTTCACTCGCCGTTACTGAGGGAATCCTGGTTAGTTTCTTTTCCTCCGCTGACTAATATGCTTAAATTCAGCGGGTCGCCACGTCTGATCTGAGGTCGCGTCTCGGAGGGGGACGGAAAAGACGCGGACCGGGAAAAGAGCGAGGGAGAGAGGAGAGGGGCGGGCACGCGCACGGGCACCCCCGCGGAAGGGGAAAGCCCCAAAGGGGCCCCGATCGGGCCCCGGCGGGCGAGGGACGCCCGCCCGCCGGGAGCATCGCGGAGACGGGCCGGCAACCCGGAGGGGGTCCCGGTGGAGGCGGCGCGGGGACTCGGCGCCCCCGCGACACGCGCAACACGCAAGGAAACCCCGAGAGGCCTGGGCTCGGGGCCGCTCGACGGCGGCGGGGCCGCTCCCACCACCGCCCCCCGAACCCGGGGTCAGCGCGCATCGGCGGACGGACACCGCGGCGTCCCGCGGGCCGCCGCCGCGGCGTGCGACCCCGGAGGGGGGGGTGAAAGGGCCCGACCCGCGACGGGCGCCTCGCGGCCTCGGCTCGAGCCAGCCGCCATCCGGGCGCTTGCGGCACGAAGGTTTCTCCGCGAGGGGAGCCCGCGGGGACGAGGACGGGACTACGGGAGAAGCCCCTCCCCGAAGACCAACCCGAGCGCGCGGCGGCCCTCGACCGCTCCCCGCTCTCTCCACGCACACCGGCCGCCGCGGCGGCGACGAACGCGACCCGGTCCGCGCGCGACGGGCGCCCATCCGCACACCGCCGTCCGCCGCCCGAGGCCCCCCCCACACCCCGACTCCCCGCCCCCCACTTTACACGCCGTCAATCCCGGAAAGCAAACTTATAGATTCAGGCCTAGACGACACGCTGGCATTCCCCGTTCTGCATTAACCTTGTACCAGACACTTAGACAACTAAAAATCCAGATACCATCCGCTGATTGCGCCACCCCAAAACCCCCAACCCAGACGCAAAAAACAAACCATATCTTTATTTATACTTCGTAACGCGGCAAACCCCCCTTCCCCCGCACGAGACCAAATGCGCGCGCCCATCCCCAAACCGCCCACGGGGCGGCGATGCGTTCCGCAGGGCACGGATGGAAGCGAGATGGGTGCGGAGGTTCGGAGTGCAGTACACTTAACTCACATTGGTCTCGCGCGAGAGTAAGAGGAAGACACAAGTTAAGAAGAACGGAATGTGTCCTGTATGGTCAGTTCTTTTCATTAAAAAAGACCGGGGCCTCCACCCCCCGTAAGGCCGGGTACTAAATAAAGCAGGGAGCCAGGGTGGAGACACTCCGCTTGTAAGGTTAGGGTAATTCAACCAGCACTAGACAGTGACGCGAAGGGCAGGCAGGGTTCGGGGACCGGTACGCACAGGAGCGACAGCTCTGTACAAGACCACGTCCGCGTGTAGCATGCCAGCAGAGTCCAGAGAAAGAGTCCGCGCAGAAAAAAAAGATAACAAACAGCGGAGCTCAAATGAGTAATCGTCCAGACACTTGGGAGGAATGGAAGAAGGGCCCCCTCCCCACGCGAGGGGGAGGCCCTGCGAGGAGACCTCCAGCCGCGCGGCACCCCCGGGGGCGAACCCGGAGGGCGCGATTGATCGTCAAGCGACGCTCAGACAGGCGTAGCCCCGGGAGGAACGCGGGGCCGCAAGTGCGTTCGGAGTGTCGATGATCAATGTGTTCTGCAATTCACATTAATTCTCGCAGCTAGATGCGTTCTTCATCGACGCACAAGCCGAGTGATCCACCGCTAATAGTCGTACGTTTTTAGGAAAATTTAACTTGGCTGGACGCTTAGGAACGATTTTGCATTTCGACTGTCCCGGAGCCGCCCCTCGAAAGTGGGCGGGACGGGTCAGGGGATTGGCCTCGGGCCCCGCTCGGCAGACAAGTATCTTCACAGACGAACATGTATAATGTTCGAGAGGGGGCGGAAAGGTTGAAACAGGGATCGAAGCACCCTGCACGAGCGGGAGAGCACAATTCACTTTGCCTAGTGTGACGTTTGACCTTCTCTGAGGTTCGCCCTGTTTGGGCGGGTTCCCCCACCGGTTCCTTTAGCGGCCTCAGGGAGCAGACCTTAAGCGCGTTGGGTGGGCGGAGTCCGAGGACGCCGGGTCGGACCGCGGATTTGTCCGGATTCCCCGCGCCACCCCAGGGGTCACCACGCTCCCGACCCCGCAGGAGGGGACGGGCGAACCCCTCCAGAGGGTTTTAAACCCCTCCGCGCCGGAACAGGTCACACTTAAACTTTATTGTTTAGATAAAACAATGAAAAGCTTCAGTAAGTAAAAAAAGCTCAAATGAAGCCAACCACCAGAAAGTCACAATAAAACAAACAATTTATTAAACACTAACAACTGATATTTAACAAAGAAATTATATTTGTTTTTTTTTGTCAAAAAAAAATACTCCATGTTTTGATTCAGTCCTGCATATTCTATATAACATGAATTCTATGCTCTCTCTCTCTCTCTCCTCGTCTCCTCTCTCGGTCTCTCTCTCTCCCTCTCGCNAGAAACAACAGCTGACAACAGTGCGGCTGTGTTACCTTTTGGGGAGAAGGCTCTAAAGTGTTTGAGTGTGTTTGTTGTGGTGTGTGTGTGTGTGTGTTGTGTGTGTTGTGATGAAGAAAGAAACCTTTACGCTGATTTATTGTCAATGTGCTGATAATCACTGGAGTAGTTGGAATAATACCAGGCAAAAGTGAGGCATTCGAGTGAAACTGGTTGAATGGTAAAGATATTAGAAATGAGAGTCTTGGAACGTGAATGCATGAATGAGTAGCCTCGTCAAGGTGAGGATGTGGTACTGGTGTGGCCATGATTTATAGATAGCTATTGCCAGTAAACAAATGCATGTCGAAGTGATTGGTCTGTAGGAGTTTTGTGATGTGAAAGCGATGCGCTTGCGATCAACATGGAGTCCGTAGTGGATTTTGCTAAGTTGCCAGTCTCTCCTGTCAAATCCCTTTTTAGAGCTGATCAGTGCGATTTCCTTGAGCTGGGCATCTTTCCAAGAATGCTGCCTTTCTTGTTCTTGTCATGTTTGGGGGTTCTCGCTCCCGTCTTGCTGTTAGGACTAGGTAAGAAAAGAGTTATGTTCTATACGCGCGCCTCTTAGGTTTGTGAAGCGCTCTATTGTCTTGGGTTTTCTCTCATTAGTTGTACTTTTTTTTTTTGTTTTTTTGTCGCAGGTCCGGTGTCCCGTGAACCTTTTAAGTTATTAGTTCCCCGAGAGCTACTGAGGTCAGGATGAACTTGTTCCCAGCCCTGTAGGGAGGGTGCGTCTCACACCCCGTAAGGAGCCCATTACACTCCAAGGGGATCATTGCTGCTAAACACAACAATCAGCTTAAAGGTCACCATTTCTTGCATTGTGTTTCTATAGACTTGCAATTTGTGTATGATGTCACCAAATTCCTTAGTTTGTGGCTTGGGGCATTTAGAAAGTTTTCTCTGTAACGAGACAGTCAGGGTCGGCGCGGCTCAGCGTCCTGAGTGGGGATGGGTTGAGTCCTGTGAGCATCAACAATTGGGTTCCCTCATTGATGTGTCAATTTTTCTTTTATTTATTTATTTATTTTTTCTTAACGGTTTCACGCCCTCTTGAACTCTCTCTCTCAAAGTTCTTTTCAACTTTCCCTTACAGGTACTTGTTGACTATCGGTCTGTGTGCCGGTATTTAGCCTTAGATGGAGTTTACTACCCGCTTTGGGCTGCATTCCAAGCAACCCGACTCCGGGAAAACCCGGGCCCGGCGCGCCGGGGGCCGCTACCGGCCTACACCGTCCACGGGCTGGGCTCGATCAGAAGGACTTGGCCCCCACGAGCGGCGCCGGGGAGTGGGTATCTATGTGTCAGATTTTTCTTAATTGGTTTCTGGTCCACCAGCAAGTTAATAAATTTCATATCAATCTGTCGCCCCTCGTTGGTTAATCTTGTGAGTGTGGCAGTTTGAGTCCAACACTTCCTCCTCCTCCCACTTGTCTCCTCTCACTTCCTCCAGTCTTCGCCCTCTATCCCAGTTCATCCATTGCTTCTATTGCCGTCTGTAGGCTAGAGACTTCCCAAGCTCCATCTCAGAATTCCCCCATGACTTGCAGATCTGGGTATCTACTTACTATCTGTATTAGTCACTTTTCAGTTGCTGTGATAAAACCACCATGAGCAAGGGAAATTATAAAAGGAAGAGTTTATTTGGAGCTTATGTTTGATGGTTCCAGGGAATCAGGGTCCATCGTGGCGGGAAGCATGGTGGCTGGGGGCTAGGTGGAGCAGGGTCTGAGTGGTAACACATCGTCTCACAGATGAAGCACAAGGAAGAGAGAAGAGAGAGAAGAGGAGAAGGGAAGAACGGAGGAGAGGAGAGGAGAGAGAGAGAGAGAGAGAGACTGGAGACTGCAAGGCTTGTTAAACTCACTAAGCTGCCGCCAATGACATACTTCCTCCAACATAGCCACACCTTCTAAGACTTCCAAGAACAGTCCACCAACTGGAGACAAAATGTCTGAATACTTAAAGCTATGGGGGGACACTCTTCATTCAAACCACCACATATCTACTACTCCCTGGCCCCATAGGCCCTATATAAAATCAAAATTCATTTATCCAACCTTAAAAATCCTCCATAGTCTTTACCAGTCTCAAATTTCTATTCAAAAGTCTATCGTCAAGAGTGCTCTTCTGAGACACAGACCAAATCTCTGACGACCAATCCTCTTACTGTAAGCTCCTGTAAAATCAAAAGCAAATTACATACTCCCAACATACAGTGGAACTGAATACAACATCCCATTCACAACTGGGCGTGGTGGCACACGCCTTTAATCCTAGCACTTGGGAGGAGAGGCAGGCGGATTGTGTGAGTTCAAGGCCAGCCTGGTCTACAGAGTGAGTTCCAGGACAGCTGGGACTACAGGGAGACCCTGTCTCGAAAAGACCAAAACAAACAAACTAACTAAAAAACAAACCAAAAGGCAGTAATAGAGGCATAGTGATGAAATACTGGACCAAAACAAGACCGAAAACCAGCAGGGCAAACACCAAGTCCAGTAGCTCACTGTGTGACTTCTGGGAATTTATTTCCAAAGGGCTTAGATGGCTCAGCTCTTCAGTTTGCTTGCAACATACATCTCTTTCTTAGGCTGGTACCACTCCTGTTGCAGCTCTCCTTGGCAAATATCTCACAGCTCTGGCATCTCGAATGTCTTCTTGGAGTGCTCACTGCCAACCAGGCTTCACATTCACAGCTTCACAAATGGCCTATCAGGGCCTTCTTTATTCAGGGACGGCCCTGCTGCACTCTGCCTGGCCTCTGTGGCTCTCTGAAACTGTGGAGGAAGAACTGACAACCCCTTCATTCTTGCATCCTTTGTGCCTCTAAAGCCAGCACGATGTGAATGAAAATGCCTAATTTGGCTGCAAGTTCTGGATGGACTCTCTCCTACTTAACCACATTTGCAAATTTTCTCTGCCCTGACTGCTGGAGTAGAAAACACTTTCAGTTATTTTCCTTTCAAAAATTGGAGGCTTAGCTGGGTGTGGTCTTGCCCTGAAGGTACTGATTCTGTTGTTTACTTGTAAATCTCGAGGCCTCTCCTTAATCACTTTAATCTCACCTTTTCCATTGTTTATTGTAAATGCTAGGCCTCTCCTTATCACTTTAGTCTCTTATCAAAGGAACCTCTCCTTCACAGGCCTTGGCCCCACCTTAATATTCCTAGTGCAAGTTTTTCAGATTCAGACTGTAACATTTGTGTTTCTTTCTGCCCCATCTGCTCTTCTCACTGTAGATCTGCACAATATTCATCATCAATAGCCACCACCATTTCTACATTAGGCTGTCTTGAAATATCCTCTGCCAAAGACATTAGTCCATTGCTTTTCAACTTAGCATCAGGCAAGCATTTGGGCTGTGGGCAAACTGCTGCCAGACTCTTTATCAAAATATCCCAGTTGCTGCCTAAGTCTTTATTTTCCTCTGGAACTACATTTTTTGCAGCAATGCTTTCTTCCAGGCTTCTACTAGAATGGCCCGTTAAGCTCTGATTACAGTAGTCAACAGCTTTTCTAGCTCAAAGTTCCAAGGTATTCCACATTTCTCCAAACATCCACATGCTCAGGTTCTTCACAGCCAACAGCCCACTCTCTGGTACCAAATAACTGTATTAGTCACTTTTCTGTTGCTGTGATAAAACCACCATGAGCAAGGGAACTTATAAAAGGAAGAGTTTATTTGAGCTTATGATTGATGGTTCCAGGGAATCAGAGTCCATTGTGGTGGGAAGCATGGTGGCCGGGGCTAGAGCAGCAAGTCAAGGGTCATGTCTTGCAATGAGTACAGGAAGCAGAGAGAGAGAGAGAGAGAGAGAGAGAGAGAGAGAGAGAGAGAGAGAGACTGGAGACTGTGAGGCTTGTTAAACTCACTAAGCCTGCCCCCAATGACATACTTCCTCCAGCACAGCCATACCTTCTAAGACCTCCAAGAACAGTGCCAACTGGAGACAAAATGTCTGAATACTTAAAGCCTATGGGGGGACACTCTCATTCGCTATCTAAATATTTACATTCACTAGGCTAAAGAGATGGCTTCAGTGGTTAAGAACACTGGCTGCTCTTGCAGAGGACACAGGATCAAGTCCCAGCACTCACATGGTGGCTACCAACCATCCATAACTCCAGTTCCAAGAATATAACCCCCCCTTCTGGCCTCCAGAGGCATTGCATGACACAGGAGCATTATGTAGACATACACATAAAGTGAAAAAGAATAAACTTTTTTAAAGTTAAAAAATATATCTACAGTCATGTATTTTAAGGATCCCTCAGAGCCAAGGTATCATGAACTGATTTTATCCTCTCATGCTTTTCCATCCTGTTCCTCCTCATTCATTCTAGAATTAAAAAATAAAATCTGAAGGGCAAAAATATAAAGAAGTATTATCGTCAACAGCCATCAAGTTTATGGTCTAACATGTCACTCTCTGTTGTGGGATTTCTTTCTAGTTCAGGCCTCCTGACTACACTGCTGGTCTGTCCTAGGACTGGGTTTTGGGTTGGTGCCCATGAAATCACTTCTCTGATTCCTTAGGACATCTGGGAAAATTCTAGGAGGAAATCTAAACATCTGGACCAGATGCTTTAGGCTTGGGATCCTGGTTCCCCAAGTCTTCCAACAACAACAGAGCACAGAAGCATCAATCTTGTCTTCAATCTCTCATCTCTAAATCCTCATCAATATAGTTCGAAAACATAGTAATCAACATTCATAGTGGTGAACTTCCTCTACAGAAAGGTCCTCAATGCTTAGTGAGCCTTACAATTGATAGGCAATTAGAGTTCTTAGCAGTCAGGGAACTTGATTGCTGAGTCAGAATTCAGGCAAAACCTTGAGCTTCTCTCTATTTGTAACTATCATTTACCAGGGCTGGAGGGTAAGTCACCGACCTTAGATGATGAGTGATCTGAGAAGCTGTGGGCAGTTTTCCAGCCCAGGTCACAAGCTCCGGGAACCATTCTGTGCTGACATCATCAGAGCTTGCCTTGAATCCGAACTTTCATTAAAAGTGAACACATAGGGCTGGGGAGGTGGCTCAGCAGTTAAGAGTGCCAACTGCTCTTGCAGAGGACCCGGGTTCAATTCCCAGCACCCACATGGTGGCTAAGAACCGTCCTTAAGCTGGGTGCAGTGGCACACGCCTTTAATCCTTGCACTCAGGAAGCAGAGGCAGGCAGATCTCTGAGTTCAAGGCCGGCCTGGTCTACAGAGTGAGTTCCAGGCCAGCTGGGGTTATAGGGAGACCCTGTCTCAAAAAGACAAAAAAAAAAAGTGAACACACAATGTTTGTCTGTTATGTAAACACTAATAGTATCACACTTTCCTTTTTTTGCAGATTCTGAGAACTTTATTGTATTTGTCCCTTGATTTCTAATTTCCACATCAAACCAGTGAGGAATTGAGTAGCTCTCAAAAATGGGTGATTTTTTGTGATTTGATTAAGTTTCAGAGTCTGGCCTTGAATTTGGGAAATGTTTATATTTTATCCCATTAGTCTATTTTTCTTTGCATTTTTCTTTTTTTTTTTTTTTGGCTTCAGTTTCAACTCGAGTATAAAAAATCATTTTGGAATGATTTATTTCATGTGTAAAAATGCAAATGGAGACATAGTAAATACAAAAATCAAATAAGTAAAAGGAAAACAGGGTTTTAACAGGGACCACACATTGACACCATAGGCAAGGGAGAGAAAGGTCAGCCCCGCAGAGCTGGGAAAACACCTGCATCTGCCAAGGGTTTTCAATCATAAAGTTGAAATTTAGAAGTGCTTTGAAAAGCTAGACTAAGGGCCTGGAGAGATGACTTAGTGGTAAAAGTGCTTGCCCCTAAGCATGGGGACCCAAGTTCCAATTTCCCAGAAAGTTAGGTAAATGCCAGGTGGGCATGGCAGCCTGCCTATAATTTCAGACAGGAAGGTGAACACAGGGAATCCCCAGAGCAAGACTAGCCATGTCAGTGAGCTCTGGGTTTGATTGAGAGGCCCTGCCTCACTGGAGGGTGATTGCTGGAATTAATCCCAGTCCTCCACATGCACACACACACACACACACACACACACACACACATGAAAAATGGGTAGGATTAAACCAAGAAGTGTTTCCACAAGATGGTGAGCTTTCTAACATTTTAAAGCTAAATCAACTAGAAGTATCCAGAATAAGAAAGGGGTTAAGCTGGGTGTGATGGTGCACGCCTTTAATCCTAGCACTTGGGGGGCAGAGGCAGGTGGATCTCTGTGAGTTCAAGGCCAGCCTGGTCTACAGAGTGAGCTCCAGGACAGCTGGGACTTAAAAGGACCCTGTCTCGAAAATACAAAAGGAAAGAAAGAAAGAAGGAAAGAAAGAAAGAAAGAAAGAAAGAAAGAAAGAAAGAAAGAAAGAAAGAAAGAAAGAAAGAAAATAGAAGGGTTAGAAGTCAGTTCATTGAAGACGTTTTTATGGAAAAAAATCTAACTTAAAAACAAAAAGTAAAGTAACAGAAGGGCCAACAAATACAAAACCCTCTACCAGTGAAACTAGACAAAAAATAAATTTATAAATAAATAAATACATGTCCATCTCCAGAGTGCTGGAAGACAGGCATGCACCACCACACCCAGTTTATGGGGTGCTAGGGCTTGAACTCAGGACTTCCTGCATGTTCCTGTGGTCTCTATCTCTCTTCCTGCATCTCTCCTTTCATCTCCCTGCACTTCACTCCTTCTGAACCCTCTTCTTTCTTAGCGGTGGTGCCCACAGCACCCCCCAGCCCCAAATCTCTTTCTATTACTTGACATAAGACAAACCTCATTAAATGCAGCTGATAGTGACTTCAGACCTAATGGAAACAAGTGGTTTTGTGCAGGTGGCACAGGCTGCTCAATCTGGAAGCTCGTTTTGGGAATGGCCTTTTTAAGAACAGGCTCCTTCTGGGCCTGAGAGCTGTGGCAGAGATCACACACCACCTACAGAAGCCTATGCCCACCTTTTATCATTGTTTCTGTTTTCCAAAGGAAGAAGACCTTATGTGGCATCCAGTGCTATCTTTACAGAATGACTCATCAGCCTTTTAGACCTGTGCTTTCCTGTTTCAACCAGATCTGCCTCTCCAACTGTTTCTGTTCTTTTTCCTGAAGCAACTGCTATATAGCCTGCTCTCTACCCCACACACCTTCCTGGCTCTAATGAAGTCAGTTTGGGAGCTGATTGCTCCGTGTCCCCTGGGCCACTCATATCTTGACACTTCACATTGGTGACCATTGAGCGACCACCCCCCTGGACCCATAGCCAGCCACAACAAAGAGGCCAGGACATGAACTACTTCAGCATCACCTCTGGACCAAAAAAGCTGCCCTGCCAGAGTCCTCTGTGTGAAGAGAAGCCCAGGCGTCCAAGAGCTTGGCTGTTGTGTTCATCCACAGCCTTCTCATTGCTTTTTACCATTACCAACCCTGTGTTCCAGCATCTACCAGATCAGCAGTCCTGACTGATCCAAACTATTGCTGACCTCCTCTTTTCAGAAACCAGGCCTTTCTCTCATGCTGCACTGTTGCAATGGATCACATTGATTTTTTTTTTCAGACAGGTTTTTGTATATTCTAAGCATTCCTTGAATCAGATATGTAGCAAAGGATCCTCCTGTCTCTACTTCTCAAAGGCTTGGACTACATGTAAGTTTATGCGATCCAGCTCGGTGCATGCAGTGCTGGGGATTGAACCCAGGGCTTCTTACATGCTAGCAAGGACTCTACCAACTAATTTATATCCCCAGCCCCTCTCATCGGATTTTTTTTAATTTTATTTATTTTTTATGTGTATGAATGTACTGTCTGCATGCAGGTCTGTGCACCCGTGTCGTGCAATGCCGCGGAGGTCAGAAGAGAGTGTCAGATTTCCCTGGAACTGGAGTTAAAGACGGTTCTCAGCCGTCATGTGGGTGCTGGGGATCGAACCTGGGTCCTCTGCAAGAGCAGTCAGTGCTCTTAACCGCTAGGCCATCTTTCCAGCCCCTCTCATCAGATTTTAATGTCATCCAATTGGCCTATGATTTGTGTGTGTGTGTGTGTGTGTGTGTGTTGCTGTGTTGTGGTGTCTTTTTGGGACAGGTCCCCTATAGCCCCAGCTCGGCCTGAACTCACTACATAGACCAGGCTGGCCTTGAACTCTACAGAGATCCACCTGCCTCTGCCTCCCAAATACTGGGATTAAAGGAAATGCGCACCACACCTGGCTTGCCCTGTGATTTTTGTGTGTCTGTGGTGTCGTGTGTGCTGATGTGTGTGTGTGTGTGTGTATCTTTTTGAGACAGGGTCTCCCTATAGCCCTAGCTGGGCTAGAACTCACTACATAGACCAGGCTGGCCTTGAACTCACAGAGATCCACCTGCCTCTACCTCCCAAATACTGGGATTAAAGGAATGTGCCACCACACCTGGCTTGCCCTGTGATTTTTTTTTTTTTTTGTCTTTTTGAGACAAGGTCTCCCTGTAGCCCCAGCTGTCCTGGAATTTGCTCTGTAGACCAGGCTGGCCTTGAACTCACAAAGATCCACCTGCCTCTGCCTCCCAAGTGCTAGGATTAAAGGCGTGCGCCACTACGCCTGGCTAATCAGAAGCCAGAGACCTTCAGCCAAGCCAGCTCGACTAACCATGTTCCTACCACCTCATCTTACTTCCTTAGCCCCATATTGCTACAATGCTCATACATCTGATGGTCAGCTCACTCCACGGACTCGCTGACTTTCCTGATCTGGAACTGTCTGTGCTGTCTTCTACCATTCACAAACCACGGGCTCTGCTCAGCTGCCTGTGGTATTTTCTCTTTTCAAAGGGAGAAGAACTTTCAATGAGTGGCATCCACTACTCTTGGTGATCACTAAAAGCATGGTTAACCCCTACTTCCCATGATGGGAACCTTCACTTAGAACTGCTTTTCCCTTGGGGAACATCATCCTTGGTACTTGACAGGTGACATTTGTCAAGTTTAGTACATGAAAATATAGACTGATCAGAGGTACCTAAATTTGAGAAATCAATAAATATGTTTTTAATCTGTGATACCGATATATCTAGGCATCCAATATTTTACCTGTCAGAAGGGCCTCTAGCCAAATGAATGGGGTCCAGACATATAATAACCAACCTAGCTTCCTTGTTACTAGACAGAGAATTCATCTGTGAGCACATACGTGTAATCCCAGGACTGGGGATCCTTTGCAACATAGCAAATTGGAAGCCAGCCTGAACTACATGAAACCCTGTCTCAAAAACCAAACAAGTAGGCTTTTCCAAGATGGCAGCTCCCAAGGCTGTGGGTGCATTCTGAGCAGCTAGGGGCAAGGTTGGGGAAGAGGATTTAGGGGCCCCCAGAGCATTGGGAAGCATCGGAGGTGGTCTGAGGACATTTGGATCCTTAGGGACTACAGTTTGACACTATAGACACCGCCTGAGGGTGTCAGGAGACAACAGGGAAAGCGCACTGTTGGCTGAGCCTTTCTCCTACTGAACCCAGGTTGGTGCCTGGCCCTGAAGGATCGGCTGGTAGATTCACGGTGGTTCCGTGAGTAGCCCACCTGGATGTGGAGAACTCTGGCTGCATTGCAGGGGAAGTATTGTGACCTTCCATCCCACAGAACCAGTAGTGTCTGGGGCCCTCGGGGTGCAGGTTTCTAAGGCCTGGGGGGTTTAGGCTGGCTTGAGTGTTGTGTGGCTTAGTTCATTGGGCAAACTGTTGTTGGCTGGGTGAGGGGTGTTGGTCTGTACAATGTTAGGATAGAGTTGAGATTTTGGAGCCTAGAGCGTCCACACCTGTGCATCAATTAGGACATCAATAAACACCTGAAGGTATAACCGACATCAGTGTCAGTTTAGTAAGCACCTAGGCTTCACATTGGAACCACTCCCAACAGAGGATACCCAAATGCCTAAAGGTCAATGAAAGAATCAGGTGGATCTCCACCAAACACTAATACTGATATTCAAGTGCCCTCTAATGAAGACCCCTTGGCTATAACTCAGGATACAGACCTCAAAAGAACAATTATGAATATGATCAGAGAAATTAAGGAATTTAAGGAGTTTATAAACAAGGAAGTCCAGGATCTAAATGAAGACAGGGATAAATTGAAAAAGGCAATGATAAATTGCAGAATGAAATGACAAAAGATATAGAAACATTAAAGAAAATTCAAGTTGAAATGAAGAAAGAAATGCAACATTCCATAAACAACTTTGAAAGGATGGAAGAAACTCAATAATTGAATGGATGAAATAGAAAGTAGAATATCAATATTAGAAGACAATATGAAAGAATTGGATAAATCAAGTAAAGATTATGAAAAATTAAAAAAATACATGAGAATGGAATAACTAGGAACTGCAGGATACTATGAAAAGACCAAACCTATGGATTATAGGGATAGAAGAGGAAGAAGACTCACAGGATGGTGAAATAGCCCAGGTCTTCAACAAAATTTTAGAGGAAATTTTTCCCAATTAAAACAAGAGATAACTATGCAAGTATTAGAAGTATAGAGAACTCCAAGCAGACAGAACCAGAAAAGAAATTCTCCTTGACATATCATAGTAAAAACACAAGATGTTCAAAGCAAAGAAAGGATACTGAGGGCTGAAAAAGAAAAACAAGTTACCTACAGAGGAAAACCTTTCAGAATTGCAGCTGATTTCTCAATGCAGATGATGAAAGCCAGAAGAGTCTGGCCTAAAATATTCCCAGTTCTAAAAGACTCTAGATACCAACCCAGAGTACTTTATTCAGCAAAAATGTCTATTATAATTGAAGAAGGGAAAATGTTCCATGATATAAATAAGTTGAAAGAATCCCTCTCCAATAAGCCATACCTGCAGAGAATAAATAGTTCAAGCAATACAAAGAGCAGAGGGCAGGGATGAGTATAACCAATCAACCCCAGAAAACAAATGATACAACCATTATGGAAATAAAAACCTAGAGTAAGAATGTACTAGAAATCAACAACACTTTTAATTATCAGTGGAATGAATTCTCCAATTAAGAGACAGAAACTAGTAGAATGGATTAAGAAACAAAACCCATCTTTTTTTTTCTTGTCTCCAAGAAACTTACCCCACCTTGAAAGATAGTGAAAGCAGGGTAAAAAATAATACAAGTAAATGGCAGTAAGAAAGAAAGAGGAGTCTCTATGCTAATACTAGATAAAATAGAATTCAAGGCCTTTGGTTGTGTTTTGTGTGGGATATTTGATCACTAGGTGGAACATCTTTGGGGCAGATAGACAGGCTTTTTTCCAGGCCTATGTGGTGCATTTCTGAATTTCTGAAAAGATTTGATTGGCTGGAGCTGCCCCTGGGAGTTGTAGGCTCACTTTAAGGTTTTTATTTTGTGGTTATGTGTTTGGGGCAACTGCCCCATTCAGCTGGATGGGCATAAATATTACAAAGTTTAGTAGAAAATAAGATACTTGTACTGAATTAAAGTGGTTAAATGTTTCTAGAGTGGAATGGTATAAACATTAAGGCCAGTTTACTAATGGTCTAAATGGGATTATAACCACACAGAGTTGTGGTTGGGTTTTGGTCCTTTCTTGGACTTCCAGTTGTGGATTTGGATTAAAGGGGCGTAGACAAGTAATGGGTTACCTTTGACTACTGAAAGATATTTTTTGGTCTCTGTCTATTATGCAAGTGTTACTTTTGATATCTGTTCTGCCCATTTCAAGATAACTTGACTCAAGACAAGCTAGGTTTACTTCCCTGAACTAGTGGCATGCACCCCAGAAGGAGACAGTTTGGACGGACTTGATAAATTTTTTCAGCTTAATTCTGGTCAACAGGTATGTTCCTTGTTATTGTAGAACTACAAAGCAGGATATGGGGTTTGGGAAAGTAAAGAGAATACTTATGTTTGTAGTAAATAATTTATATTTAAGATATGCCTAAAATTGTCTAAATTTCTCTTATAGGCTATGGTGTTAAATTTCTTCCAGTCAATGTTTATGCAAGGCTTCTTAGACTTTTCTTCAGGTTTTATCTAAATATGATGTAGTAATTAAAAGTATCAGATTGGTGTAACTTAACTTTTTTTGGATGCTTAATGCCCATACCTAAGGCCCGTACCAATTTGCCCAAGGGATTTAAGGGACAATTTTGTTCCTTGCCCTTTGAGGTCAATTGGTCCCAGGGGATTTTGTTGGGGGGGGCATCTGTTAAAATGTTCTGTAATTGTGAGTCACCAGGCTTCCTGTGCCAGGAAGGTCTTGGAGATCCACCAACAGAACCCTAGCCAGTGTCCAGTCTATAAAGAGGAAGCTCAATATAGAAGAAAGTTGCCTTGTGCTCCAAAGGGAAGCCTGGTCTAACAAGACCTGATCTTGTCCTTGGTAGATGGAACTGGTTAAGAATGGCCAGAAGGAGCCAGGTGCTGCCCCCACCAAAACCCGAGTGCCCCCTGAAGACCAGAATCTCAAATGACCTTGAGAAAACAAAGTTTGGTTAATCTGGGCTAATTGTGTGGACTTAAGCACCCAAAAAGAAAGTATAACCAAAAGACAAATAGTCAATATATTTCTTTTAAAACCTGAAAAATTGTGCCTCCACATATTGGATGTAAAGTTATATGAAATAATGTTAAACAGGCATAAAAACCTTAGATCTTGGCCTTGATTAACAGAGTAGGGTCACCTGCAGCCAAAGGAGAAGTCCACTATTGTTGTTAATTAATGCTTAATAATAAAATTTCCTCTTTCTTTCTAGCAACTATCTAAGTAGATTAAAAAAGCCTGAAAAGCAGATCCTGAGTCCATATATCATGGCCAAATGAACAGAAGGAGAAACCTAATAAATGGATGCTTTGCAACCCCTGGTCAAGAAATTCTAATGTACTTTTAAGTTGGACATTGGAATTCACCCTGTTCTTACTTCTCCTAGTCCCCTGCCTAGATCATGTATGTAACTTCTCCTGCCTTCATTTCACTTTCACAGGCACCAGTCAAGGATTTTTTCCCCTCTATAGTTATGCTTGGGGGTCTTTTAGATTGACCCCTCTGAATGGGGGATACCCCAATTGCCACACCCAACGTCCCTTTTGAGCATGGAAGAAATCAGAGCAGTCAGTGTCTTGGTTCCCTTCTGGTGATTGGGGTGACCCTTTTCAGAGGGTAACATAACTAAATAGGAGCTAGAAATTGATTATGCAGTTTAGGGATGAGAACCCCCTAAATTAACAAGACTCTTAGAACTCAAGGCTTCCTGGACTAGCCAGTAGACACATCCTTCTGGTAGCCCTGAAAGAGCAGGAAACAAAGAAAAGAAAGAGAGAAGGAAAAAAAAAAAGAGAAGTACATACCAACCCCCGCATTTTGATTATTTCACCAGAATAAGAAATGGAAATCCCTTCCTTGTTTTGTTTTGTTATTGTCATTTTGTATTGTTTCTGTTTCCTGTGAAAATAAAAAATATTTTTAAAATGTAAATAAACAAAAAAGAATTCATCTGTCCAGTGGGCATTGAGTGACTAACAGACCCATCCATAGCTGTGCCTTGCTTAATAATATTATAAACGTAAGAAAACAATTAAGATTTTTCTTGAGAGGCATAATATGAAGAGAGAGTTTGACCAAGCCAAGTTATCACAAGGGGAAAAAAAAAGCCTTTACTTTTCCACATTTGTACTTAATCCTCATTTCCTAGAATCACATGATACAACCATTTTGGCTTGGGGCTCACTAACAATCGCTCAGGAAAATATTCAGACAGTTCTGCCATAGCTATAGATGCTAAAATGTTCCAGACGTTCCAGTCTGCCTGGCAGAGAACAGTTCTGGCCTCCAGCATTCAAAAACACTTAGAAAACACCTGGGTACCCTAACAAGGGGCAATGAAGAGCGAAGAGGACATCTGCTTAACAAAGAGGGTTAAAACTGGTATGGGGTGGGTATTATTCTAATGAGTGTCGGCGTTGCCTGAAAGTGGAACAGTGATGCATTTTAAACGTTTTTCCTTGTTTGATAGTTTCATATATGTATATATGAAATTTCAGTAATCTTCACCCCGTCTCTATCAACCTCCTTCCTCTCAACAAATCCACCCCTCTTGCTTTCAAGTCTTTATGTGTATGCCCCACTAAGTTTGACTAGAGTGCCTTGCCTGACCATGACTGGGAAGCAATTTACTGAAATAAGGGCAACGTGTCAGTAGCCACACCTCTGAAAAAAGTGGCACCCCATTGGTCAACAAACTACAAATTGCCATTAGTCTGCTCAGGAGGAGTGGCGTCACATGAGCCCCTCTGCAATCCAAGATAAACAGTCTTGAGATGCTTCCAAACCTCTAGGCTGGACAACAAATAACAGCTCAGAAGTGGAATGCAAGACAAGTGGCCACCGGGAGCTTCCATTCCGGTCCAGGTCCAGGCGTCAGAACCCACATCTGCACGAGGGGAATGGAAGGTACTTCATTCCTTTCCTTCTACTTCTACAAGAGCTGTCTCCCTTCTTCATAATACTGAATAGATGTTTGGGCCTCTCTGCATGTCTCTCCTCTCTCTCTCTCTCCTCTCTCTCTCTCTCTCCTCTCTCTCTCTCTCTCTCTCTCTCTCTCTCTCTCTCTCTCTCTCTCTCTCTCTCTCTCTCCCTGGTAAGTCTGACTGGTTTAACCACCACTTGCTCTCTTTTAGACTTGCCAGGCCTTGAGCTCTGGCCCTGTTCCTGACCCCATGATAGCTACACCTGTATCAGTTCCCAGAGTCTAGACTTGGGAGAACAAGAAAGACTGCAGAGCCACCTCCAGCAAGCCTCTAAGAAACTTTGAATTTTAGCCTAGCAGACTTAACACTCTAATTAGCTTCCTATGCCCTTTCCTTAATTTTTTTTTATTTTTATTATATGCATATGAGTATATTGTCTTCATGTATGTAAGTGCCCCTGGGTCAGGAAATGCCAAAAGATGTCAAAAGAGGGCACTGGATACCCTGAAACTGGAGTTACAGATGGTTGTTAGCCACTGTGTGAGTGCCGGGATTTGAACCTGCGTTCTCTGCAAGAGCAGCCAGTACTCTTAATTGCTGAGTGAGCTGGGAGTCCCCCAAGTCCCCATCAATTTGGTTTTTGACATGAAATGTCCTTTGGATGAATGAAGAAAGAGTATCAAATAAATAAATAGACTGGTTAGATGGCCTGTATATCTATACAGCCAATAGCTAGATAGAGAATGAGAGAGATGTATATATTTCATTGGACTTCTCAAGTTTAGGCTTGCAGAAAAATTAGAAAATATGGGGTTTCTATCCCCTTTCTCCAATTTCTCATTACTAACATCTTTCTACAATTGATCACCAGTATCAATACACTATTAACTGAAATCCACCAGTTATATAAAAGAAAGTGTTACTATGTGATGTTGTATAATTCAGAAAAATATAAAGACCATTTGTGTACCTTAACCCAATACAAATTATAAATAAAACAATTAACATTTTGTATTCCCAATTAGTTCAAATTTATTACCATTTTCACCAAAACCTACACCCAAATTTAACTAATATAAACATTTCACTAAAACTTAAAATATCCTATACTATGTGGATAAAGCTTGGGCAGAGTTGAGTACCTGCTAAATAAATTTTACCCAATATACACTTTGCTCTTTAAAGCTATATGCCTGGACTATGACTTCAGAGAAATCAAGTCCATTAACTTATATGGTTTATTTTGTATTTGTGTATAAATCTCTACTGAAATACCTCTCTATATAAATATGTTATTTTTAAGTATACCCTTTTAAACTGCAAATCTTACAGAGTGGATTTTTTTTTTATTTCTGTATGTGTATGAATGTACTGTCTGCATGCAAGTTTGTGCACCCATGTCGTGCAATGCCGTGGAGGTCAGAAGAGTGTGTCAGATTCCCCTGGACCTGGAGTTCTCCTGGAATTGGAGTTTCAGACGGTTCTCGGCCGCCATGTGGGTGCTGGGGATCGAACCCGGGTCCTCTGCAAGAGCGGTCAGCGCTCTTAACCGCTAGGCCATCTCTCCAGCCCCAGAGTGGATTTTAATGACTATCTTCCTCCAAGCTCTTGGCCTTCTTCAGATGGCATGAAAACCTGCTTTAAGGACTTTTTAGTATCTAGCTCCTTTTTTTTTAGTACAAGCATCCTTCATATAAAACCAATTTGCAAGCAGTTGTGGCCCAGCCCACACAGCCCAAGGCTCCCACCATCCAGCTGGAGGGGCTTGAATGTTCAATCAAGTTGATCAAATAAGTGTCCAGACTATATTGTCGTAGTTTTACTGTTCACCCCAATCGCAGCCCTTACATTCTACTACTCCCCCTCTTCCGCAGATTTGCTCTTCATGTTCTCTGTATAGTCTCATCCTTTCCAGGGCCCTACAGTGGGTAGCTTTTTCAATGTGGTTTGCTAATGAGATGTTGAAATAGGATTTGATTTGTGCAGAAGCTCATTGGTTTGAAACAAGGTACTAATGAGAGCTCTTTTTTCTTTGTGTTTCATTCACCTTTGTTCTTAAACAACCTTATTTGCAAAGCAGACTTTATGCCACTATCATATATAGGAAAGTGGTATCACCTGCCTTAGTAGAAGACAACTATGAGAGGTATCCTTCAGACAGATGTAAATCTAATCGTAAAATGATCATCCATGTACTATCTAAAAATGACCCTTCTCGACACCTGTTGATGCCCACACTTAAGGACACACTGACTTAGCTATTTCCCACCCCCCACCCCCACTTTGAGTTTCATCCCTTTGATCCACGGGACAGTGGCCCAGTAAAAGAGAACAACACCGAAGGAATCAGACCCGCTGCCTCTAAGTATCAGAAGAGCTGCCAAGGAGGAGGAGGCAGGGACTATGCAATAAACACCTACCGTGTGCCAAGCACTGCGATGAATGAGTGAAATACATTATTTGGTCCAAACTCCACAACAGGCCAGGTAACAGGGATTCTGATCTTCATCTTAACAGACTGAAAAAGGATTCTAAGTTGCCCACAGTTTAAGCAATAGAACGGAGTCAAACCCAACATCTCTATTCACTTGTCTAAACTGTGCAGCCCATTATAGATTTATTCTTTATTGCTTCAGAAAGCAGAACTAAGATCAAATGTTACTTAAGAGTATTTCAGCTCAACAGAAAAACTGTCCCTAGGAAGAGGCTGCCCTGGGAAGCAAAAAGCTTCCTTTCTCCTGAGGATGCAGAGACCTCAGCTAGAGACCACCTAGATTGGAAGCCGCAGAGGCTGCCTCCCCAACTGGGAGGTGGTTAAGGGGCCTACAAGCCCTTCTAAGCCCAACATTCCATAACTGCAGGCCTCTGTGGCTCCTTCTGCTAATACCTACGCTTTCAAAGAAGAAGCTGCTGACTTGTTTGAATGTCAGCAGGGTATTAAATACTACTTTGGGACACCCTCATCTTTCTGCAGCCTTTAAAAAGAGGAGGTCACATGAAAGATAGAGAAGAGGCATCAAAACAACTAGTTCCACATGGACCTGACTAGTTGAATTATTTGAAAAAACATGTCACTGGACTGCTGAAAAGCTTCTGGAGACCAGGAAAATTCATTCCATAAGTCTACCCATACCACCTTGGATAGAGATAAAACAGCCTCCCTGCAAAGAAATATGTTGAAACGTGATTTGAGTATCAGCAACAGGCTCTGAAATTAATCTTCTCCTTTGTCAGTAGATGTTACCACTGACTCAGAATAGCCTGTGGCAATGCTTTCCCAAGTCCTTTAGCATCTTTATTTAACTTGCCCTTTGGCCTGAGAGGTCCTGGTAATATTAACATGGGGCCTAAAGATACAAAAGACCATAAGATTATCTCTGCTTCATCGAGTGATCAAGTTCACATTTAAAAAGCACATGTGTCCATTCAAAAAACAGAACTCAGCCAGGCATGGTGGAGCACACCTTTAATCCCAGCATTTGGGAGACAGAGGCAGGCAGATCTCCATGAGTTCAAGGCCAGCCTGGTCAACATAGCAAGCTCCAGGCCAGCTGGGACTAAAGGGAGACCCTGTCTCAAAATACCAAAAAATAGGGGCTGGAGAGATGGCCTAGCGGTTAAGAGCGCCGACCGCTCTTACAGAGGACCCGGGTTCGATCCCCAGCACCCACATGGTGGCCAAGAACCGTCTGAAACTCCAATTCCAGGAGAACTCCAGTTCCAGGGGAATCCGAGACCCTCTTCTGACCTCCGCGGCGTTGCACGACACGGGTGCACAGACTTGCATGCAGACAGTACATTCATACACATATGGAAATAAATAAAATTAATAAAAAAAATTTTTTAAATACCAAAAAATAAATAAATAAAAAATAAAAATAAATAAAAAGCAGTACTCACTCCTTTAAAGCCTACTTTGTATGTTAGTTGCTCACACATGTATGCACACCCAGGAAAGGCACTGCCGTGGCGATAATTCACTACTCACTTGGAGTAAGTCTTCATGAATAAATACATATAGAGACATGTCAAATGCCGTGATCTTGCTTTCTGCTACTCTGAAAGGACTACAGGACCCAGTCCCTGGAAAGTTTAACCACCATCTCCAGCCCTAATAGTTCCAACTGGAATAGGTGTAGAACCCTCTGTAAAAGACAATGCAAGCTTAGCTCTCTCTTCAGCCTCCCTTGGCTCTTAGTTTAGGCATAAGTTTTTAAAAGGCAGCTTCCATTAGACCCCTAGATATGGCCATTCTCTCCTCATAATCTCTGGACTCAGAATTTTTTATAGCCAGTACTTGAGCCCTCTATAGCCAGGGACAAACCTGGCACATCTGTCATTTTCTGGTTTTTTTGTTTGTTTGTTTTTTGTATTTTTGAGATAGGGTGTGTCCCTTTAGTCCCAGCTGGCCTGGAGCTCACTCTGTAGACCAGGCTGGCCTTGCACTCATAGAGATCTGCCTGCCTCTGCCTCCCAAGTGCTAGGATTAAAGGCGTGTGCCACCATGCCTGGCACATCTGTAATTTTCTTTTTTTTATTAATTTTTTTATTTATTTCTGTATGTGTATGAATGTACTGTCTGCATGCAGATCTGTGCACCCGTGTCGCGCAATGCCGCGGAGGTCAGAAGCGGGCGTCGGATTCCCCTGGAACTGGAGTTCTCCTGGAATTGGAGTTTCAGACGGTTCTCGGCCGCCATGTGGGTGCTGGGGATCGAACCCGGGTCCTCTGCAAGAGCAGTCGGCGCTCTTAACCGCTAGGCCATCTCTCCAGCCCCACATCTGTAATTTTCTAACACAGACATATAAACTATAGCCCTCCAGGGTCATACTGGAGTAAGTTTATAACAGAGGCTTCTTTTTAAAAAAAAATCCATCAGGGGCTGGAGAGATGGCTCAGTGGTTAAGAGCACCGACTGCTCTTTCAGAGGACCTGGGTTCGATTCCCAGCACCTACATGGCAGCTAAGAACCGTCTTTAAGCTGGGTGTGGTAGTGCATGCCTTTAAAACCAGCACTTGGGAGGCAGAGGCAGGAGGATCTCTGAGTTCAGGGCCAGCCTGATCTACAGAGTGAGTTCCAGGCCAGCTGGGGCTATGGGGAGACCCTGACTCAAAAAGAGAAAAAAAAAAATCCATCAAATATCTGTCATATAACACCAAAATATAATCAAATAAAAATGATAAGTAATGGAGTTGGAGAGATGGCTCAGTGGTTAAGAGCACTGACTCCTCTTGTAGAGGACCCAGGTTCAATTCCCAGCACCCATATGATGGCAACAACTGTCTATAACTCCAGTTCCAGAGGATCTAATGCCTTCTTCCAACCTCCATGAGAATTGTACAACATGGGTGAATTTACACACAGGCACACAATATACTCATATACATAAAATAAAAATAAATATAAATTGTAAATGCACAAAGCTTCAATAAAAATTGGCTTTAAAAAATAAATAATTATAAGTATAGATGAATATGATTTCAAAACACTCTTGTGTTTCAGACTCAGAAGACACAGAATGTCTCAATCTCCAGGTAGATACCCAGGGTGCCCAGACAATTTGAATAAATGTGAATTCATTCTTCTTAACCCAAGGTCATCACCACCAACTTTCCATTTTTATTTGTTTTCTTATTTGCTCATTTTACTTTGCCAGGTGAAGACATCCAAATATGGAGACATTGAAGTAAAGAACCCTTTTCCCACTTGAATTCACCTAAAGGTGACCATTACAATACTTGTGCTCATCTTGAAAACTGTCTTCAGCTGCTTTGTGTGTACTTAGTTCTATGTGCATGATTAATATACATGGTGGATTTCATACTGTGGTCATGCTAGAGAAATGATGTTTGAATGGACATGTTTGGGGCTGGAGAGATGGCCTAGCGGTTAAGAGTGCCAACTGCTCTTGCAGAGGACCCGGGTTCGATCCCCAGCACCCACATGGCGACTGAGAACCATCTTTAACTCCAGTTCCACGGGAATCTGATGCCCTCTTTTGACCTCCGAGGCATTGCACAACATGTGTGCACAGACCTACATGCAGACAGTACATTCATACATACAAAATAAATTTTTTAAAAAATGGACATGTTCTCCAAAGACCCACGTGTGTGACTGTGTGTGTGACAATTTATTTTGTCCCCAGTTGGTGGTGCTGGTTGGGAAGGTCATAGAGGCTCCTTCATACAATCCCTGATTCCTACAACCCACCATTTTGGGTTTTTGACCTATTCCTTCTGTGCATGCTGTCGAGGTCTTTGCACATGGCAGAACCTCTTGGAGAGCATAGGTTCCTCTGGACAAGAGGTGGAGAAGGATTATATAGATGGAATTAGCCACAGGTGGTAGCCCTGCTCAAGCAGATGATAACATCATTCCAACGGACTCAATCATAGCAACAAGAATGGAGATATTGCCCTCTTATGAAAGTCATGTGAGAGGCAGTGGAAAACTAAGAACATTGAATACTTGCTTACGGCTGGATTAGAGACATTCATCCCAACCTAGGCTTGACCATTCTATGCTGGACCTACAGTCAGGTGCTAGGAGTAAATGAAGTAAATCAGCAACAATGGTCTAATGGTAGGTGAACAGCAGCACAGCCAGTGTAGTTTCCAGGGCCTACATCTGTGTCCTCAGCCAGGAAATGGGCATGGCACGATGTCTGGCCTGCTCAGCAGCAGGAGGATATCACTGGATTGTTTCTCGGCTTGATTTGGGCTGCAATCAAATGCTACTTAGTCTCTTAGAAGCCCCTATCTTTCAGCCTGGTTCTTCAACTTTCTCAGTGATTGTGTGAGCCAATTCACATCTGTGCTGGAGAACTTTAGTGCCAACTTGACACACCTGGGTTGAGGGAGCCTCAATTGGGGAATTGCCTCCATTGGTCTGGCCTGTGGCCATGTCTGTGGGGCATTTTCTTGATTGTTGAGTGATATGGTAGGGCCCAGCCCACTGTGGGCGGTGCCACCCCTAAGCAAATTGTTGTATATTGTATAAGAAAGCAGATTGAGAAACAACCAAGGAAGTGAAGAGAAATCCCACAGAGTGGGAGGAAACCTTCACCACAGAAACATCTGACAAAGCATTGATTTCCAGAATATATAAACTACTCAAAAAACAAAGAAGAAAGAAAACAAATGACCCACTCAACAGATGGAGCAAAGAGCTGAACAGAGACTTCACAAATGAGGAATTAGAAATGGCTGAGAA
>VZQC01004268.1:1659937-1755037 GCA_009823505.1 Rhizomys pruinosus
CACCCCCACCCCAGTGTCCTGAAGTTGGGAGGCTGCACTATGAGGTCCAAAATTTACAGCCTTACCGCTGGGCGTGGTGGCGCACGCCTTTAATCCTAGCACTCGGGAGGCAGAGGTAGGTGGATCTTTGTGAGTTCAAGGCCAGCCTGGTCTACAGAGCGAGTTCCAGGACAGCTGGGGCTACAGGGAGACCCTGTCTCAAAAAGACCAAAAAAACAACAACAAAAAAAATTTACAGCCCTAGCCAAGGAGCTTTCCGGAAGTAACCAATATGATCTGAAGATATGTGGGTCTTTCCTCAATGGTCTGGATGAAAGAAGACCCCTGATTTTCCTGTGACCTAAAGAAAACTAAAACTGAATCCCCCCACCTAGCTGGGCATAAAGGCCCAAAGAAGGGAAATGTTCTTATAACCAAAGATGTTATAATTGAACTATGTTCTTTAGAGTAACTGAAGTATTGTCCGTCTATCACTCAGGTGAAGAATTTTTTTCTTACCATTGCCATTTCTATGAAACAGTTTTGCCACCTACCATTCTGAATCATTCAGGAATAGACCTAAGTTTATCTCTACTGCATGAAACACAGCACTGTAGAATCTTTCACATCAACACCCCCTTTCCTTTAGGTAGTGCTTTTATCTATGATTTGAAGAATTAAGCACAATTATTCTTAGTGATTCTAGAATAGTCTCTAAATTTGATAGGACAATTTGTGCATTTCTTAGTGTTCGGGGCGTACAAAAAAGATGTCATCTTGCCCAAAATTTTATGATTCAGTATGATTTTGAGACATATTCATGACATAATGGAATCATAATAAAAACATATGGCCTGAAATATATTGGTGTACAATAAATATATTTGAATTAATAAGAGCAACTCTGTGATCCTCCATTGAAACTTAGATAAGAAAAGCCCTTCTTTCAGTAAAAAAAACAGAAACAGACCAAATTAAAACTGTTGAACCCAGACAAGCCCTGAAAAATACTGTATTATCTTATGTTGAATACATTTTATTGAGACTATTGGCTTGAATATCTATAATTTTACAAAAGAGAACTATAAGGTATTCACATATACATTAAGATTTTAGGGACTGGAGAGATGGCCTAGTGGTTAAGAGCACCGACTGCTCTTGCAGAGGACCTGGGTTCGATCCCCAGCACCCACATGGCAGCTAAGAACCGTCTGTAACTCCAATTCCAGGAGAACTCCAGTTCCAGGAGAATCCGACACCCTCTTAAAAAAAAAAAATTTCAAAGCTCAGCCAGATGAGAAATGCTTTAACAAAATGGTAAAAATATTCCATTAGGTCCAAGATTTATTTTATAGCTATAAAATGCTATAGATTGCTCTATTGTGTCCAAATATGATTTTTATATCCCAACCTTACATTATCTCTTAAACTTTAATATTAGTTCAAAATCTTCTTTTAAATATTTCCTCAGCTATAAAACATTGCATTTTGCTTCAATTTCCAGGTGTGCTGCATGCATGATCTCATTTTTTCCCATTATGATTCCAGTCACAGTACTGATCTAATACAGTTATCCCCATGTTTTGATGTTACAGTGGAAGGATAATTCTATTGACTGTTAAAATGCACAGTCTGAAAGCAGAAGATGGAGAGAATGAGAAAAGAAAGCAGAAAATAATGTACCTGCTTTTCTGGATCAAAGGAGCCTACACCTCAAAGAAGCCCAGACGAGAGAGCCCAGCCTGCCACCATTTTCAAGTAAATATTTGGGGAGCATGCCAAGAACCCTTTAGAGTAAGCTTTGGAGAAATAGCATAAGGTATCCAGTGAGGAACTAGAGAGGTCATTAATCAAGAGGCTCCATCCTGGAAGAGTTTGGGGATGTGAGATAGCTATGTTCAGACATAAGACATTGACACTGGTAATCTTTTAAAATTTGGTCAAAAGTCATTTAAAATATTTCTGTGGAAAAGGTAAACTGGTAGAGTTTAATCTCATCCTTCTTATTTGTTATGATATTTTAATAGATTATCCAAGTAATATCTGTTAACAGTAGAAACAAGAAAATACAGAAAAGACAAAAAAGAAATGAAAACCACTCCTCGTTCTATTGTGTATAAACAACCATCCCTCGAACCTCACCTTGTTCTTTCCTGTCCAGGGGGGCATACTGATGATCGATCGACATTGCTCTGTGCTTCAATTCTGTCTTCATGTGATAATATGTCTTAAGTGGTTTCCCACAGCTACAGTCTTGGAAAACATGGATATTCCTAGCAGAATAATGTCCCTCCCATTCCATAATTTGTCAACAAATTTAGACATCCAATTTTTTAGTTGATCATTTACAATTTTTCATGGTTTTAAATAATGCTGCCGTAAAAATGCCCAAACAAGCCGGGCGTGGTGGCGCACGCCTTTAATCCTAGCACTTGGGAGGCAGAGGCAGGCGGATCTTTGTGAGTTCAAGGCCAGCCTGGTCTACAGAGTGAGTTCCAGGACAGCTGNCTTGGGAGGCAGAGGCAGGCGGATCTTTGTGAGTTCAAGGCCAGCCTGGTCTACAGAGTGAGTTCCAGGACAGCTGAGGCTACAGGGAGACCCTGTCTCAAAAAGACCAAAAAAGAAAATCCCCAAACAAAAGTTCTTATTTCCATCCCTAATTATTACCTCAAGGTAAACTTCTGAAATGGAATTACAGAGCCAAACAGTAAGACTTGGTTTCCATTCTTTATTTTCACTGTCTAACTGTCCACTGGTAAGTCCCAGGGAGGAGGTATCAATGTATACGACTATCCACTGTGCTAGCTAGCTTTTCAGCCACGTTCCGCCTCATGATGCCTCACAGTACCAGCATTTTTACACTTTTGTGGCTAAGAATGACCTGTCCTGGTTGATTTCATGCAGTCGTTCTGAGAGTTGTATAGTCACGTCTTTTGTTCATTTTTCTCTGAGGCTGTTTGTCCTTGATTCTTAACAGTGGCCACACCAAAGTGTCATTGTGTGTGTGTGTGTGTGTGTGTGTGTTTACATGTGTGTACACATGAGTGTACATACATATCTGTGCATGTGCTGTGTGGAGGCAAGAGCTCAACACTGGATGTCTTCCTTGATTGCTCTCCACCTTGCTTTGAATCTATTGTGTGCGGTAGGGGGTTGTGCATACTGCACATTCTGATGCCAGGAACAACTCACAAGAACTGGATCTCTCCCTCTACCATGTAGGTCCTAAGGATCAAACTGAGGTCATCAGACTTGGTGGTAGGCGCCTTTACCTGCTGACCCCTCTCGTCTACCCTTCTTTTGAAACAGGGTCTCTCACTGAACCTGGCAATTGGCTATTCTGCCTGGTAGGCCAGCTCTAGGGAACCCCCTGCCTGCATTACCCTGCACTAAGAGTAGAGACTACACTCAGCTTCTTGAAATTGATTCTAGGGATCCAAACTCAGTTCCACATGCAGCAGGCCCTTTACAAGCACAACCATCTCCCTAAACCCTCCAAGTGTCACCTTTAGCCTTTCAGTTTTCTTTGTACAATTTCCGGTACACAGAATTTTACTTGTTTTTTCTTTTTGGTCTTTTCAAGACGGGGTCTCCCTATAGTCCCAACTCTCCTGGAACTCACTCTGTAGTTCAAGGCTGGCCTTGAACTCACAAAGATCTGCCTTCCTCTGCCTCCCAAGTGCTAGGATTAAAGGCGTGTGCCAGATTTTTACATTTTTATGTAGCCAAATTATATACGCAAATATTACATATACCTGTGTGTTAAGTTTTCCCTCTCCTTTTGCTCACTGTCTGGCTCTCAGGATGCTACTTCGTTCCTCAAGGCTCTGCATTTACCAGCATCAATTTAGACTTTCGGCCCACTGTAAGGCTCTGTTTAATACTGGTGGATAAAAGAATAAATAAAACAAGTGACGACTCCATAAGGCATTCACATCGGCCTTCCTGATCGGATTCGCTGTGTCATGTCTGAATAGACTCATGCAGCAGGGGTGAGGTGAGAGGCTTGATGGTGAGATGAAGTCGTTTGCAATAGCTCTTTGCCTCAAACAATAGCTCTTCTGCTGGCAAAGGATGAAGCCATTTAGGGGTTTTATACATCCTAGTCTTACGGAATGGACAGCGAGAGAAGTCTGAAATATCTTCAAACATGTTTCAGCTACAAAATGCTTTTTTGTGCAATCATGATCTCTCTTTTATGAGGTTCAGACTATTTGTAGTCTCCATCTCGGTATTATGGGCTGACATCACTTTCTACACGTAAGCTTTAAATTCAATGTGTCTGCCTGTTTGTGTATATGTTTTTATGCATGTATGTTTGTGTGTGTGCAAGTGCACACGCATGAGTGCACACATGGGTGCACATCCACATGGAGGCCTGAGGCTGACATCCTGTGTTTTCCTCCAACCTTATTTTTTGAGACATGTCTCTCACTGAACCCGGAGCCCATCCATCCAGCTAGCCTGGCAGTTCAGCAGGAGCCAGGGATCCTCCCGTGTGCCCCCCCACCCCCAACGTTGGGATTACAGACACACAGCACTGGGATGACAGGCATGCACCATCATGCTCAGCTTTTTACATGGGTGCTGGAGATCTGAACTTAGCAAGCACTTTGCCATCTGAGACAGCTCACTAGCTTACGGTTTGTTAGACCACTAATACAATATACAATTCACCACAGATGTGGATGTATAACTTCAAACCAAAGGCCTGTACTAACTAATAAAGGTGCCACATGGCAGCTAACAACTGTCTGAAATTCCAGTTCCAGGGGATCTGGCATCTTCTGACCTCCACAGGCATTGCAGGACATGGATGTACTTATATACATGCAAGCGATACACTCATACACATAAAAAATAAAAAATGTTTTACCAAAAAGGGTAAAACAAAGAACAAAGTGCATTGTCCATAGGCACCTTTCCTCCTCCCAGTTGAGCTGCTCTGCATCCAGCATGCACTGCTAATGTCTTGACTACACTTAGAGAGGCTGAGTATATGCAATCACCTCTGCAAATTGTCCTTTATGTTCACATACAAACCTGTAATCCTCTTTTGCTCCTGTGCTGTAGAAATCATTCTACGACAGTACAGAGGGAACTACCGCTTCTGTCTTCTTCCTATCTCGACAATACTGCATTGTCTGGAATACTATAATCTACTGCACTACTTTCTGTTAATAGGTATCTTCCAATGTATCTCCTAGAAGCAGAACCTGACAGAGAGATTCTTATGCAAGTGACTGATTGTGAAATGCTTTGAAGAGAAAGAAACTGTGTTCCTGATTCCATGTGGAACTCTGGATCATGCACAGCATCAGCTTTTATACCACAGATACCTCAGATGTTGGCTTTGGGTCATCTGGAAGTGAATTTCCAGTCAGCCAGCCGAGATCCCTGGCATCTTAGAACAAAAGGGTCACCTGTAAGCCATCAACAGCTATTATGACTTTTCTCTTTGCTGGGACGAAACACCTGACAGAAACAACTTAAGGAGAAAAATATTTATTTTGGATCACAGTTGGAATCCATCATGGTGCAGAAAGTGTGGTGGTCTTCACAGCAGCCAGATGTGGGGGGGTACACTTGTATTCTTGACAGATCAGGAAACAGTGCTCGACCGGAACCAGAAATGAGCTATAGCTCATGAAGGCCCACATTTAGTAGCTTATATCTGAAATCAAGGCCCTACCTTGTAAAGGTGCCACAGCCTCCCCAGACAGCGCCACCAGCTGGGAACAAAGTGTTCAAACACACAGGAACCATGTTCAGTCTACAACAGAAACCAGCTTTCCTGGTGGCTGGAGAGGAACACACAGCTGAGGAGTGGGGTGTTATGTCCCCCCTGACAATGCAAGCACAAGCAATGCTGGACCCTGGGGACACACACCTTCATACCCCTGTGCCAGACACACAGACTACCTACGGTGGAAGAACTGGGTCAAAACCTGTACATAGTAAATATTACATGGGCTAGAGAGATAGCCTAGTGGTTAAGAGCACCGACTGCTCTTGCAGAGGACCTGGGTTCTATCCCCAGCACCCACATGGTGGCCGAGAACCGTCTGTAACCCCAACTCCAGGAGAACTCCAGTTCCAGGGGAATCCGACACCCTCTTCTGACCTCCGCGGCATTGCAAGACACGGGTGCACAAACCTACATGTAGACAGTACATTCGTACACATACAAAAATAAATAAAATTTAAAAAATAAAATTAAATAAATATTCTGGTAGGTGCTGCCAAACAGCCCCCCAATCTACACTCCAAAACATAAGGATTTTTTTTTCTCACTGTGCCTGGACACACATCACCAAAGTTCTTTGTCCACCTAATGAATAGAAAGTGGCACCCTGTTATCATTTAATTCACATTTCTCTACTATGAGCAGTTCTACATTGTTCTGGTGTATTTCACAGTGATTCTTTTTTTATTTCTTTTCAGCGAAACCTCCTGTTTATGCCCTTTACCCGTTTTTTAATTGGCTCTAGGATTTTTCCTTGTTGATTCATATGTCAGTAGCATTCATTTTCCTTTTCAAAAACAATATGCACAGTTTTTCCAAACAGACCTTTTATTTTGTTTATGGACTTTTAGAACAAAATTAAAATATTGTAATGGCCACGTGTGTTATTCTTTTTAATGCCATCTTAATTTTGTGTCATTCTTCCACAATCTCCAGAATATAAAAAAAATTTAATAAGAGAAGAGACTGTCTTTATGACTTCAGGGTCAGGATTGAATAGGGTGTAAAATACACAAATATGTAGAGAATAATGATGTAGTTGGCTCACTGAACCCTAAAATGGATTCATATTACATGAAATTAAAATGCAAGCTGCAGCAATAGGAAAATGAGCAAACAATAATAGCTAATATGTAGCTCATGGTATTATACATGAAAATTGAATTTGTGTGTGTGTGTGTGTGTGTGTGTGTGTTTGTGATGTATGACTTGTTCCTGTATACACATGTAGGTACAGCATGCTTGCCCTCATGGGCACTTGTGAAGGACAGAGGTTGATGTCAAGATGATTTCCTCAATCACTCAACACCTATTTTTGAAACAGGCATTTCACTGAACCTGGAGCTCTGCATTTCAGCTAACCCTGCGGACCAGTGAGCCCTGACATTGCCCTATCTCTGTCTCCCAGTACTAAGGTCACAAGCAACTGTACAGCCACATCCAGTTTTATGTGTGCGCCAGGGATCCCGACTCAGACCCTGATGTTTGTAAAGCACTTTGCCGCTGAGCTATCGCCATGGTTCCTTAAAATATTTTTACGTCACAGATGTTGTTCTTTTTTCTGGCACCCATATTTTGTCATGCTTCCTAAATCTTAACATGGCAAAAAAATTCATCCATGATTTTTTTTCCTGACTTAGAGGATTTTATTTTTTACATTGAAATCTTTGATCCAACTAGATAATTAACTATCTATTGTGATATAAAGAATAAATTAGGGGGTCTGGAGAGATGGCCTAGTGATTAAGAGCACCGATAGCTCTTGCAGAGGACCCGGGTTTGATCCCCAGCACCCACATGGCGGCTGAGAACCGTCTTTAACTCCAGTTCCAGGGGAATCTAATGTCCTCTTCTGACCTCCGCAGCATTGCACGACACGGGTGCACAAACTTACATGCAGACAGTACATTCATACACATAAAAAATAATAATAAAAAGTTTTTAAAAAGAGACTAAATTAGGGATTGGGCTTTTAAAAATATTTTTTCCAAATAGTATTTATTTGTCCCTAATACTATGCATTTTATGGAATCTTAATTTTTTATTTTTTTTATGTGTATGAGTATACTGTCTGCATGTAGGTAGGTGCACCCATGTCGTGCAATGGTACAGAGGTCAGAAGAGGGTGTCGGATGGAATCCTAATTTTTAAGAGCAATTGTGTAAATGATACTCAAAAATAAATAATTTGTAAGTAATTTAAGAAGCAATGTAAAAATTCTTTTTCATGGGGGCTGGAGAGATGGCTCAGCAGTTAGGAGTACTGGCTACTCCTACAGAGGATCCAGGTTAATTCCCAGCAAACACATGGTGGCTAACAGCCATCCATAACTCCAGTTCCAATGCCCTTGTCTGACCTCAGTGAGCATTTCATGACCTGGTGCACTTATATGTAAGCAAAACACTCATATGCATAAAATACAAATAAATTTATTTTTTTTATTATTTTTTACGGATGTTGACTTTTGTCAATTAAATGTAAACATGACAGAAATCACAATTCTTATTCTAATCAGAGGAGAAAATTTTAAGATACTACTTTGAGCTGTATGATCTAGGCTATTTATGATGTCCAGTGTATAAATTCTCCTGGTATTTTAAGGAAAGTTAAATGAACATACTCATTTGTTTAATCAAAACTATAAACATTATAGATTTCAAAAGTTCAATTAACCCTAACCAAAATGAACACAAAGAAAACCAGTTCCAGGCACATAATATTAAATTTCTAAAGTCAGTAATAAAAGGAAAACCTTAAAAAGAAACCATTAAAAAAGGGACATTTTATAACCAAGGATCACAGATGTTTCATTAAAAACTTTGAAAAAGGTAGCATTCAATCTTTAAAGTACCAAAAGAACATTCTAGAATTCTTTAATGTGGAAAACATCTTTCAAAAATGAAAACAAAATAAATACTTTGCAGACCAACCGAAGGTAAAATAATTGCCAACAGACTTACAGAACAATAAATACTAACGGAAATTCTCTGGGTAGAAATAAAAACAACATGGGGCTGGAGAGATGGCCTAGCCTAGCGGTTAAGAGCGCCGACCGCTCTTACAGAGGACGGGAGTTCGATCCCCAGCACCCACATGGTGGCTGAGAACCGTCTTAACTCCTGTTCCATGGGAATCTGACACCCTCTTCTGACCTCCGCAGCATTGCACGACACGGGTGCACCAACCTACATGCAGACAGTACATTCATACACATACAGAAATAAATAAAATTAAAAAAAGAAATAAAAACGCATGTGATGGGGGCTGGAGAGAAAGCTCCGCAGTTAAAACCACTGGCTGTTCTTCCAGAGGACCTGGGTTGAGTTCCAAGCACCTACATGGTAGCTAACAACCATCCCTAACTGCACTGCCAGGGGATCCAACATCCTCTCCTGGCCTCTGCAGGCATTGCACAATGCAGGTGCACTTACACTCTGCAGGCAAAGAACTGAGACGTGTATTTTTTAATTTTTAATTTTTTATGTGTATGAGTGTACTGTCTGCATGTAAGTAGATGCACCTGTGTGGTGCAATACTGCGGAGGTCAGAAGAGGGTGTCGGATTCCCCTGGAACTGGAGTTAAGAAGGTTCTTAGCCGCCATGTGGGTGCTGAGAATCAAACCCGGGTCCTCCGCAAGAGCAGTTGGCTCTCTTAACCGCTGGACCATCTCTCCAGCCCCTTAATTTTTTATTTTAAAAATAAACACATTTGATGGAAATTTGTATTACACAGAAGAATGAGGAATGGCAGAAAGGCTAATAGTGGGAGTCAAAGTAAAAGACATTTATCTTGATCAACTGACTATTTGACTCCCTCGTCTCCATGCTGGAACTTTGTCTGGCTTGCTTCTGTGTGAGTCTTTTACAAGCCATCACAGCCACTGTCAGTTCATATACACATTTAACAAGTAATAGTGGTGGTGGGGACAGGGGGAGGAACTGAAAAGAGGGGAGGTGCAGGGGACTTGATCAAAACACATTATATGCATGTATGAATTTCTCAGTCAATAAAAAAAATAAAAAGCAACTACTTAGCAAAAATAACAAAAAATTGAAATAATTCCATGTTTTCTATCAGACCATAATACAATAAAGCCTAACATAAACACCAAAAGAAGCCCTGGTAACTACAGGAACTCATGGAGATTAAGCAACACACTCCTGAACAATGAATGGGTCCAGGGAGAAACTAAGAAAGAAATAAAAGTATTCCTGGAATTAAACAAAAATGACAATGCAACACTACAAAACCTCTGGGACACTTTAAAAGCAGTCCTAAGGGGAAACTTAAAGCTCTAAGTGCCTACATTAAAAAATAGAAGGAGCACAAACAAATGACTTAATGTTGCAACTCAAAACACTTGAAAGACAACAACAAATGACTCCCAAACCTAAAAGACAAGAAGAAATAACAAAAATCAGAGCAGAGATTAATGAAATAGAAACAAACAACAACAACAACAAAAACAATACAAAGAATCAATGAATCTAAGAGCTTGTTCTTTGAAATGATAAACAAGATAGACCCCCTAACCAAAAGAAAGAAAGAACAACTCCAAATTAATGAAATTATAGATGAAAGGGGAAACATTACAACAGATAATAAAAATATCCAGAACATTATGTGGGACTACTTTAAAAATCTATACTAAATTTGTAAACCTAAAAGAAATGGATGAATATCTGAAATCATGGGAATCACCAAAGCTCAACCAAGAAGAGATCAACTGTTTAAAGAGACCCATAACATATGAGGAAATTAAGACAGTGATACAAAACCTCCCAACTAAAAAAGCCCAGGCCCAGATGGAGTTACAACAAAATTTTATCAGACATTTGAAGAGGACCTACAACCAATATTACTTAAGTTATTTTAAAGGATAGCAGAGGGTAACCTCCCAAATTCCTTTTACAAAGCCAGGATCACTTTAATACCAAACCAGGAAAAGATAAAACTAAAAAATAAAACTATAACCAAGCGTGGTGGCACACGCCTTTAATCCTAGCATTTGGGAGGCAGAGATAGGTGGATCTCTGTAAGTTCAAGGCCTGCCTGGTCTACATAGTGAGCTCCAAGCCAGCTGGGACAAAAGGGAGATCTTATCTCAAAAAGACCAAAAAAGAAGTAAATAAATAAATAAATAAATAAATACAAAATAAAACTATAGACCCATATTCTTAATGAATTTTCAACAAAATCCTTGAAAATTGCAAACAAGTATACATCAAAAAAGTTATTCACCGTGACCAACTTGGTTTTATTCCAGAGATGCAGGATGGTTCAACATATGTAAATCAATTAATGTCATAAATTATATAAATGGACTCAAAGATAAAAACCACATGATCATCTCAATTGATGCAAAAAAGGCTTTTGATAAAATACAACATGCTTTTATGTTTAAAATCCTAGAGGGAATTGGACTGAAGGGAACATTCCTCAACATAATTAAAGCCATATACAACAAACCCACAGCCAACATCATCTTAAATGGAGAAAAACTAGAAGCATTACCCTTGAAGTCAGGAACAAGACAAAGTTGCCCACTATCTCCCTCCTTTTTAATATAGTGCTTGAAACTCTTGCTAGAGCAATAAGACAAGAGAAGGAGATCGAAGGAGTACTAATCAGAAAAGAGGAAGTCAAACTATCCCCCTTTGCAGATGACATGATATTATACCTAAGAGATCCCAAAAAATCCACTAGAAAACTCCTAGAAATAATAGTTTCAGTAAAGTTGCAGGTTAAAATTAATTTACAAAAATCAGTAGCTTTTCTATATGCCAACAAGAAGCAACTGGAGGAGTACATGGAAACCCTTCCATTTGCAGTAACCTCAAAAAAAAAAATCTCAGAATAAATTTGACCAAAGATATTAAACATCTTCACAATGAAAACTTTAAATCTTTGGAGAAGAAGATTGAGGAAGACATCAGAAGATGGAAGTTTCTCCTATGTTCATGGAGTGGAAGAATTAATATAGTAAAAATGACCATTCTTCCCAAATTAATATACATGGTCAATGCAATCTCAATCAAAATCCTCATGACTTTTTTCACAGAATTAGAAAAAAAATCCTAAAATTCATCTAGAAACACAAAAGATCCCGGATAACCAAAGCAACCCTGAGCAAAAAGAGTAATGCAGAGGGAATTATTATGCCAGATTTTCATCTCTACTGTAGAGCTATAGGTATAAAAATAGCTTGTTACTGGCATAACAATAGACCCATATATCAAGGGGATAAAATTGAAGACCCAAACTTGAGTACACATACAATTTCAGCCACTTTATATTTGGCAAAGGAGCCAAAACACTCAATAGAGGAAGAGTAGCATCTTCAACAAGTGGTGCTGGCAAAACTGAATCACCACTTGTAGAAGAATGAAACTAAACCCCTACCTTTCACCTTGCACAAAAGTCAACTCTAAATGGATCAAAGACCTCAATATGAAACCTGAAACTCTGAATATGTTAAAAGATAATATAGGCAGTAACCTACAACATATAGGTGTAGGAAAAGACTTTCTAAATCAGACAGCAGCTGTGCAGGAACTAAGGTCAACAACCAACAAGTGGCACCCTGTTAAACTAAAAAGCTTCTGTGTGGCAAAAGAAGCAATCAAAGAAGTGAAGAGAAAACCCACAGACTGGGAGGAAATCTTCACCAATGATACATCTGACAGAGGTTTAACATCCAGAATATATGAACTACTCAAAAAACAAAAGTTGCCAGGTGTGGTGGCGCACGCCTTTAATCCTAGCACTTGGGAGGCAGAGGCAGGTGGATCTCTGTGAGTTCAAGGCCAACCTGGTCTACAGAGTGAGGTCTAGGCCAGCTGGGACTAAAGGGAAACCCTGTCTCAAAAATACCAAAAAAACTCCCACAAAGGTCCAAGAAAATAAATGATCCAACGAAAAGACCGGCTAAAGAGCTGAACAAAGACTTCTCAAGAGAACTTAAGATGGGTCAGGAACACCTTTAAAACTGTTCGACATCATTAGTAATTAACGAAATGCAAATCAAAACCACATTAAGATTTCATCTTACACTGATAAGATTAGCTATGATCAAGAAAACAAACAACACTAATTGTTGGACAGGGTATGGAGAAAAGGGAACACTTACTCATTGCTGGTTGGATTACAAACTCTTGCAGCCCCTGTGGAAAGCTGTGTGGAGAACTCTTAAAAAAGACTAAAAATGAACCTACCATTTGACACAATTATACCACTCCCAGGTTTATAACCAAAGGATGCATCCTATAGCTGAGATACATGCACCGCTATGTTTATTGCTGCTCTTTTCACAATAGCAAAGAGCTGGAAGCAACCCACGTGTCCCTCAACTGATGAGTGGATAATGAAGAGGCAGTACATTTATACAATGGAGTTTTATACAGCAGTGAAAAAGGATAACTTCATAAATCTTTTAGGCAAATGGATGGAACTGGAGGCTGTTATGTTGAGTGAGGTGACACAGCCTCAGAAAAACAAATGATGTATGTTATCCCTCATTTGTGGTTCCTAACACCAAATCTCTATATGTAAATTAAAATATGAAACTGGTCAATAAAGATAACATCAAAATAATTGTTATTGCCATAGATATATCTTGATATATATATTTCTATTTTTTCACATCTAAGATTTAAGACATTCTAAAGATGAGAACAGTTAAGGGATGAACTAATTTCAACAAAAGTTATTGTCACTTACATCATAGTATATAATGTCTATATTAAAAGTAATTAATGGGCTGGGCATGGTGGCACACAACTTTAATCCCAGCACTTGGGAGACAGAGGCAGAAGGATCTTTGTGAGTTTGAGGCCAACCTGGTCTACATAGTGAGTTCTAGGACAGCTGGAGGTACAGGGAGACCCTGTCCCAAAAAGACAAAAAAAGTAACTAATGGGATAACAAAAATGTAATATCATTTCAATGTTCTACTAAGTACATATGGCCTCTTCCTACTTACTGGTCACACTCTTTTGAAACTTGAGGCAAGGTTTTTGGTAACCTACTCACTGATAAATAAATAGCCATGTATGCTAAGATTGTTAAAGATCCTTAAGGATAGTAGTTAATTCAAAGGAATGATTATTTCTGCTCCAGGGAGCTATTCATTTCTGCATTTAGTTATGTTTTATATGTAAGACATATGACCACTAGGTAAAACATCTTTGGAGTGATCAGACAGGCTTTTTGCTAAATCTATGTAAAAAATCTCTGAACATATGGAGAGAATTGGTCATCTAGCACCTACCCCAAGAATTGCAAGGACATCTCAAAGTTTAGACTTTATAGTGGTATATTTAAAATAACTGTTCCACCAGGCATGGTGGTGCATGCCTTTAATCCCAGCACTCAGGAGGCAGAGGCAGGTGGATCTCTGTGAGTTCAAGGCCAGCCTGATTTACAGAGCAAGTTCCAGGCCAGCTGGGGCTACAGGGATACCTTGTCTCAAAAACACCAAAAAAAAATTAAGTTAAATAATTGTTCCACATAAATATATATATATATATAACTAGGGGCAAATCTCTTAGTACATGTTATTAAGTCTCACAGCATTAACTGAAAACCACCTGTATAAGATTAAAATGGATGGCTATCTCCAGAATAGAAAATAGTAACATGCTTAAGCTAATCAGGTATACAGAATCGTCATTAATTTTCAATCTACTCTTGACTTGCACTGGAGTTGCAGGTACAGCTATTAGATTAAATGGACACAAATGGTCTCCATGTTTCCCTGTATTATACAAATGATAATTCTTATATTTCTTTTCCACATAACAAGATAATTTGGCTCAGGAAAAGCTGGGTTCTACCTCCTTGAACCAGCAGTATGTAGTCTGGACAGAGACAGTCTGAAAGGGCATGGTAAACACCTTCATCTTGGTTCCTGTTTAAAGGAATGTGATACAACTTCTGCCTCCTGGAAAACTATAAATCAGGATTTAGGGGTCTGGGATACAAAAGACGCTTCTCTGATTTCAGTGACAATTACAAAAACAGAGGGGGAAGGAATATAACCCCTCCCTCCAGGATTCAATTTTGCTCTCCAGTTAAATAAAAAGCATTGGTAGATAAAGGCTTCAGTGTCAGCCAGGGAGCTTTGGGCCAGGGAGGCTTTAAAAGCCCCCCAAACAAAGACCATTTGCCTGTAACTTGGGGTGCACATAAGAAATGGGCAATAAAACCCTATTGCTGAAGATACAGCATGATGTGAGCATGAAAGAAAAATCATGTTGAGACCCTGCACTACATATCAACAGCTGACTTTCATGGTACAAGAGAGCACTATGCAAACTGCTGGAAAGAAATGGTCTCTGGAGTTTTACTACATACCTCTCGTGCTACACTTTTACATGCCAAAGAAGATGTTGTGCAATAGTGGAAGCCTGGTAAATGCACACCCAGAAAGAAAGAAAAAATCCCAATTCAACCTATGGCCTGTTCCCTGGAGGTGAAAGGTAGGGCGCACAAGGCCTTGGTGCCCCCTAATGTCAGAAGACTTTATCAACCACATTAGAAAGCTATTGCCATCCCTTTGTCAAAGAGTTATAATGCCCCGACCAAGAAATCATCCAAGCATATGTGTCTGTGCCCATAGAGTAACTTGTTATAATCTTTAATATTTGTTACTATTTGTGCTTTATTACTAGAATTAAAAGGAGACTGCTAAACGACCCACCAGTCCATTGCAAACAGAACTTAGACCATCCCAAGAGTTTGACGTGCTACCTCAGAGAAAAAAAATGGATCTTCTATCTCTCACTCTCTCTCACCCTCCCCTCCAAAGCCCAGGGACTCTTGCAGAAGAGGTTGCAGGTCAAACTGTAGGAGCCAAGGAGGGGAGATGAATTGTGAGATCACAGCAAAAACAGACTGAATTTTTTTATTTGATCAACACGTTTGTGTAAGCAAACCTCTTCAACTGGACTTGGGGACCCTGGATTATACAAAAACTGGACTCAGATGTTAACTAATTGGGTTTATATGGACACTTCTTATGTTTATTCCCTATGTGTACTCACTGGTTAAATAAAAAAATTAATAAAGGAAAAAAAAAAGAACAAAATAAAAAATAAATTTAAAGATTATATTTAGGGGCCAGAGAGATGGCTCAGCAGTTAAGAGCACTGGCTGTTCTTACAGAGAACCTGCATTTGGTTCCCTGCACCCACATGATGGCTAACAACCATCAGTAACATCAGTTCCAGTGATCTGACACCTTTCTCTGGTCTCTATGGTCATTGCATGCACAAGTGCACTGACATTCATGCAGGCAAAACACTCATAAACATAAAAAATCAATCCATCCAAAAAATTTTAAGGTATTTAAAAAGACACAGAGACGTTAAAAGTGAAATAATGGCAAACATATCACCTGAAAACACTACTGGAAACTGAAGGAGTTTATCTCCCAGGATCCATGAGGCCACTTAGTTAATAGACATTGTCAGAACATTCAAGGTAGGAAGGAAATCACAAGAGATAAGAAACCTTTCTGCTTCCCTACCCAATCAGACAGTGACCCAAGCTCATTCTGACTGACTCTGCTTTTGTGCTGACAGACTAGAGTTATCTGGAGAATATAGGAAGCACTCTAAGTATGTGTTTATGTGTGTGTATAAATCAGAAACATAACACTCATACATCTGACACTGAAGTGCTTGGAAAAACATTTGCATACTGTATATTGTGGTTATATCTTAATCTCTGCTGATTTCATGACAGAAGTAAAGTTTTCCACTGTCCTTTCAATGTTCCCTCTCTGGTTCTTCAAGATTCTCCAGGTTCCTCATGAACACCTTTAAAAGTCTGACACATACACATCCATCCTTCAAGCTAAGAAGTAGCTTGTGTGCACATTGACAGATGGACATCTACCATCTCAGAACATGTAAGAATATAAAACTAGGTCCCATTTGTCAATTGTCGACCTTAATTCTCGTGCAGCTGCTGTCTAATTTAGGAACTCTTTTCCTACTTTCTAGAGCAATAAGGCAAGAAAAGGAAATTAAAGGAGTACTAATTGGAAAAGAGGAAGTCAAACTATCCCTATTTGCTGATGATATGATTGTTTACTTAAGGGATGCTAAAAACTCCACCAGAAAACTCCTAGAAACGATTAACAGCTTCAGCAAAGTGGCAGGATACAAAATTAACCTTAAAAAATCAATGGCCTTTCTTTACACCAAACAACAAGCAACTGAAGAAAGAATTCAAAGAGACCTTCCCACTCACAATAGCCTTCAAAAACAAATAAAATACCTAAGAAACAAAAATAAACAAAGACACCCAAGGATCTCTACAACAAAAATTTTAATCCTTTAAAGGAAAGAAATTTGAGGAGAAGACATCAGAAGATGGAAAAAAACTCCCATGCTCATGTATTGGGAAAATTAATTGTAAAAATGTCCATTTTTACCAAACTCTTGTATAGATTTAATGCAATTCCAATCAAATCCCCAGAGTTTCTTCACAGGCTTGGAAACAAAAGTCCTTAAAATTCATTTGAAAAACAAAAGACCCTGAAATAGCCAAAAAACAAAACCTGAAGCAAAAAAGAGCTACACAGGGGGGAATCTCTAATAACCAACTTCAAAACTATACTACAGGGCTATAGTAGTCATAAAAACAGCCTGGTACTGGCACAAAAACAGACCTGTTGACCAATGGAACAAAAACCGAAGATCCAAATCTGAGCACATACAATTTCAGCCATCTTATATTGACAAGGGGGCCAAGAAGCCTCAATTGGAAGAAAGACAGACAGCATCTTCAGTAAGTGGTGTTGGCAAAACTGGATCACCACTTGTAGAAGAATGTGTAAAGAGCTGCAGGCTTTTGCTTGCTTACGCCGAGCTTACTTACAAGAGGAAGTTGACTCTGTGAATTGTCCACCTCGAGCCTTTTTTCCAAAACGCTGGGTGGCGGACGTGTATGTAGAGTCACCAGCCTTTTTCAAGGGCTGGGTGCGGACTGCAGTAGAAAGTCAACCAGATACTCCAGCTTGATGTCTCAACTCAGTGATCTCTGCTAAAAACAGACCCTCCTCTGACGCCAGACCCTGTTTCACTCACCCCCTCCCCATTTCCTGATTCTTCCCGCCTTTTGCCAATAAAAACCGCTGTCTTTGTTCATAAATCAGACTTTGACAACCTCTCGCAAAGTCTCGTTACTTTTCTCTCGCTTATCTGCAGGTTTTGTTCCCTCGGGTACCCACATTACATGACCCGTAGACAGGGTCATATTGGCGCCCGACGTAGGGGCTCGAGGTAGAGACCCCCCTACCAGAACAAAGAACGAGGAGATCCGGGCCCGGACGACCTAGACCGAGGGCGCTTCCGCAAACGGTACGGAGCGCAAAGGAAACCTCGGGGAAGAAAGGGAACCTCCGCACCCACGGAGTGCAGAATCCTCGAGAAAGTAGGAGGTAAGTGGTTCTTTGTCTCATATTAAAGATAGGCCAACTGGCTCATAGTAAAGATGGGCCAGTCGCTGTCTAAAGAAGAGAAATTTATTCAAACACTTTAAGACAGCTTTCAGGGAGAGGGGAATTAGGGTTAAGAAAAAGGATTTAACTAATTTTTTATATTCATAGGGGATACATTGTCCCTGGGGTGGTCCTTGATGGGCCCTCAATCCACCCTAAAACATGGGAAAAAGGTGAAACAGGACCTTTGACTGCATCATGCAGACTAAGGGACCAAATAGTTTCCTGTCCAGACTTTTACTTATTGGACTGTAGTTAATGAGATAATTCAGGACCCTCCCCAATCCATTCCTATAATTGAAACAACAGAACAATTCCTAAAACCCTTAGCCGCCCTTCCTCAGCCTCTCTATTAAAAAGGAGTGCTCTCCATGTCCGTCAGTCATTTTAGAAATCCCATCTGACGACCCAGCATCCGCTCCCCCCGAACCTAACTGCCCTAAACCACCCCCCCTCTATCCACCCCTACCTAAGGCAACCTACTGCCCCAGAGACCATTGAGGAAGAGCATTTCTGCCAAAAATTGCCCAATAATAAAAACCCAAAACCCACCCTCTGAGGAAGAGATTTACCCCACAGACCGACGTGTGGCTGGAATCACCCCCCCACCACCTTACTCTCCATTTCCTGATGTTAAGCCCCTTTTGGAGACCAAAAACCTCCTCACAATCAAATAACTAGTCTAAAACAAGTCCTTGATTTACAGCAAGAACTGTCCACATTAACCTTAAATATTCCACAGCTATAATCCTAAAATACAAGCTGGTGGCACTCCTGTAGTGCAAACCTCCTCTTTGCCGCCCCTAAAAATAATGTAAGCATAAACAGTGTTAAAAAACCTAAGGCTCCCTTTCAAACTTACCCAGTTTTAACCCGCTCCCAGACCTCAACTAGCCAAAATAATTATCCTGATTTAAATAACAGCCACAATCAGGATAGTGAATCAGAGTCCGAATCCAATGTGACTCTTACCCAAGAAAAATAGGGGAGGAAGCAGAACGCGACGCTCTCCACAGCGGCGTAATCGCCGGGAGAGCAGCCGGCGCCCAAGAGAATCCAGTCTGAGAGCGAAAGTGACAGTGAAGGAGACACGCCTGATGTACAGATCAGAAATCTCAATATAAAAAAGATAAATATCCAAACACCCTTAAAAAACCTTACAATTCTGCAGTCCGCAACTAATGGACACGCAGCTCCTCTTTACTATCGAGCCTCATAGCGTTATTAGCTGAGGGAGGTTATCTATCGCCTGCAGAAATGGTATCAGGTCACACAGGCTGTGCTGACCCGTCCACAATACTTATACGTTGAAGAGGCGGATATATCTTAGACAAATGCCATAAACTTGCAAAAGCTAATGCTCAAAAAGCTAGCACCAAAGAGTGGACGTTTGACAAACTATCTGGCCAAGGCAAATACATCATCTGAAACTAAACAAATTCAGCTTCCCCTGCAGGACTGCTGCTCAAGTAACTGAAGCTGATAAAGATGGCGTGGAGAGCCGTCCCTTCTGATAAATCCATCACTATACCCTTACAAAAATAATCCAAGGACCCAATGAACACTATGTCCAGTTTATAGGACGTCTCCTCGAAGTGGCTGAAAAAACTCTAAACTTAACAAATGAAAATGACCACCTTTCTAAAACAATTAGCTTATGAGAATGCCAATTCAGCATGCAGGGCAGCCCTTAGAGGCATCTATAAAAAAAAAGATATTAATGAAATGATCAGAGATTGCAATGACGTTGATTTTTTCCCCACAAATTATCTAAAGGAAACACAGAGGGAGTCCCTTGCGCAATGGGAGCCATGCTAAATAAAAATGAATAAATGTTCAAGTGTGACAAGTAGGTCCATTTTGCTAGACAATCTCAGAACCTCCAAAAGCCTTAATCAATTAAACTATGCTCCACCCAATCATAACAATGAGGAGGCCACAGGTGGCCAGGCCTTAAATGGCCTAAAACAACTTGCCCTCGATGCAAAAAGGGAAACATTGGGCCAGTGAATGCCGTTCAAAACAGATTTATAAATGAAAAACCTTTGCCCCCGGTGTCCGGGAAATCGGATGGAGGGCCCGCCCCGGGGCCCATCCAAGCGCAGTGTCTCTGGGGTTCGGGCCCAATCGCTGTTCCCAGAGCTACCCCCAGGAAGCGCTGGACTGGACCTAGCACTCCACCTCTCCCTCAAATATTAACACCAGACCAAGGGGAATCTCAAAATCAGAAACAGGACAATATGTCCGCACCCACAGCGTCAGCTGGAGCCTTTTTCGTGATTTCGGACGGCGCTTCAGCATGCCATTGGTGGAACTGTCAGTAGTACCCACCGTGGTAGATTCTGATTATACTGGAGAAATAAAAAATTTGGCCTCCTCCCCAAAAGGACCTATAGTCTAACAGGCTGGACAGCGTATAGCAACAGGCTGTTCCTCTTCCTCTAATGGGAGATTTCCCGTACATAAGCAACGAAGAGGCTCCTCACATCCAGGGTCTCATAATGTTTACTGGGTCCAACAATTAACTCCAGAGCGACCCACCCTTATATTAGTGGGTTGAAGGAGAAAAAGTTTCAAGGATTTATGGACACAGGAGCCGATGTTATAGTCATTGCTCAAAAACATTGTCCTAAAGCCTGGCCACTTGCAGCCTCTGCCACCCATTAAAGGAATAGGAGCAGACAAAAATACTTTACAAAGTTCTAAACTTTTAACCTGGACAGATAAACAAAATAACAAAGGAGTTATAACTACCCTATGTGTTAAAGGCTTGCCAGTAAATTTATGGGGAAGAGGACAGTTTATACCACAAAGTGGGTGTGCTTATGTGCAGCCCAAACTGAAATAGTAACAGGAGCAGATGCTACAGCATGGGACACCTCCCAGGAAGAAGGACTGGGAAAAATGAGAACAGGGCCCGATAACACCCATTCAGACGTTTCCTCCCGTCCAAAAAACTTAAGATTAGGAGCAGAAAATTTTTCCTAAGGGCCATTGATGATCCTGCACTCCAGGCTGATAAAATCACATGGAAAAATGAGATCCAGTCTGGATTGGAATCCAGTGGCGCCCTGCCCCACACAAATAAATCACAGCCCTGGGTTACTTCTTCAGTGCAGGAACAGTCTAACGCTCGAGTACCACCTTGGAGTCCCTCTGGTCACTTCACCAGCGAGTCCATATTTATAATTAAAAAAAAAACGGAAGCTTGGAGATTGGTTACAGACCTTAGGGGCTGTTAATAAAACCATGATCCCTATGGGGGCATTACAACCTGGCCTGCCCTCCCCAGTGGCCATTCCAAAAACCACTATAAGGTTGTCATTGATATTAAAGATTGTTTTCTATTCCCCTGCCACCTGAGTGATTGCAAACGCTTTGCATTCTCCATTCCTGTGGTTAATCACATAGGACCCAACCCACGTTTCCAGTGGCGCGTACTGCCACAAGGAATGGCTAACAGCCCCACCCTATGCCAACAATATGTAGCACAAACAGTTAATCCTATTAGGATAAGCATCAAGGCTTATATCGGGTTGTCATTATATGGATGACCTTATTAATAGCTGCTGAACCATTGGAGAGGCTCAAAACATCACCCAACAACTTATCATAAATCTTCAACAGCGAGGATTTCTTATACCCCCAGAAAAATACAGACACTGATCCTTATTTTTTCTAGGGTTCCATTTACAATAAAACCAAATCTTCTACTCAAAAGATCCAAATTAAAAACCTGTCATCCTAACATTTAAATGTCATTACGCCTATAAAATACTCCTTGGGAGATATTAATTGGCTCGCCCATATCTCAAATTAACTTACTTAGTGAGCTTAAGCCCTTATTCGACATTTTAAAAGGAGATCCTGACCCCACATCCCAGAGATTTATCTCCAAAAGCTAGAGCCTCATTACAGATTGTAGGAAAAGGCTAATTTCCCAATCAAAATCATTAGGTATATTTGAGCCCCTGTAAAGTACTTTTTCTTCATAATTTCCCCACACCATTTGCCACACTCTCCAATCAGGTCGCTTTGGGCAAAAACAGACACCCCTTTTGATGGACCCATTTACCAGCCACACACCTAAGGTGCTCCCACCTATCCCTTCCCTGGTGTGCCACTTAGCTCCTTGGGTCTGCGCACCTCTGTCAGTATTTTGGAAAAGAGCCAGATATTATTATAACCACTTATAATGCTATCAGTTAAAATGGTTACAACAAAAAGTGATGAGTGGACAATATTGAAATACTTATCAGGGACATTTGATAATCATTTTCCAGCAGACATAATTCGAATTTCTCAAAGTTACACACCCTTTTGTTTTCCCCATTCCACTAAAAAACTTCCCTATTAAAAACGGTCCTATGTGTTTTTGTTGATGGAGTCATCCATAGGGATGGCTGCTTATGTTTGATGCACGGTCAGACTTACCAGGTACCTACAAGCCATGACCTCAGCCGCTAATTGTAGATGCTTCAGGGTCGTCCTTAACATGTTTTTCAGAAACTTAATAGACACACCTTCTCTTTAATTTGTACTCGAGTAATGACTAAATGTCTTATGTTGTTAATCCATACAAGCCCTAGAAACTGTCTCTTTAATTCAACCCACTCTCAACCTTCTCACTATTTCCTTAGGCTGCAAGCAATTTGTCTAAGAGATCGATATCAGCCTCTTCTATGTTGGAACATCATACGTGTTCTCGGGTATCTTCCTGGCCGGCGTAACCCACGGGCACATAATTAAGTGCGTATCTAGCACTACCTGCGACGGTCTGCTGGTCCCTCCTGTATACACATGGATTAAAACAACAGACCCCGATTAAAGAGAGTCCCAGGAAGCACATACTCTCATTCAACCTAAAATGCTTCACACGTCACTTCGCCTTCGCTTGATCAATATGGGACTAGCTCGCCAATTGCAAAATGTTGTAAAAATTGCTTGACTTTTCTGCCAGATATCCACCACACAGGAGTCTAATTTCTAGAGGGCTGACCACCTGGTGAGTCCTGTGGCATATGTACGTTACATCATGGTCCATCCTTTGGAAAATTAAAATTTATTCATGTCTCTGATTTTGATACCCTTAGTGGATTTAACATGCCACAGCAACAAGTCGGGGAAGGCCACTATATGAATGTAATAGCCCATGTTGAATCAGCCTTTCTCGTTATGGGCTCAGCCTAAATCTTAAAAACAGACTAATGGCCCTTGGAGACTATACTAGCCAAAGTTTCAGCAATTCTGTGCCCAGTTAATAGATTAAACAACATCACAGGCATCCCGCTAATCCACAGGACAAGGAATTGTAGATAGAGAACAAATCAAACACTTAAGCATACCCTAACTAAATTAACAAACCAAGAGCAGTTATATCCCCTAAAAGGAAACAGCAAACTTCTGCTGTCTCATGCTCTCTTCTACTTAATTTTCTAAATCTAGACTTAAAAGGAAAATCAGCCTCTGATCGCTTATGGCACCGGACTACTAATACAGATTACACAAAATTGTTTGGTGGAAGGATCCTATGACAAACAATAGAGAAGGCCCTGACCCGGTACTCATATGGGGAAAAGGCATGCATGTGTCTTGACACTTCTTGAAAATTGGGCAAGAGTGGCTCCCAGAACGCTTAGCTCAAAAGCCCATTAACCCATACCAAGGGTGGCGCTGAGAATAGTAGTATTTATGCTTCTCTTTCAGAAATATTCTCCTTTGACCATTCCTCTGTGGGATCATTAAAATCGTCGTGTTCACCCCCAACATTCAGAGTCCTGGACACAACCGGACAGAACAACAGGTTTGAATGGTGACATTGAAAGCTTTTTGCCTTTTGTGTCACTTTCACCTCTTCCTCCTTTCTTTTTCTCTGTCATCAAATTTTCCTCTGCTGTCACAGGACTTTTCCCCTGTCTTCCCCTTATCTGTCTCCTTTGGGGCCCCCACAGCAGCCGCCGCATCACCATACCAGCTCTTTAACTACACCTTGGTTAATTTTAAACCAAGCAGGAGCGTGGCTAATGCCTCCTCCACTGTTGGATTCAACCCTCCTGAGGAGCCCCTACATGTGATCTCTGTGCTTAGCCAATGGGAGCAGATTCTCGATGGGGAACCCCTAATATATTCATGCCTCAATCCAAACCTATAGATACTCAGAACCCGGTATTCCTCACTGCCACTTGCCTTAATGTGGCTACACGCTCATGGCTGCAAACAACACCCATTTATGTTTGCCCTGGTTCTGCACCGACCACGTAGCTGGCAACTAGCTGGGTATGAAAGTGATTACTTCTGTGGAGCACTGGACTTGTGAAACCACGGGAGATTCTATTGAGCCCACTTCAATTATAACACAGTAAACTAACTAACCCCTCCCCATACCAAATTAAATTCCAGTCCTATCCCATACAATAACAAATGAAAACAATGGTGCAATTCCCTCACAATATCCTTCACTGATAACGGAAGGAAAAAATCTTGGGAAGGACGTGAGTTACCAATGGGACTAAGACTATATGATCTCAGGTTATAACCTTGGGCTCACCTTTGAAATCAAATTATCAGAAAACCATCCCAATGCACTATAAGGCTTCAGTTGACCTAATTCCATGATACTAAGAAAAAACAACACCCCAAAAAACCGCCCACCCAAGTTCAAAAACCTATCCCCTACTAAACCACCAGTCCCATCCTCATCCACCCCACCTCTGGACCTTCCAGATATCCTTTTCCAACCCCACTTTACCTGAAGGCCCATGCCCCCACGTGAGCTGACTCGTCTCTTTATGGCAACGGGCTTCTGCCTTTGGCTCTCATGCACACAGTTTATAATGAAAGTAATATTAATTGTTGGCTATGCTATTCCGCTGCCCCCCCGTTTTTATGAAGAGCATTGCAGTTAAAACTAACATTTCATTATACAAAACAATATTAACCCTTCGTCTTGGTCCTCGGGTGAATTAACTGTTCAGACTTATCAGGAATTGGTACCTGTCCTGTGAGGACCCAGGATACTTCTATCCCGCTACTTAATCAACATTTGTAATGATTACTATAGTCATTAATTATCTTCTAAGATATGCTTTTTGCTCTAATGATTACCTAGCATGGCCTCTCCACAGGACTAACCACGTTATTGACACTTCCATTTTCTAAATCATTCTGATACTTGTGCGTAGTCAGTTGTTCCCAAAGTTACAGTTCTATGACTTCTGACACTTCCTCTAAAATTTTGGGAAAGGGAAGCATTTATAATGTTGGAACCGATAACCTCCCCCGTCCCAAAGCAGTCAGACGAGAAACCCATTACAGCAAGTACTCTGGCCAGTCATGTTGGGCTTGGAGCTACGAGGAGCGGACAGAATAGCTTCTATGACTTACATCCCAAACAAAATTATCACAGGCTTAGCAAAGCTATTGACCCAAAGATATTGAAGAACTCAGAATCAGGACTAGAAAATTTAAAGGATTCTACTCACCTCCCTTTCAGAAGTAGTGCTACATAGAAGCCCTCCGGACCTTGCTGTTTTGTACAGCAGGGAGGAGATTGTGTCGGGCCCCTAAAGGAGGAATCTGTTTCCTTTTATACAGATTTTAAAAACAGGGCGTTAGTAGATAGAACAGCCTAATTCAAAAAAATCAAAGCAACCTAGAAAAAAAGAAAAAGAGGAAGGTGAACAACAAACGATCCTGGTATGAAAATTGGTCAGCCACTCCTTGGTGGACCACCTTATTACTCTAGTCTCTGGGACCCGTCCTGGGATTGATCCTGCTAATTTCATTTGGCCTGGGACACTTAATCGATTAACCATTTTGTTAAAGTCCCAAATAGATTCCTCATCTTACAGCACGAGTCCATTACATCAGCTTGGCCATCGAAGAGGAAGCTGATGACGACCTTGGGCCCGCTCGCCCATCTCTCTGCCACTGTTCCTGCACCTGCTCATTCGGCTTGATTTTCGCTCCTTGTAAATTATCGTCCCAGGCCATAGAGTAAGCTTGCCTGTTCCAGCCCAGGTGGCCGCCACCAAAGACGGGAACTTCCTCTCCCCTCTTACCAACCTAAGGACAGGAGCCCTGAGGACGACAGGGTATATCAAAGACGGGTAAGGAAGGAGTGTCTTGTAGAGGTCGAACCTAAGAAGGGACAGCGCACATAATCGGCTGAGGTCGCCACTCTACCTGATACTCTACCAACCTTCTTAATGTAAAGAAGGGGGATTATGTATCAGGGCCTGCAGGCTTTTAGCTTAGCTTACCGCGAGCTTCTTACAAGAAGTTGACTCTGTGAATTGTCACCTCATAGCCTTTTCCAAAGCTGGGTGCGGACGTGAGTAAAAGCTCACCACTCCTTTCCTCAAGAGCTGGGTGCGGACATGCAGTAAAAGTCACCAGATACTCCAGCTTGATGTCTCAACTCAGTGATTTTGCAAAACAGACCCTCCTCTGACGCAGATGCCCACTGATTACCCTGTTTCACTCACCCCCTCCCCTATTCCTATTCTTCCCGCCTTTTGCCAAATAAAAACCGCTGTCTTTGTTCAATAAATCAGACTTTACAACCTCGCCAAAGTCTCGTACTTTTCTCCCGCTTATCTGCAGGTTTTGGGTTCCCCGGGTACCCAATCGTTTAGATGACCGTAGGACAGGGGTCAAGAATGAACATCTAAACCCCTTACCTCTCCCCTCTACAAGCAATCCACCAGATGGATTCAAAGACCCTCACTGTGAAAACCCCACAACTCCTGAAAGGTGAATAAAAGAAAAAGGTTGGCAGCAGACTACCCAAGAACGCAATAATAGGCGTAGGAAAAGACTTTTCCTAAATCAGACAGAGCTGCAACAAGAATTAGAGGTTGACAATTACGACAAATGGGACCTCATAAATGAAAAATCTTCTGTATTCAGCCAAAGAAATAATCAATAGGAAGTGAAGAGAAATCCCCAGAGTGGGAGGAAAACCTGTCACCGCGATACATCTGGACAAAGCATTGATTTCCATAATATATAAACTACTCAAAAAACAGAAAAAAGAAACAAATGACCCTTATCGTCGCTAATAAGATGGGAGCCAAAGAACTGAACAGAGACTTCACAAATGAGGAATTAGAGATGTCGTGAGAAACACCTTAAGGAAGTGTTCAACATCACTAATCATTAAGGGTGTTATTTTTTTTTTTTTTTTTCTTTATATCATCTCATCATGATAAGCTTTGGCTAGGATCAAGAAAACAAATGATACCCCAAGGCTGGAGAGGTTGAGGGGAAAGGGGAAAGCACTATCCACTGCTGGTGGGAATGTAAACTCGTACAGCCACTATGAAAAGCATGTGGGGGAGAACCCTTGGAGAGACTTGGAATGAACTTGCCACCTGACCCAGCCAATACCACTCCTGGGCCATGTACCTCAGGCAGGAACTCACCCCACCACAGAGATAACATGCACGGCCCATGTTTTTATTGTCAGCTCTTCTTCACAACCTAGCAGGAGCTGGAACCAACCCCAGACTGACCACAACATGATGAGTGGATAAGGAAAATGTGGTACACTACAACAATGGAGTTCTATGCAGCGTAAAAGAAAGATGACATGCATGAGCTTTGCGAAAACTGGCTGGGAGCTAGAGGACCATCATGCTGATGAAGTAAACAGTCCCTCAAAAAGAAAGGTGAATGGTATCCCTCATTCTGTGGATGTAAAGTGCCAATTACCTAGTTGTATGTATTTCTTGTGTATGCGCCCCTGAGCTTTGTTCCCAAAGCAGTGCGGCGCAATGCATAGTGCGAAACAACAACAACAACACGTGGAAGGATGCTGAAAGAACTCTGACTGAAACAGTGAACTTCTGCTCCAAAACCAGTCAACTTACCCTCATGGGAGAATATTGAGAAAGGACTGTGAGAAAAGAGATGAAAAAACATGTTTGGGAGACTACATGCAATGAGCTCTGGTGAGGGTGGAGGAATGGCGGGGGACACGGGTCNAATAAAAAAATTGTAAAAAAAAAAAAAAAAAAGCTGTCTCATGTCTTTGAGGAGTGCCAAAAGCAATGGCAGCCACAGAGTAGATGCACTTGCCAGTAAGAATTGAAGACAGGCCAAACAACAGTACTCTCTATTTTTTTCTTTTTGTCTTTTTACTAAGATCTCAAGTTCTGTGTCTGCAGTACAGTTTCCCTAGTCTTACTGATTATTTATATCTGGTTGTACTTTCCTTTTGGATGCTTAAGGCCACATAATTAGCCCAGATTAAACAAGGTTTTTGTTTTCTTCAGGTCAGTTGAGGATCTGGTCCCCAGAGGTCTCTTGGGTTATTTTTTTGGTGGGGGAGGAGGGTGGGAGCTCCTTGCTCCTTTCAGCTTTTCATTTACCAGGAGAATTCTCAACTTTTTACAGTCAATATCCACAAGGGAAAAAAAAGATTTTTTATTCTAACTTCATAGTTACATGAAGATGTGTTTCAATATATATTCAGGACATATTTGCCTGTCGCTGATTTTTTTTCCTAGATGGTTTACCAACTATTAGAGATTTCAGTGTAGATATTGCTAAACAGTGAGATAAAATTTAAAATGTTATCTTGGCCACAACCCAAGGCAGGGTGGTACACCAGTGAGCGCTGGCAGGCAAGAAGGACCACTTCCCAGGAGTGAGACTAGGACTGATGTGTTTATTACCCTCTGGTGGCCAGAAGGCTATACCATGCATTGATTGATGCAGGTTGAAGTGTTGGTCTTGCTGGGTTAGTAGAGAAAGCTCTTCCCAATCCTGATGATCATTGTCATATGGAAGCTCAATTCCAGGACATGCCCGGCCTGGTGCCAGCCCTTACTTACTCTTCCCCTGGGAGTAACTCGGTTGTGTTATGAACTGGGTGGCATGAACTTAACCTGCATTATTAATGTGTAACCTACCTCTTCCTCTCGGAAGTGGGCCAGACCCCAGAGAACACATGGGTTTACTCGGCTCCTCCAGGGACCAACTCTGTCCCCACAGAGGATCCAGTGGGACCTGAGACAGGAAGGGCAAAACCTTCCCAGGCTAGGATTTAACAGCTCATGTGAGTCTCATACATACTGAGCTATCAATGCCATCTTAGCCTTTATTAGCCCCAAAGGTGAAATGTTTGCTCTCCACCTATTGATTCTTATGACTTATTTTCATTTGTGTCAGACCTCAGGTGAGCTGCATGTGTGCTATTTACTGAGCCTCCTGTAGGACATAGCAGTGATGTATCCTGATCTAAACAAAATTTTCTAGAAGGCACCTGTCCTTCTGACAAGATAAAAAGAAAATTAAAGAACTACTGAGTTCATTTGGTATTTATCTTGGTTATCATGAGAATGTGGTTCAACAGTGCCTATGCCCATCCTGAGGAGGGGACATTAAGACCCCTACTACTGATGATGGAGGTATGGAAAATTAAGGCGTCCTCAAAGGTAACCAGCACCACCTCAAGTGGACATCGCTGCTTGTTAGAGAATAATACACTTGTGTCATGAAGGACCATAAGGGTGACAACACAGTTTGTCTTTTCTTTGAGTTTCAACTTTTTATCATCTTCTCTTCAGTGCCTAATTTCTTGGCAGCTTAATGAATCAGATCATGATGTACATTTCAGAACCAAGCATTTATTTGATTTTTATTCCTTCCATAAATATTTATTAGCATCTACTTTCCATAAAACATTTCTCAGCTCCACTCTAAGGTTTAATATTGCTGTGCTATTTCAAGGATGACAGAATTAAATTATTTTAAAATGAAAGAGGGACAAAAGAATCCTCATAACTTCAAGGAGCCCGAGGCTTTATTCTTGGGTCATATATTCAACAAGAAGATACCTGAGGATGTTTCCAAGCATGCATCTCAGCACCTCTCCACGGTGCTTTGCAAGGCTATTTTGAAGGACCAGACCATCATCTGCTTCTCCTAAGACAATGGACCCTGAGCTGGAGCAAGACTCTGCATGCCAATCCATGGAGACCCCACCTCCAACCTCAATGCTTCTCAGTTTGGTCCATGGACCAGTACCAAACTATGGCTCATCCGTAACAAGATGTGTATACGAATGCAGAATACATGTTTAGTGGGAATGACTTCTGGGACACTATCTCAGCTTGTTTTTTACATAAACAAGCCTAATGGACCTTGGGCTCGTCTGCAAGCTAAACATGAAGCTTTAATTGCTCATGTCCCTTCTTTGCCATGGACCAGAATAATGCACACAGGCATATATGCTGCGAAAGTATTAAGCACACCACACATTGCAACAAATTATCTCATTTATGTTGTAAACAACAAGTGGGATTAGACTGATAACATCCGTTTTCAGTTCTAGGGGTCAGAAGAGACACAGTCCTCTAATAAGAGAGTTCCTCTTTCCTTCCCCTCTTGTCCTGGAGGTATGGTTTCAGCAAAGAGAGAGCAAGGCTTTTGTTCCGGAGCACAGTTCTTGGGAAAATCTGAAGAAACAAGTTTTCAGAACAGATTGGTCCCCATCCTTTGCTTTTTTGTTTGTTTGTTTTTGCTTTTTTTTTATTTATTTTTGTATGTGTATGAATGCACTGTCTGCATGCAGGTCCGTGCACCCGTGTCGTGCAATGCCACAGAGGTCAGAAGAGGGTCTCGGATTCCCCTGGAACTGGAGTTCTCCTGGAATTGGAGTTACAGACAGTTCTCAGCCATCATGTGGGTGCTGGGGATCGAACCCGGGTCCTCTGCAAGAGCAGTCGGTGCTCTTAACCGCTAGGCGTTTTCTCTAGCCCCATCCTTCATTTTAATGGCGTGGTGGCGCACGCCTTTAATCCTAGCACTCAGGAGGCAGAGGCAGGCGGATCTTTGTGAGTTCAAGGTCAGCCTGGTCTACAGAGTAAGTTCCAGGACAGCTGGGGCGACAGGGAGACCCTGTCTCGAAAAGACCATCCCCCAAAAAAGTATATAATTAATGGATGCTATGAGTCATATTGTTTTTATTCAGGTCTTGCTGTGATGTGGCACCACACAGCCACACTCTTAGCAAGTGGACCATAACCTGGGGTGTAACTTAAATAACAATAAGACTCATCCATTTTAACTGTATAATTCAATAAATTTTTGAGTAAGTTTTTAAGGATGTATTTCCTTATCTTTCTAAATTTTTATTGAATTTTAGTGTGTTTCACACAGAACATCTCAGTCTTGATCATCTTTATACTCCCTCCCCACTGGCACCCTCCCATAGCCCTCCCCCCAACTGGAATTTATACTTTCTATTATTTGTGCTGAGGCCTACTGTATCAAGTTAGTGGCCCCAGATGTTCTTCAGAGCAAGTTCATCTACTGAGGTCCAGTCAGCCTATCTAGAGTCCCTCACTTCAAGATCAGCTCTTCCTCACCCAGCAGTAATCAGCTGCCAATATTTCTCCTGCTAAGATTGGATTCTTCTGCCCATTTCCCCAGTTCCATGCTGGGTTTTTGTCTGCTTGAGTTTGCCTGGGTCCTGTGCGTGCTGACACCATTGCTGCAGGTTCATATGAGCAGGGTCCTAGAATCTCGTAGGACTCTCTTTCCATAATATCATGAACCGCCTCCCTAGCTCTTACAATTTTTCAGTCCCCTCTTCTGCAATGGTCCCTGAGCCCTGGGTGTGTGGAGTTTAATATAGGAATCCTGTCCAAGGACCCACACTCTGCAGACTCTTATTCTCTACGCTTTAGCCACTTTGTGTCCTTCTATGTTTCTGGTCCTCTGCTGCAGATCTTCCTCCCTTGCAGTCCTGTCACCAGACCCTGAACTTAGGTAAACATTGATTTTCTTTTTATAATTGTAATTTTGATTTTTCCAGAAATTCATATAAATGAATCATACAGACTATAGTCTTTACAACTCATCTTCTCTACTTAAAACAGTATATTTAAGATGATTCCATGCATGCCATTCTGCTGTACAATCCTGGAAACTGAGCCCAGAGCCTCATACATGCTAGTAAGTGCCATACCAATGAACAACATTCCCTGGCCCCTCCTTTTATTGTTAAGTAAATAAACATAGTTAGTTCATCCGCTCCTCTGATGATGAATGTTTGGACTATTAACCGTTCAGGGCTCTTGGGGAAATGAAGCTTCCATGAATACATACATACAATTCTTCAACTGTTTATAGTCTTTATTTCTCAGAGGTGGAATTAATAGATCATATGTTTATTCTTTTTATCAACTTGCCAAAGATAGTTTATGTCTAATAATAAAAATGGAAGCATTTTATTTTGTGTATGTCTTAAATGTTAAAGTAATTCATTGTAAGGAGTACTGGTCAGATATTTTGTGAAACTTACATAATTCATTTTTGTTGTATTTTACTAAAACACTGGCAATCATAAATAGGACAGCTATATCACCTCCCACAAGGCCTTGGGACCATCATGGAAAAGACAGTGGAAAGATTATCAATGGTAGAGGTCAGGGAGGACCAGAGTCGAGCAGTGTCTTTTGGCTATGATAGGACTCTGCACTATGAACTCATAGGAGCTGTAGTTGCCTGCAGAGACCATTCAACATCCTAGAGTGGAGTGGGGAGGGACTGGTGAGCCCTCACCCTAACAGAGGAGCTTGGCAGTTGATGGCTTCCGGAATAGAGAGCGTCCGTTTTCTAAAACTGTGGCCCCTGTTTAGTTGAATGGCCCCATACCCAAGAATATTGGGCAGCACAGATTGGACTTACCAGGTTGTTTAAAAACTTTTTTAAAAAGCCAGAGAGATGGCCTAGCAGTTAAGAGCACCGATTGCTCTTTCAGAGGACCTGGGTTTGATCCCCAGCACCCACATGGCAGCTGAGAACCGTCTTTAACTCCAGTTCCAGGGGAATCTGACACCGTCTTCTGACCTCCACGGCATTGCATGACACAGGTGCACCAACCTACATACAGACAGTACATTCATACAAATAAATAAATACATAAATACATAAATAAAATTTTAAAAAAAGGCTGGATGTGGTGGCGCAGGCCTTTAATCCTAGCACTCAGGAGGCAGAGGCAGGCAGGTCTTTGTGAGTTCAAGGCCAGCCTGGTCTACAGAGTGAGTTCCAGGACATCTGGGGTTACAGGGAGAGCCTGTCTTGAAAAGACTAAATAAATAACATTTTTTAAAAATTAAAAAAAGGAGAAAAAAAGAAAAAAAGAAAAAGAAATAAATAAAATAAAAAATATATAAAAATTTAAAAAAGGGTACAAAGTTTGGAGGAATGAGGAGGGGGGAGTGGATCTGAAAGGAGCTGGAAGGAGGGGTGGGGGCAAATATTACCAAAATACATTGTAAGATATTTTCAAAGAATTAGTAAAACTATTATATATAAATACCTATATTAAAAATAACCACAGGCTTGGGGCTACAGAGATGGCTCAGTGGTTAAGAGCGCCGACTGCTCTTGCAGAGGAATGGAGTTCAATTCCCTCAACCAGCAGCTAGAAAAAGAAATGCCACAGTCTGATGTCTGGCCCTCATTTAAAAAAAATAAATAAATAACCACAGGCTGTGATGGACTAGCAATGCTTTGTGAGCTGGTCACTCATCTCAGATGGCTTGAAACGTTTGCTCTAGGTGACAACTTTCCCTTACCTTTTCGATCTGCTGAGTCTCAGATTAGAAATGCCAATGAGTTTTACAACCAAGTCAGTGGACACCGAGTCAGTTCTACAGTACAACTTCTGGGTGTCTGAGGAGAGGCTTGAGGCCTGGTACCTCAAACCTTTGCAGGCAGCTCCAGTGCAGCCAGAGCTGAGAGCCACTCACCCTAATATTACAGAGAGAGAGAGAGAGAGAGAGAGAGAGAGAGAGAGAGAGAGAGAGAGAGAGAGAGAGAGAGAGATTCCTGAAGATCTGTCATCTCTGAAGGGGGTCTAGGACTACAAAAATTTCTTGGTTGGTATAAGGGAAGAGCCCTGAATGAGAGAGGATTTCCCCACACACACTTGGCAGCAAACAGCAGGCCTTCTTGGTTTGAGTTCTTGAGCCAGCGAACTGCAGGAAAGGTCACTGAGTCTCCTTTGCAGAAGCCAAGATTTAAGTGAAAGAAACTAAACACATTACCAAGCACTGGTGGGCTTAAGGCCCTAAAATAAGCATTTTACATGCATTATGACCCTTATCCCTTTGTCAGGCTTGTCTGTGGATTTACTTTACATTGTTTCAGTTACTCTAGGTCAACTAAGGTCCAAAAATATCATTGTAGAGCCCAACAAGATGGCTGCATAGGTAACAATATTTGCTGTCAAGCTTGGCAACCTGAGTTTAATTTCCAGAGTCCAGATAGTAGGAGTGGAAAACCAACTCTTACAAGTGTCCTCTGCTGTGGCAACACACCCATACACACACACACACACACACACACACACACACACACACACACATACACACAAATGAATGTAATAATATATAGAGAGAACTACAGTGCAATGAGGAATTAAGTGTTTTAAAGAAATCACATTCATGGGTCTGGAGAGATGGCTTTTGCAGAGAACCAAGGTTGGATCCCCAGCACCCACATAATGGCTCACAACTATCCATAATTCCAGTTCCAGGGGATCCAATGCCCTCTTCTGACTTCCTTGGGCATTGCACAAGAGTGTGCTTTCACATATGTAGGCAATACACTCATACACATAAATAAAACAAAATATTTTTTTAAAAAAGAAATCATTGGGGCTGGACAGATGGCTTAGCAGTTAAGAGTGCCGACTGCTCTTGCAGAGGACCCGGGTTCGATCCCCAGCACCCACATGGTGGCTGAGAACCATCTGTAACTCCAATTCCAGGAGAACTCCAGTTCCAGGGGAATCCAATGCCCTCTTCTGACCCCTGTGGCATGGCACAACATGGGTGCACAAACCTACACACAGACAATACATTCATACAAATAAATAAATAATTTTAAAAAAAGAAATCACATTCATGTAAGTTCCATTGCAGTATATTGCCATAATTAATGTTAATATCTTAAAGTACCTAATTTATAAATTAAACTTTATCACCAATATGTGTATGAGAGAGAAAACATAGAATACTCAGAGTTCTGTAGTCTCTACAGTTTCAAGAATCCAGGTTGTGGGGATGTTGAAATATATCCTTATCAATAAAGAAGAGACGGTTGCATCTCCTTTAATTATCACAATTGACACTATGCCCATTTTACTTCTAAAAACACTGACTCAGAGAGCAGTAATGTCACTGACATAGAGTTGTTCTCACTACAGGAGCAAGAATGCAAACAGGAGTGGACTCAGCACACAGTGCTCAGAGCAGCCCAAGGAAAAGGGCTCAAGACACATAGTCATTTCCTGAAGGTGCTGTGACAGATCAGCCTCACCCTAACTTCCACCTCCATCTTCATGTGGTCTGCCTTGTCTTAGGCTTCTGTGTCTTGAATCTGTCTGCTGTTCTCTGTAAAGGACTGCCGATACTGAATGGAGGGTACACCCTGAATCACGTAGGAGCTCATCTTGGCATTTCATCGTTGTTCAGCCCACAATAGGAAGGAAATTTACAAGCAAAGGCAAAAAGTCAGAGCTGAGAGAAGAACCTTTGCTAATCCATCACCTCTCCAGCTATTGCAGAATACAAAATTGCATTTGGACGTTGGGCACTGGGAACCTGGCACACCATTTCAAAACAATAAAAGAAATGATGTGTGCCCTAAAAACTATCTGTGTGTAGCAACTGAATTAGTTGGACTCTCTCCCAGGTTTACTAAGAAGTCATTTGACAGTAAGCACATCTTTTGCTCTGGGCTTGAATCATCATGTGTGAAAAAAGCAATTACATTATAGAATGACTAAACTCCTTCCTAGTGAAATATTCCACAACTCTACCCAGTCAGCCAAACAAGACTATGAGAAGACTACAGACAAATGAGACTATGAGAAACATATTTTAAGCAGAAGATGAGATTGTTGGATTATCTAGTGAACTGTATACAAAGCAATATTTTTCCAAGAGTGAACAATGCAAAGTGATCTCGAAACAACAACATAGCAAAAATCCTGAGAAATGGCCCCACTTACACGATTTTAATGGCCAGCCTTCTGGTTATCAGAGTTTACAAATTGTGCTGAGCTACAGTACACTGCCAGGCTATAGTATCAATCAGCGTGTTCCTCTGGATACTCTGTCAGGATGCACCACAGAGGACGGGCCTTTAATTGCCTTGGGTAGTCCAAGAGGATGAAGTTGGATCCAATTCCTCTGTGTTACTAATCATCTTAAATCTGTATTACATTTATTTTGACGTGGTGTGTGTGTGTGTGTGTGTGTGTGTGTGTGTGTGTATGTATGTACATGTGGGTGAGCCTGCAAGTGCCATACCCAACGTGTGCAGGTCAAAAGACAACTTGGAGTTGATTTTCTCCTTTCACCATATGAGTCCTAGGGACCAAACATAGGTCATCAGCCTTGGCAGCAAGTGCCTTTATCAGCTGGACCATTTTGCTGGCCTATCACCTTAAATGTTTGACATGGGAAAATGACTGTGATGCTACTACCGTGAGACTTCTCCCATGGGCCTAGTGACCTTAAACCACATACAAATGGCAAAGCAGGGCACTTTACTTTTCCTGCCAGAAATCCAGATTTCTGCATTCTTTGACCAGTGCTTCTACTGGAACAGGGAGAAGGGTGTTAGTAACTTAACCCAGACATATCCAGACTTTATGTTCTTCTGAGAGGTTCCCACAGAATTAGTGTCATCTGAAGGATAGTGATTTGGAACAAGGTATAGACTTGGGATAGAGTGAAAGTAGTGGTCTTTTTTTAACCAACTTGGTTTGAACTACTTGGTTTTGAACCAACTTACCTTGTAAGCCTAAAACACTCAGGTCCACAATTCAAATCTCAACCTATCCTTCTGTCTTCTCTGAAAAAAAATCTACCATTCCAAAAATACCCCACTCTGTCCCAATGTCTTTTGTCATGTGTGTGTTTCTGCTTGCCCGTGTTCATCTTGTCTTGTGACAAAACTTATAGTTATCTTTCCTACTAGACTGTGTAAGAGTTGCATGCAGGAACCATGTCTCTCATCTGCATACCCTGCATTGTACCACCAGGCTTGGTGCAGCACCTGCCATGCCTTACACAAACCCTCACCACCATCAGAACTGCATTGCTGAATAAGAATAATGTGACCCTATTATGAGTGCTCAATGATACATTAAAATGTTCAATAAGGGTTCAGCAGGGAAAGCACTTGCTAAGTAAGCCTGATGACCTGAGTTTGATTCCCAAGAACCCACATAAAAATGTGTAAGGAGAGTATTGACTCCACGGAGTTGTACTTTGACCTTCATACACACAACATGCACATACACAATAACAATAAGTTAAATAAATTAATTAAATAATAAATGAGAGCTATTGGACATAACTCTACCAAAAATCAAGAATATTCTTTCCTAGCTGATGAACTATTTTAAAAATCTACACAGATGATGTTTTGAACATGTTCAGATATCAAGAGTGTTACAATATATATTATATTCTACCAATTTTGCACTCAACACTAACTGGGATTCTGTGTCACTGGGACATTAATTTTCCCTTGAAGAGCTCATAGTCCAATGGAAGAAAAAATAAGCAATAAATGAACTATAATTCAAAGCAATGTTTTTGTTAGTTTCTTTGCCAGACACTTATTGAGAAAGGACTATATGCAAAAAGATATGCTAATGCCAGGCATGGTGGTGCACACCTTTAATCTCATAACTTGGAAGGCAGAGGCAGGTGGATCTCTGTGAGATTGAGGCCAGCCTGGTCTACGTAATGAGTTCTGGGCAGGCTGAGGCTATGGGAGACCCTATCAAAAAAGCAAAACAAAAACTATAACAACAACAAAGTTATGCTAATACCCAAGCTAGTTACCAATCCCAGCTTAGTTATTAGCATAATTTTGTCCATAGTCATCTTAATAAGTTATTTTTAAAATTTTATTATTGTATGTACATTTATTGTTATTGATAGGACATATAAATGACATTATTGATAGCGATATTGAAGAATAATGAAGATCTCTATTTTTCTTTTATTTGTCTTCTATTTTCATTATTATCTAAGTCTAGGATACTGAACCTGAACTAGACTCCAGAGGACCTATGATCAGGGGTAAAGGGGGAAAAAACTACATATTTGATTTCACTAATCTCTAACTGAAATACAGCATTTCTTTCTATTGCAAATGTAGAAAACAAAACATAGTGGTTTGACAGTAACAGTGACTCTGTCAGGAAAATTCACAGGTACTTTCATGTTTATTACGCTGGTTGCAGATACATTGAAACAACTGTTCTGAACATCACAGCTCTTATATTGGTTATTTGAGGGACTGCCGGGCTTGTGTTTAGCGCATGAATAAAAAGCACATGACTTAAAATATCACAAAATGATGTTTGGAATATTTTAATGGCTATAGTTCAGTATAACTTTTTTTATTTTTTAATGTTGTATACTCAAATTTTTATTACATTTATTGTGTGTATGTACACATGTGTGTTGGGGGACAACTTTCAGTACCAAGCTCTTTCCTTCCACCCTGTGGCTCCCAGTGATCAAATTCAGGTCATCGGGCTTGGTGACAAGCACTTTGATTTGCTGAGTCATCTCACTAGCCCAAATCCAACTTTTTTGGTCTTTTATTTTTCTGAGATAGGGTCTTCCCATACCTCCAACTGTCCTGGAACTCTAGACCAGGCTGGCCTTGAACTCACAGAGGTCTGCCTGCCTCAGCCTCCCAAGTGCTGGGATTAAAGGTATGCACCACCACAGCCAGCAATCCAATATATTTTATAGAATTTTTGTTTTATTTTTTAATTCTTATTATTAATATAATACTTTTATTGGCATTTTGTATATTTCATACATTGTTTTTTAGTTCAATTTAGACATATTCCCCTTTCCCTCCCACCCACCCCACCTCAGCTCCTGCATTTTGCCCTACATGTCCTGTATCTTTCTCTCAGTCTGTTTAAAGTTTTCCTCTGCAAAAGTTTATTGTTTTGGGCAGAATTTAAGTATATCAGTCCGTTCTTTGACCCAGTCCTTATGTTGTTGTGGTTCCCTCCCACTTGCTTTGCTCCAAAACATGTCTACATAAACATCATATATGTACCAGAATTATGTCTTCCAGGAATAAACTGTATGTTAATTCCGATATATGTTTAGGAGTTCACATTTTTTCCCTTTAATTTTATATTACTCTAAAACATGAATATATACCTTCTGCCCATATACATTAATTACCATGTATGAAAGTAAGTGGTAAGTTAATTCTAGGGCTCATTTAGAGATTCACATTATAACATCACAGTTGCTTCCAGATAGAAAGAAATATAAAAGTAATATTGTTCAGCTTGCTTTTCAACTGGGGGATTTGGTGCTAGCATCCACAAATGAAGAAAACCATTCCCCATTTGGTTTTTTAGGGCTGTGTTACTTCACTTAGCATAATGGCTTCTAGTTCCATCCATTTACCTGCAAAGTTTATGATGTCATCTTTCTTTACTGCTGCATAGAATTCTATTGTGTAGATGTACCACATTTTTGTTTTCCACTCATCTGTTGAGGGGCATTTGGGTTGGTTCCAGCTCTTGGCTATTGTGAAGAGAGCTGCAATAAACATAGATGTGCATGTATCTTTGCAGTAGGATGAGTCTTGTGGGTATATACCCAGGAGTGGTATGGCTGGCTCAGGTGTTAGGCTCATTTTGAGTCTTTTAAGGGTTCTCCACACTGATTTCCACAGTAGTTGTACAAGTTTACATTCCCACCACCAGTGGATGAGTGTTCCCCTTTCCCCATAACCTCTCCAGCATTTGGCGTCTTTTGTTTTCTTGATCTTAGCCAGTCTTATCTGAGTGAGATATCTTAAAGTGGTTTTAATTTGCATTTCCTTAATTATTAATGATGTTGGACACTTTTTAAGATGTTTCTCAGCCATCTTTACTTCCTCATTGGTGAAGAGTCTGTTCAGCTCTTTATTCCATCTTTTGAGTGAGTCACTTGTTTTCTTCTTTGTTTTTTGAGGAGTTTATATATTCTGGATGTTAATGCTCTGTCAGATGTATCACTGGTGAAGGTTTCCTCCCACTCTGTGGGTTTTCTCTTCATTTCCTTGATTGTTTCTTTCACTATACAGAAGCTTTTGAGTTTGATGAGGTCCCACTTGTCAGCTGTTGACCTTATTTCCTGTGTGGCTACTGTTTGATTTAGAAAGTCTTTTCCTGCTCCTATGTCTTGTAGATTGCTACCAACTTTTTCTTCTATCACCTTCAGAGATTCAGGTTTCATGTTGAGATCTTTGATCCACTTGGAGTTGATTTTTGTACAGGGTGAGAGGTAGAGGTTTAATTTTGTTCTTCTATATGTGGTGATCCAGTTTCGCCAGCACCATTTGGTAAAGATGCTATCTTTCCTCCAATGAGCTTTTTTGGCCCCTTTATCGAATATGAGGTGGCTGAAATTGTATGAGCTCAAGTTTGGATCTTCAATTTTGTTCCATTGGTCAACAGGTCTGTTTTTGTGCCAGTACCAGGCTGTCTTTATGACTATAGTCCTGTAATATAGTTTGAAGTCTGGTAAGGTGATCCCCCCCCCCATTGCATTTTTCACTCAGGGTTGCTTTAACTATTTGGGGTCTTTTGTTTTTCCATATGAATTTAAGGATGTTTCTTGCAAGTCTGTGAAGAAACTCATGGGGATTTTAATTGGGATTGCATTGAATCTGTATATTAATTTGGGTAAAATGGACATTTTTACTATATTAATTTTTCCAATCCATGAGCATGGGAGGTTTTTCCATCTTTTGATGTTGTCTTCAATCTCCTTCTTCAGCAGTTTAAAATTTTTGCTATAGAGATCTTTGGTGTCTTTGGTTAGGTTTGTTCCCAGGTATTTTTTTAGGCCATTGTAAGTGGGAAGGTCTCCTTATATTCCTTCTCCAATTGCCTGTTGTTGGTGTAAAGAAAGGCTACTGACTTTTGTAGGTTAATTTTGTATCCTGCCACTTTACTGTAACTCTTAGTTGTTTCTAGGAGTTTTCTGGTGGAGTTTTTAGCATCCCTCAGGTAAACTATCATATCATCTGTAAAAAGGAATGGTTTGACTTCCTCTTTTCCAATTGGTATTCCTTTAATTTCCCTTTCTTGCCTTATTGCCCTAATGAGTGTTTCAAGCACTATGTTGAAGAGGAGTGGGAATAGGGGGCAGCCTTGCTGGGTTCCTGCCTTTAAGGGGAATGCTTCTAATTTTTCTCCATTTAGAATGATGTTGGCTGTGGGTTTGTTGTATATGGCTTTGATTATATTTAGTAATGTTCCCTTCAGTCCAATTCCCTCTAGAACCTTAAAAATGAAGGGATGCTGGATCTTGTCAAAGGCTTTTTCTGCATCAATTGAGATGATTGTGTGATTTTTGTCTTTCAGTCCATTTATGTGTTTTATGATATTTATTGATTTACATATGTTGAACCATCCTTGCATCCCTGGTATGAATCCAACTTGATCATGATGGATGATCTTTTTGATGTGGGTCTGTATGCAATTTGCAAGTATTCTGTTGAGAATTTTTGCATCTGTATTTATTAAGGTGTACATGGAACTCAGATGAAGAGACACATGGCATAAGAAAATTTGACTTTTTATATTTAAGTTCTTAAATATTTCATACATGAGTACAGTATTTACATCATTTCCATCCCTCCCTGCTCCAACTCTCACACACCCCAACTCCCTCTCAATTTCAGATAGATAGATGATAGATAGATGATAGAGAGATAGATAGATAGATAGATAATAGATAGATTACCTACTGAGACCATTTAGTGTTGCCTGTATGTACATGTGTTTAGGGCTCCCTTGGGATTCAGTGACCTATCAAGGAGGTCCTCTCTGGAGAAAATCTGACTTTTCAACTGTATCCTGATAATAACTATTCTTAGGACACAGTTGAGATCTTTCTCTGAGGCAATTTTGAGGACAGAGAGGAGTATTGGGTCTTAGTCACACATGGATCATTGCCTGCCATGAGGCACGTACAGGCTGGGGACACAGTAGACACTACGTGGCTCCACACCTCATGTAGCCATTTTGCTCTGACCACTCATGAGAGAAAAGAGAGCCATGTTCTCCTGCTAAAATCTGAACACATCTCTGTGTGTCTGGACTTCATTACTAGGGAAAGGGATTCAAGCCTTAATCTGTAGGCTGTGAATAAATATAGATAGATAGGTAGATGATTGATAGATAGATAGATAGATAGATAGATAGATAGATATGATATAGATATAGATATAGATCATAGAGATGATACAGATACAGAGATAGAGATAGAGATGGTAGAGATGATAGAGATAGAGATAAATAGAGATAGAGATAGAGATATAGGTAGAGATAGAGATGATAGAGGTGATAGAGTTGATATAGGTATAGATATAGATATAGGTAGAGAGATAGAGATAGAGATGATAGAGATGATAGAGATGATAGAGATATAGATATAGATATAGATATAGATATAGATAAAGATATAGATATAGATATAGATATAGATATAGATATAGATATAGATATAGGTATAGGTATAGAGGTGATCTAGATCTAGATCTAGATCTAGATATAGATATAGATATAGATATAGATATATCCTGAATGGGAAGAGGCCTTCTGTTGAGGGACAAAGCCCATGTTTGCAGCTTGCAGGAGGACAGGTCATTAGCAAGTTCAGGAGCTAAGAGCCAAGCCCTTCTTACAGCTTTTTTTCTGAACACAGGCAGTTCTGGTTACTCCCCTTGTCCTGTTAACATCTCTTTGTCTTTCTTGCTTCTGAAGCAACAGCCTTTGATATTTTCTTCACTCTCACAGGATATGGCACCAAAATGAAGGTGTGTTCATCTAAATCAACACTCTCAGGATGAAGCCCTTCCTGGGGCAGCTTGGCAATATATGATCTGGAATACTCAGGAAGATGCATCAAGCATAAAACTAACACAGTTCCAGAAACCAGTTCCAAGTAACAAGAAACAATGCATTTGGAGAGACTTTGGGTGCACAGAGATTTGCATCTCTTTAAACACACACACACACACACACACACACACAATATATATGTCTTTTTGAGACAGGGTCTCCCTATAGCCCCAGCTGGCCTGGAACTAGCTATATAGACCAGGCTGGTCTTTATCTCACAGAGATCCACCTGCCTCTGCCTCTCAAGTGCTGGGATTAAAGGTGTGTGTACATGGTGACACTTAAATACATATCTGTAATGTTTAATGTTCATATAAGGGTGGGTTTGGAGATTTCCACTGCGATCTTCCAAAGTTGAGGCTGTACCAGAGCCTATGCATGAGTCTACCGTTGCTATATTGCATTTCTTGCAGTTGTTTCCTCAAACATGAGTAGTAAGCTCTCTATGTTGAACCTTACACTAAGAGAAAACATTTCAAAACACACACACACGCTATTGCTTACTGGGGGAAAAAGTATTGATTTCCAGCCATCTATGGCTTACCATCCATTAAACTTATCAAGCCAAAAGCATCAGCAGTGTAATTAAATTTCGGCTTACCTCTGGTCAGGAAAAAAAGCCACTGTAACAGTTGTATTAACAATGATTTCCTCTTCCTAGGACTTTAATTTCCTCTGTCTGTACCTTGTCTCTGCAGGACACTGGCAAAGGAGCATCGATCATGTCTCAGGATCAGTATGAGCCCTGAGAAATGGCATCTACTTGAAAATCTTAGCAATTCTAAATGAAATTTAATGTCCTTATCAGCTCCTCACCCAAGTGCCTTGCCTCTTGTGACTTCAGTCTAATGCGTGGTGAGCAGGGAGATTGACAACTGAGTGGAGATAATCTTTTAATTCACTCTGAAATGAAAGGGAATGATCTTCATGCCAGGATTTGATGAGGAACGCTGAATAGACATTGAAGAATAGCTTGATCTAAGGACTAAGACCAACGAAAGTGACCCGACCTCAATGTACACGGTACCACAAGGGCTCTTGCTAAGACTTCCTTTGCTCTATAGTCATTTCACAATCTATTTTCAACGAGGGACATGGTAATAAAATTCCCACAAAGCCTGTCTGGGTACTGACAGTGGAAGCATCGAGCACTCATGAGAGAACTGTCTCTCTAGTTTCAGTGCTAAGAAAATCTGTTTTTTCCTCAATGACTGGTTGCTTTTGTCATGTAGACATTTTGAACCGTGTCACCAATGCTTCTCCCTTCCTTGCTCCACCCTAACAACCTTGCAGCCGAATCTGCAGCTGGCCTTTATCAACTAAACAGAACAACGTCTATCAATTTACTGTGCACTAATCCTGCCCAGCTTGAATCTATACTCCAAACTCAATTTCCCCTTTGCCTTGATGTTATCATCCCATTTCTTTTCATCTAATATATTGCTTATTTTAATCATACCAAAACCTTTACAGAATAAAATGGTTTCTAGTAGGTTTATTCTATTAGCATTACAAATGCTGGTAGTGCATGCTGAGGTTATGGGGCTTGAGATATGGGAGACTTGTTTCAAAATACAGAACAAGGTTAACCCTATCCTTGGTATGTCAGAAAGTCAAACTGTATGGTAAAGCCCACCATGATGGTAGAGACAACACAATTTCACCTAAGAACTCAGCAATCCAAGGGTCTCTAAACTGGGCCCTGTTAGCCACAAGGTAAGAGGTCTCTCGACCAATAAGCTTACCTGTTCCTATCTAGGTCACTCCATTGAGACCTTGTTCACCATTCTATTCAAGTCTTCATCACAAAAGAAAGATTCTTGATCTTACGTAACCTTCTTGCTGTTGCTCATTAGCTTCGCTTCCAAAGTCAGATTTTTGGAAAAACTTTTATGGTCCTCACTTTGCTCTTCTTTCCTTGCCACGTGGGACTCTTCCACTCCCATCACCCATCTGCAATGTCTTTGTCACTGATAACCAATTGCTAACTAGCCTGCGATGCCACTGTCATTTCTCTACATTTACCTTTCCTAATCTTACCTAATCCTCACATAACACAGATGACAGCTGTCCTAATGACCCGCTCCAAAGAATGTGTCACTGAAACCTACTGCTTTACTGCTGCATTTCCCTCCATTGGATTCTGGTACATCACTCTCTCCATGACACCTTTCTCCCTCTCCTGTGTCACCCTGACTTCACTTGTCCCTCATCTTTGCCTGTCCTCTTGAGGTTTGATTCAGAGCCCTGTCCTCTTTCCTCACCTGTATTCACGGCTTCAACTACTATGTGGTTTTTGTTTTTTCCAAACCATATCAGCTCTGTCTTAGATGCCAATCACATGGCCAAGTTCCTACCAATTATCTCTCCTGAGTCTACCTGAAATGTCTTAGTGATTATAAATTAGATGTAAAATACCTCCGATCCTAACAATTATAATAAAATGTGGGAAATCCAGCTTGAATTTCGGGCTGGATTTCCAACTAGCACCGCAAGGCCAAGAGTCTGACTCCGCCCCAAGGAGGAGCAAGCAGCCCATGGCCTAGGTGCCCGATGCTGGGTGGGACACCGGTGTGCAGTGGCACGGAGTTGGGGGGCTTATGATTGGTCCTGGGAACTGACGTCATTTGGTTTATAAAAGCAAGCTGTGGCAAGGAGTAAATTTGAATTCATAGCAACATCATCACGGAATTCCCGGCCATTATTTTTATTAATTATTGTACGCATACAGGCTAAGGTAGGCCTGCATTTCGTTCGGGTGGCCAGTGGGTTGGAAAAAGGTTCCCTTTGCGGACCACCAATCTGGGTAGCTGGTGTTGTGAGTGGGTAGGCTGAAGGGAGGCGATCAGACATCAGCCTGAAATTCCTGTCCAGGCTCTGGGCAGGTGAGAAGCCACGGCCAAGAGTGGAACACGTGTCTCGTGGGTCCAGGCTAGAAGCCTAAGTTGGAGTTACCACTTAGGTTGGGCTACGGGAAGTAGCCGGCCGCGAGAGGCCAGCTTCCCACAGTGTCCACAAAGCGGGCCGCTGTGTCCCCATCCCCCTCAGCAGGGCCGCGTGGTCCCTGTTCACCATAAAAATAAAAGCTTCCTACAATAAAACACCACAGGAGCTCTGATTAGCAGGTGCAAAACTGAATTCCCTGTCTCTCGTGGCCAGTGCTCTTGCTTCGAGTACTCCTTAATGAAGGAAACACACTCGCCATCTTCCCAACTGTCTCTTCCTTGCCCTGAATAGCTTCTATCACTAGCTTCACATCAGGATAATAGCAGACAAGCACTAATTCCATTTCTTCTCTGCGTTCTTGGCATGAGATGGTCCTCGAATGGAGCTGCATGACTGTTTAAGTGCTGTAGATGATGAAGTGGGGCTATCTCTATTTAACTCTCTGAGGGACATGAGGTTAATTTTTCCTAAAGCAAAGAAGAGATGACACTATTTTCCTCTACTCAACTCTGTTGACTATTATTAATGAAAATTCCTCCTAGAAATTACAAAAAGATCATTCGTCTTCATTTTCTTTCCTTGACCACTTCTGGATATTTTCTGAAGAAAGTTAGCAAACCAGGAGATCTTTAAGAATTGTTAGGATCTTTCTAGAACTTTCTCCAGACACAGTAAAAGTGAAGAGAGCCACCAAAGGGAAGCCAAGTATCCCAAAGTGTTTAAAAGTGTTAAGTGGACAACTGGAAGGGTGGACTAGCCACTGTGACTGAGACAGTACTGACTAAGCAAAGCCTGAGGAGAAAATGTTCCCAGCAAGGAGATGAGAACACTTGTGTTATTGTATGTTAAATTAAAACTGATGGGTGGAATGAGAAGTCTGAACTTTGCCCAGGAGACTGAGATAGCAAGGTGAAAAGCTCTGTGCCTATGACTGAGGCAGGTTTTTGCTAACAATGATACATTTTGTTAATATGTGGTCAAAAGAGAAGAGAGGCTAAAAGTATTAAACACATATGCCAACTATACCCAAAGCAAAGAATGGGGAGCACTTTGCTAATTTAAGACATTCTTGGTATTAGATTGCCCGATTAGCATTTAGCCTACTAATATAGAGGCACCCAAATTGGTAATTAACTTAGTGTCTACTGAGAAAGACATACGCATATTTTCTAGAAGAAAATTCAAGTATTTACAAATGAAACATGAGGTACTTGAAAGAGAACTGGGCTTGCATTATTCACTAAATACCAACATGGTAATTCTATTTGAAGTAAAAAAAAAAAAAAAATAGGGTTTTTTCTGATGTGGGAGTCCCACATTCAAATATTTTTATTTATTCATACTTTTAGAAATATTTGTTTTAAATATATGATGCATAGGGAATGGATATAGCTCAGTGGTAGTGTACTTGTATAGTATGTTTAATGCCCTGGGTTCAATCCCCCAATGCTATAATATATTATGTCATTAAAACAAATAAACAGATGGGGTTAGTGACATACATTTTTAATTCCAGCACTCTCGGGAGGTAGAGGCAGGCAGACCTCTGTGAGATCAAGGCCAGCCTAATCTACATAGTAAGTTCCTAACAGGCTGGAGCTACAAGGAGATGCTGTCTCAAAAAATAACATTAAGCTGGGCATGGTGGCGCACCCCTTTAATCCTAGCACTTGGGAGGCAGAGGCAGGTGGATCTCTGTGAGTTTAAATCCTACAGAGTGAGTTCCAGGCCAGCTGGGGCTACAGGGAGACCCTGTCTCAAAAAGACTAAAAAAATAAAAAATAAATAAATAAATAAGTAGAAAAATAAAAAATTTTAAAAACAAATAAACAAGCCATGCTCAGAGCAATGCCAATATGGAATAGGAAGTAAGGAAGATTTGCCCGTAAGATACTGCCCAATCTACTTAAATGTATTATTATTAATTTCTTTCATAAAGGGATTTGCTAAACACCTTGCCATTATAGCCCAAAGGGAGCCACACCTAGGAGTATGCCTGAAACAGAGGATCACAGTGTTCTTCAACCTTTGCTTGGCAGATGCTATTATTCATTTTCAGCTTCTTCTCTCATTTTTAGCATATGTTAACAAGAGGCCTCATTAATTAAAAGTTATAGAGTACAATTGAAAATAGCTGGACGTGGTGGCGCATGCCTTTAATCCTAGCACTTGGGAGGCAGAGGCAGGCGGATCTCTGTGAGTGAAGGCCAGCTTGGTCTACAGAGTAAGCTCCAGGCTCCAGGCCAGCTGGGACTAAAGGGAGACCCTATCTCAAAAATACCAAAAAAAAAAAAAAATTATATCAAGACTGGCCCTAAGCTGTTAACCTGCAAAGTCAAGACTTAGGATCTGATGAGAGATTGGAGGCAGACCTGGTCCCCTACAAGGGAGGCAGAGGTACCAGTGGAAGAAAGTAGCACTGCATGTCATGTTCCCTCCACACACGAAATCCCACACACATCCCACACTCATTCCTAGAAAGGCTTCAGGGGGCTGGAGAGATGGCCTAGTGGTTACGAGCACTGACTGCTCTTGCAGAGGACCTGGGTTCGATCCCCAGCACCCACATGGAGGCTGAGAACCGTCTTTAACTCCAGTTCCAGGGGAATCCGACACCCTCTTCTGACCTCCATGGCATTGCACTACACGGGTGCACAGACCTACATGCAGACAGTACATTCATACACATAAAAAATAAATAAAATTTAAAAAAAAGAAAGGCTTTAGATACCTAAAACTTCTATCCCAAACAATATACACCTTCTTAATGATATTGGCTGGCTAGGCAATTCTCCCATAGACCAAATTAAAAAGGGGGGGGGGGTGAAGCTTTGGCTCAGTGGCAGAGTTCTTGCCTAGTATGTTCAAGCCCCCAGGTTCAATTATCCATGGATCTCCTGCCTTTGTTGAGAGCCACAATCCCCCTATTCTTCTACTGTGGTCTACCTAAATGTCTAAGTTACACTTTGACAAGTCTCTTAATAGATTACATATTTCCAATGGAGTAAAACTAGGACATTCCCTTTTGAATGAGGCTATTGTAGACCCTCCTGCTAGGAAGAACAGCAAACCAAATTGTCCTCTTAAACAAACCACAGTCTTAAAAACAGTTTAGTAATGAGTCTCCAGTTTTTTCTTCTAGTTGTTGGCAAACAGATACATCACTCAGTTACTTAAAACTAAAGCCATCATTCCAAAAAGATGCCCTTAATTCCAAGCATATTGCTTCATTCATTTAGATATTGCAGCATCCTAGGACATAATTATCTTATTCCATGAGGTTAAAAAGTTTTGGTTGGTTGGTTTGTTACTTAAGCCATTGGTTGCTTGCTTACTTGCTTGCTTGATTGACTGACTGATTGATTGATTGATTGATTGATTTTCTTGGGATAAAAAAAAATCACAGAACCAGACTTTCTGGTGTAGAACTTTTGGCCTGGATCATCCATGTCTTTATCAACTAAGAAATATTCTAAAGTATATTTGAGGAACATTTGGTTCAGCCTTAGGTCACCTAAGTGTCAGGTTAGTACCTCTATCCTTTAGAGGACAGCTGTTCTTTCTTATCCAACCTTCATTTTTATTTATTTATTTATTTATTTATTTATTTTTATTGTTATTAAACTTTTTCCATAAATCATACATTTTTTTCTCGATCGAATTTATATGTATATATATATATATATAAAGATGTATATATATTGAAGCGATACAAGATAGAGAGAACAACAACAAAAGAACTGGGAGAAAAAAAACTCTGAAAAGACTCAGAAAAAGATCCAACCTTCATTTTTATGTAGCAGAACTGGTATTATCCCATTCTCCTATTTCTCTTTCCTGTACCCCAACTCCAAATTCCAAAGGAGAGCCTATGAATCTTGCACTACATGACACAAAATCTAACTATTGGAAGCTGTTCATTCTGGCTGCTGGACCTTAGAAAGACTGCCACACTTAACACTTAGACATTGGAGCCGCTGGGCTTTTCTTGGTCCAGAAGACTGACTTCAGTTCTTCCTCCCATACCCCTAGATATTTGTTCACCCTTGTAATTATTTATCTGCTGTGTAGTTGGCATTACTGCTTGCACACAGGGAATCCTATGGAACTTATACATCTCTATGGTGCCTCTTTGGTGGGCTGGTTCATGTGTGGGTCTCTGGGTCACACGCTTTCCCCATGTTGGTACATTTTTTTCGCTGTAAACCCAGCCTGGTAATTGGCCTGGGGCCTACTGCAGGCCGTTAGGTTTCTGCTGGCAAGAGTGCTAGACACAGAAGGGGCAGACGACACAAAAAGGCAAATCCAAATGGTAAGTGGGAGCCAAGAACAACAGAATGCGACCCGAGCCAGCCTGCAAAAATTGAGGGAGGGAAAGAGGGAAACACAGCAACCTTTAAGAGTGAAATGCAGCAGGGCGTGGTGGCACACGCCTTTAATCCTAGCACTTGGGAGGTAGAAGCAGGCAGATCTCTGTGAGTTCCAGCCCAGCCTGGTCTACAGAGTGAGTTCCAGGCCAGCTGGGGCTACAGGGAAACCCTGTCTCAAAAAGACATAAAAAAAAAAAAGAGTGAAGAAGCATGTGTGTGTGCGCGCGCGCTTGCGTGCGTGCGTGTGTGTGTGTGTGTGTGTGTGTGCGCGCGTGTGTGTGGTGTCGCTTCTGCCTTCCGTGTGAAACATGAACTTCAGAACATTTCCTTCCTTCACCTGGGCCTGTGTTTTTCATTCCATGGAAAATGCAGAGAATATTTGAGAGTTCTTTTTCAAGCTGAGAGTCATCAAAAAGAGTACCTCCAATTACATTTTAAAAGATACTTTGCAGATTGGAGAGATAGCTTGGTGGTTAAGAGCACTGGGTGCTCTTCCAGAGGACCTGAGTTCAATTCCCAGCACCCATGTAAGATGACTCACGGCTGCCCCATGCACAGTATCCTTCATTATTTCATATGAAATTCCCAAACAGAGAAATCTTTAGAGACAGAAAACAGATGAGTGGCTATTGAGGGCAAGGAAATCAGGGGACTAAAGGAGACAGGTAAGGAGAGGGGATACCTTCTTTGGGTAATTAAAATTGATTGTGGGGTTGGAGAGATGGCCTAGTGGTTAAGAGCTCTGACTGCTCTTGCAGAGGACCCGGGTTCAATCCCCAGCACCCACATGGCAGCTGAGAACCGTCTTTAACTCCAGTTCCAGGGGAATCCGACATCCTCTTCTGACCTCCGTGGCACTGCACGACATGGGTGCACAAACTTACATGCAGACAGTATACTCATACACATAATTAATAAATAAATAAATAAATAAATAAATAAATAAAATTGATTGTGATGGCTATGTAGCTTTGAACACACGAAAAGCCATTGGACTACATACTTTATAATGAATAATGGTCTGATGTTTGAATTATATCTCAATAACCTGTTTTTAAAACTGTGCTTCCAGGGGCTGAAGAGATGGCCTAGCAGTTAAGAACACCGACTGCTCTTGCAGAGGACCCGGGTTCAATCCCCAGCACCCACATGGTGGCTGAGAACCCTCTTTAACTCCAGTTCCTGGGGAATCTGATACCCTGTTCTGACCTCCGTGGCATTGCACGACATGGGTTCACAAACATACATGCAGACAGTACACTCATACACATAAAAAATAAATAAAATTTTTAAAAAATACTGTGCTTCTTTGGACTGGAGAGATGGCTAAGAGCACTGACTTCTGTTCCAGAGGACCTGAGTTCAAATCCCAGGACCCACATGGTATCTAACAACTGTCCTTAACTTTAGTTCCAGGGAAATCCAAAGCCTTCTTCTGACCTCCACTACATTGCATGACACGGTGCACTACCAATGTACAGATAATATGCTCATACTCGTAAAATAAAAATAATAAACAAAGTGTTTTTTAAATTCTGCTTCCTCATAAAGATAACCACTGCATATATACAGAAGCTAAAAACATTGATCCGATGAGAGTAGAGGCTGGGGAGAGCTATAGGGAAGGGAGGTTGGGAGAGGCTATGACTGATTTCATCTAAAATTATAGTCATAGGTGAGAAATAAGTTCCTGTGGTCTTCAGCACAGTTTCTATGGCTTAAAACAACATATCAGGGCTAGGTGGACATAATGGTGCTCGCTTGTGATCTCACTACTCAGGAGGCTGAGACAGGAGGATTGAGAATTCAAAGCTAGCTTCCACTACCCTAACAAGTTCCCACCCAACCTGGGCTACATAGCAAGACCATGTCTCAAAGAGATGAGTATATATTTCAAAATATCTAGAGGAGAGGCTTTTAAATGTTCCTACCATAAAGAAATGCCTGAGGTGATCAGTAAGTTAATTGCCAGCTCTGATTTGGTCACTATACATTAAATGTGCCTCAAACTGTCACACAGTCCCCCACAAACGTGTACACCTATTACATGTTAATATAAAGTAAAATAAAAATCATTCTGCTACTTTGGTTTAACTTAGTCTCTGAAAGCCATCCCTCCATCCTATACTAAAGATCCACTGGAGGAAGTGTCGCCACATTGGAGGAAGTGTGGCCACACTGGAGGAAGTGTGTCACTTTGAGAGTTGCTAGCCTCACCCCACTTCCAGTTCACTCTCTGCTTTTGTTTGTGGTCTCTGAGGTTTGAGCTCCTGATGGCACAAATGCTGCTCACTACCATCCTTCCCACCATGATGGACTCATCCCTCTGGAACTATAAACGAAAATAAACTTCTAAAGTTTGCCTTTGATCATGCTGTTTTATCACAGTGACAGAAAAGCAAGAATACGATGTTTTTTTTCTTTTAATTTTTATTAAATTTTTTCAATTTTCATATAATATGGTTTGAAGGCATTTAATTCCCTCCCCTATCAATATATCCCACAATGCCTTCCTGCCCAATTTAACATCCTCATATATATATATATATATATCCTATAGTATCTGATTTGTGTCTCCAGATGTCCTTCACTACTGTGAGTCCCATCCCTGTAAGATACTGCCTCTCCCCCACCCAGCCAGCCATCAATTGTCATCATGTTTTGTTGCTGTTGAAATTGTACTTCTATATTACACAGTAGGTTTTCTACTTGTGTCCTGTGGGACCATCTAGATGAAATAGAATTTTGTGTATTTATCATGCATCTAGAAACTCTAAACATTTATAGACTCTCTGACGCCTCAGCCACTAACCGTGCTGTTATGTCTTCCTTCCATCTCACACAGTTCCTCTCTCTCTTCCTGGTCCTACCACTTGCCTGTTTTTTATTCTAATTTTATTTATTTTCATATGTGTATGAATGTACTGTCTACATGTAGGTCTGTGCACCCATGTCATGCAATGCCACGGAGGTCAGAAGAGGGCGTCGGACTACCCTGGAACTGGAGTTAAAGACAGTTTTCAGCCACCATGTGGGTGCTGGGGATCGAACCCAGGTCCTCTGCAAGAGCAGTCGGTGCTCTTAACAGCTAGGCCATCTCTTCAGGCCCCCACTTGCCTGTTTTAACTCAAATGTTGAACCAAAGTCATGCTTTGAGGATTTTTATCTTATTCTTGACTCTGAAGGGATAGTTTACCCTTATATATTTTAGTAGCTGTGGGGTTTTAGTTCATATTTTTTCTTATTTCTAGTATATTGAGATTCTATTATGAATGGACACTCATGTGCTAACTCCATTATTCATAATTTTTCTTGAGATATATATTATAGTATTGAGACTTATGCCACATGCATTTTAAATAAAATATTTAAGGAAGTCATATTTGTGAAAATGTCCAAGTAGATAAATGTCAAAGCTACTGAATTTCAAATATTGGAAATTTGGGGTGATCAATTTGAATCTTGTCTCTGTCTCTACATCATCTACACTGAACAGCAACATGATCTCATCAATTGCCATGGACTGTGGACTCACTGACTAATTCAACTCATTAATCTCCCTGATATGACTCATAGAGCTGAGCCAACCACTGACATTTCCATTCAGATGTCCAATAAGCACCTCTGATTTTCACATCCCAGCCTACTGTGTTTCTCTATCCCCAAACACGATTCTCTCTCTCAGCAAATGGCCTTTCATTTACCCACAGCCTAAGCCAAAATGCTTTGTTCCCCTTCATGAGCCTTCTCTTGCTTTCACATAGAATCTGATTTAAAAAAAAAAAATACAGGTCTGGAGAGAGATGGCTCAGCAGTTAAGAGGACTGGCTATTCTTGAAGAAGATCTGAGTTCAAATCCCAGCACCCACATACATGGCAGCTTACAACCATCTATAATTCCAGTTCCAGGGGATCCTACACCCTCTTCTGACTTCTGTGAGCATTGCACACACAGGTGCACTTACATACATGCAAGCAATGCACTCATACATATAAAATAAAAAAATAATAAAGAAAATATTTTTAATTACCCTGTGAGATCAATCTTAAAGGTTAGTTCACATCTGACTCTTTGTGGTGACCTCCACTGCCACCTCCTGGCTGCTGAATGTTGCCACCTTCATCTACTGAGCCCCAGAAAAAACTGCTGTGAGCAGAGAACTCAGGATCCAGAATGCAAGGCCTAGTCCTGCTCATCAGTAAAGGCCAGCCTGACACCTGCTTCATCTCAGCTTCCCTGAGGACCCGCTCCCCCAAATCTATGACTTGGCTATACTAACTCCCTCTACCAGGCCCACAAATCATCTAATTCTCTCTCTCTCTCTGCCTCTCCACTCGACAGTCTCAGTTCTCTCTCTCTCATCCTTCCTTCCCTCTCTCTCTCCTTTCTTGATTCCTCCCAAGACCCTCATCTGATAACACACACCAAAATACCACAGCACTTTTATTTTCCACAAACATCAAGCCACCAAACTAAACGACTAGCTGATTCCTCCCTCACAGGCAAAGCTTTCTTCTTGGCCCCCAGATGTGAAGGTTTAGAAACTGGGAGCATTTGCCCTCCCTCCCCCCAAAAAAGCCATCATGGTATTTCACAACCCAGATGAAAGGCCATCAGCTAGTGGGTGAACAGGGAACAATCATGAATTGCAAATAACAAACGTCTGTTTTCTCCTGAATTGGAAGCAATTTCACAGTGCTAAAAAATATGAGGATCGTGGATCAAAAAGAGCCTGGCCCAGAGGCCTCTGATCTCTTCTGTCACTCACTGACATCTCTTTACAAAAAACTCATTTCTCAATGTCCAAGGTTTCAGCCCTGAGATGGTGAAATCTAAAAGAGATACAGGTAGTTGACTCTGTGTAGGTTACCCTCATAAAAGCTCAAGGGGCCATTTAGAGCTCCTAAATTCAACTGGCTGGCAATATGGCTACAAGGCTGCCTGCTTGAGAGCAAGAGTTTATGAGGCTGAGATGAATTGAAGGGAACAAGCTCTTCTTTGTCAACAGCACCATTGTTAGCAATGTCAGCCTGTCTTGAGTGGTCCCAGTATTTAATTCTCTCCTCAAAGACTACAGGACATCTGACCATGACCTACCTACCACCCCTACTACCAAGGCCTTCAGCACAACTACCACCAAACCTTTCTGTAGGATAGAACTACCTCCTTTTATAACAGCATTCTCTTCTGTCCACAAGTCAGATCATGTCACTTCTCTGCTTAAAAGGCCCCAGAAGTAAAAAAAAAAAAAAAAAAAAAAAAAGGCCCCAGAAGTTTCCTTTCATCAAAGCTGCTCAAGAAGGGGAGTGGCTGGAGAGATAGCTCAGTCACGTGACAGCCTCACAGGCGTGACCCCTGGAGTCTACATGAAAGGTAGGAAGCACATACCTAGCTCAGTCACGTGACAGTCTCACAAGCATGAGTTCAGATCCCTGGAGTCTACATGAAAAGTAGGAAGCACAAACCCATAAGGCCAGCTCTGGGGAGTGGAGCTCAGCAGATCCCTGGAGTTGCTGGCCAGGCAGCCTAACCTAGAATGAGCTTTGGCTTCACTGAAAGGCCCTGCCTCAAAAAAAATGAGGCAGAGAACGGATTGAGAAAGATATACAACATCACCTCTGGCCTCTACATGCATGTGCACACACACACATATGAACACATACACATAAAAAAAGAGGAGGTGCAGATAGGGGAGGGGATCTAAATACCATGAAATTACATTGTATGAAAATTTCAAAACTACGATTTGTTTAAAGAGTCAAGTTATAGGGCCTGGGAAGATGGTTCGGAGGGGAAAGCACTTACTATGCAAACATGAAGACTAGAGTCCAGGTACTCAGCACCCATGTAAATGCCAGGTGGGCATGATAGCCCACCTGCAATCCCAGGGCATGCAAGGTGGAAAAGAAATCCCCAGAGCAAGCTGACTGACTGGCTAGACGGGCGGGACCAAGCTGTGGGTTCAAGCGAGAGATCCTGTCTCAACATCTGCACAGGGTTGAGAGCAGTTGAGGAAGACATGAGGGTCAACTTGGACCTTCTTCATATACACACTTTGCCCACACGTGTGCAATAAAAATGTAGAATTACACACATGCACACATTCTTGTCTCTTCTAATGCAGGACATGCCTATTGTGCTTGCATTATTGAAATAAGCTTCTTTAATATCAGGGTCTGGAGTGGAACTAAAAGGAGAGCACCTTGCCCAACTGGTGAGTTCCAGCAGGGAAATCGCTGAGCATCCTTAGAAACTCTGCTTCTGGGGCTGGAGAGATAGCCTAGTGGTTAAGAGTACCGACTGCTCTTGCAGAGGACCGGGGTTCAATCCCCAGCACCCACATGGCGGCTGAGAACCGTCTGTAACTCCAATTCCAGGAGAACTCCAGTTCCAGGGGAATCTGAGACCCTCTTCTGACCTCTACGGCATTGCACGACACGGGTGCACAGACCTGCATGCAGACAGTACATTCATACACATACAAAAATAAATAAAATTATACAAAAAAGAAACTATGCTTCCATTTGCCCACATCCAGTTATGTTTGGAGAGCCATTGTTTTATTAAGCAATCAGAAACGTAGCCGGATTCTCAACGATGTCTTGTCTTTAGGATGTTTAGCTTGAAACACTGAAAATGAATGAATTGGGGAGGTGATTTCTACCTTACATAGGTGAAAATACAACTAAAGCTGCAACATGCTTGAATTAACCTGTATAAGAGATTCTTTGCACCGGGGTATGGCAGTGCGCACCTTTAATCCTGGCACTCAGGAGGCAGAGGCAGGTGGATCTCTGTGAGTTCAAGGCCAGCCTGGTCTACATAGCGAGTTCCAGGACAGCTGGGACTAAAGGGAGACCCTGTCTCAAAAAGACAAAAATTAAAGAAATTCTTTGCTTTTTTTTTTTTTTTTTTTTTTNCCCACCCACACTCCCTCACCCCTACACACACACACAAACACACACACACACACACACACACACACCTGCATCACTTATACTCCTAAACTGGGATGATGGCTCAGTGGTAGAGCACCTGCCTAGCTACACTCAGGGTTCAGCCCCTAGTACTACAAAAATAATGCCCATTGGGGCTGGAGAGATAGCCTAGCGGTTAAGAATACCGACTGCTCTTGCAGAGGATGTGGGCTCGGTCCCCAGCACCCACATGGCGGCTGAGAACCGTCTGTAACTCCAATTCCAGGAGAACTCCAGTTCCAGGGGAATCCAACACCCTCTTCTGACCTCTGCGGCATTGCACAACACGGGTGCACAAACCTACATGCACACAGTACATTCATACACATAAAAAAAATAAATAAAATTTAAAAATATTAAAAAAATAATAATTCCCATCGTGGAGATGGCTGTAACTCAGTGGTCGAAGCAGCGCTGTGCTGTTTCTGCACTGTGAGCTGCACTGGGGGCGGCGGCAGCACCGTGTGAGATGTTTGCTAGGAATATGGAATCTCCAGGCCCATCCCATATCTAAACAATCACAATCTGCCCTTTAACACAGTTCCAGGTGATGGTGTGTATATTACACTGTGAATGGTACTGTCTTGGAAACTTCATTTTGATGTTGTTAACTTTAAATGCTTTGATCCTCCCTCTGGACAGAAGAGGTAAGACCAATGTTAGAGAGAGAGATTTCAAAATTGTTCCTGGACCATGTTCTTCAACTGAAGCCCTTTCTCTAAAGGCTCATAGCTATAGTTTATCTTTTTTTTTTTTGCTTTTTAATATTTTTATCATGTGTACATGTGTGTATGATTGAAGGTTTGTGCACGTGAGTACAGTGTCCACAGCGACCAGAAGAGGGCATCAGATTCCCTGGAACCGCAGTTACAGGCAGTTGTGAGGCACTCAATGTAGTACTGAGAACTGAATCCAAGCCCTCAAGTCCTCCACTAGAGCAGTAAGCACTTTTAACTGCTGACTCATCTCTCCAGCTCTTTGACACTTTTGCTGCTTTTCAAAAGTTCACAGGCTTTGGAGATAATGGGATGGTTCAGTTGATAAAGTGCTTTTCCTCGAAGCGTGAAGACCTCAATGTGATCCCCATCATCAGTGTGAAAAATGCCAGGCATGGTGCATGTGCTTATAATATCGTCACTTAGACGCAGAGATAGGAGGATTCCTGAGGCTTGCTGGCCAGCCAGTTGAGTCTAATTGATGAGCTCCAGGCTAATGGGATACCCTGGCTTCCATACTGGGCATGTATACCTACTTGCACAAACAGGTATACACCAACATATATACAGACCAAAAAAAAGTCAGAGGGCACTGCACGACACAGGCACACTTAACACATTTTTTAAAATCATGTATCTAAGCATTCCCGCAGTGCCCAGTAAATCCTCACCTCCACCTTCGTGCTTCATTTCATCTTGTCTTTTTTCCTTTGTTTCCATAGTAATTCCACTTTTTACTGTCAAGACAGCCAAGTTGATGCGATACATAGAGGTCAAACCCATAGGACACAAGGTCCTGCGAGTGGCAGAGAAAGGACTTGAAGTGCGAGGTGGAGAACATCTACCACATTCACTCACACTTTCTTGATTCTTCTACTGCAAAGAACTTATCATTTCATTTATGAACCATTTTGCCATACTTGTTCCTCAGAACTGAGAGTAAAGAATATATACTAACAATGAAGTTGCCAGTAAAAATGGTATTGGATAGTTCCTAATATTTCATAGGAATGCAAGATTCATGACCCATTCCCTCAAAAATACAACAAAGGCAAGATTTCTACCCTCCCTGAAACCTGCAGAAACGAAGTAAAGATTGGGAAATTGAAAAGTTGTATGTCCTATGAAGTTAGTAAAGAGAAGATTCTGAAAGACTCTGAAATCACACCCTATAAGAATTATTGGGCCGGGTGTGGTGGCACACGCCTTTAATCCTAGCACTCGGGAGGCAGAGGCAGGTGGATCTTTGTGAGTTCAAGGCCAGCCTGGTCTACTGAGTGAGTTCCAGGCCAGCTGGGGCTACAGGGAGACCCTGTCTTGAAAAAACAAAAAAAAAAAAAAAATAGAATTATTGGGAGCTGGAGAGATGGTTCAGTAGTTAAGAACACTAGATAATCTTACAGAAGTCCCAGGTTCAGGTCCCAACACCCACATGACAACTAACAACCATCCATAAATCTAGTTCTAGGTGATCTGATGCCCTCTTCTGGCCTCTGCAGGCATTGCATGCATGGATGTACATACATGTAGGCAAAACACTCATCCACAAAAAATAAAATAAAATAAAATAAAAAGAATGATCTGCCCAAAGAATAAAATGTTCATTAATTTCAATGGACAGATCTAAAAGGTAATACATTCTCCTACAGACCTACAAGAGTTTTCAAACTTTTCTCTGAGAAAAGAGGGAATTCAGGGAGGCACAGAGTTGGGATGATGAAAAGAGACATGATAGAACATGGGAGAAGCCTGAGTGGAGTCGCCGGCTTCATGGCAGAGCAGTGTGGAGAAGACTGCTGGAGAGTCACTGTGTGCACCTGTGATCTTTGTGTCTAGGAAACCCAAAAATGTAAGAGACACGGAAGAATCATCTGAAGGCAAGAGATCCAAGCTGGTGACTTGCCCTACCTCAATTCATAGATGACGTAATGATCAATCTTCATGGCCCATTGGGTGGGATTCACAATCACCATGGAAACACACCTCTGGGTGTGTCTGTAAGGATGCTTCCAGAGAGGTTTAACTGAGAATAGAAAACCCACCCTGAATGTGGAGGGACACCACTCCATCTGCTGACATCCCAGATTGAACTGGAAGCAAACAGAGCTCGAGCCTTCATCTCTCTTTACTTTATAAAGATGAATGCAATATGACCAGCTGCCTGATGTTCCTGCTCCTGTGCCAAGCCCACCATGACAGACTGCACCCTCAAACTGTGAGCCAGAATGAACCTTTCCTTCCTTAAGTTCCTTTTGCCAGGTATTTTGTCACAGCCATGAGAAAACCTACTATGACAGAGGCTAACTGAAGGCAACTAAGTGGCAATTATGAGAGAGAGGAGAGGAGAGGAGAGGGGAGGGGAAGGGAGGGGAGGGGAGGAGAGGGGAGGGGAGGAGAGGGAGGGGAGGAGAGGAGAGGAGAGGGAAGGAGAGGAGACGGGGGAGGAGAGGAGAGGAGAGGAGAGGAAGAGGGGAGGGGAGGGGAGGGGAAGGGGAGGGGAGGGGAGGGTAGTGCGGGGAGAGAAGAGAAAGACGACTGAGCTAATTGGACATGTAATCCCAAGAAATCTGCTCATTCATTTTGAGATGGCTTTTTTAAAACAAAAGACATGACAGAATTGTAAGAAATGTTCATAAGACTAAGCATCTTGTTCTAGTTAATTCCTTCTCAAATGGCAGTCTCCATTTCTCTTACTTACTGGGAAAATTGAAGGTTTGGAGAGAATTTCCTCCATTAGTAAACAGATAATAAATGCAAAGCAATTCAGCACACATGGATGCTCTATGCACACTTATTCTTTAAAGGGAAAGATTTACAAGTAAATAGTGGATGAGTGAATTTCAGAAATATGAAACACATGAAGAAAACTGAATAAAGCAAAAAAAAAATTTAAAGAATTATAGGCCCCTTAAAAAAATAAGTACATGGGGCTGGAGAGATGGCCTAGGTGAGCGCTGCGCTGAGGTGCCTAGCGTAGAGCCCGACCCTCTTGCAGAGGACCCGGGTTCGATCCCCAGCACCCACATGGCGGCCAAAACCGTCTGAAACTCCAATTCCAAGAACTCCAGTTCCAGGGGAATCTGAGACCCTCTCTGACCTCCGCGGCATTGCACGACACGGGTGCACAGACCTGCATGCAGACAGAACATTCATACACATACAGAAATAAATAAAAATTTAAAAAAAAAAAAAAATTTAAGAGTGCAGACTGCTCTTGCAGAGGACCTGGGTTCGATCCCAGCACCCGCATGGCGGCTGAGAACCGTCTTTAACTCCAATTCCAGGGAATCAGACACCCTCTTCTGACCTTCCCGGCATTGCACGGCATGGGTGCACAAACCTACATGCAGACAGTACATTCATACACATACAAAATGAAAAGGAAAAAAAATAAGTACATGGGAAAAGAGACATGGCTCGTGGTTAGGAGTGCTCCCTTCACAGTCAGAGGACCAGCACTTAGATCTTGGGACCCTATAACAAGCCAGGCACCCCCACAAACACTGTTCACTCCAGCTCCAAAGAGGGGTGAAGAGAGGAGGATTTCTGGGGCTTGCTGGCTTCCAGATAGCTGAGAAAATGCCATTACTGGACGTAGGGATAAACCTTGCCTCAAAGGAAAACATGGAGAGCAAGAGACACTGTCTTCTAGCCTCTGCAAGCAACTGTGCACACATCCATACACACCCACACTGACACATATTAAATATATAAATAAATAAACAAATAAATCTTTAAAAATAATGCCAAGTTAACTAGAGGAGTTAAGAAAGGACCTGAAAAGGGCTGGAGAGATGGCTCAGTGGTTAAGAACATTGGGGGCTCTTGCAGGAGACCCAGGTTCAGTTCCAAGCACCCACATGGCAACTAACAACCATCCATAACTTCAATTCTAATGGGTCCAACACCCTCTTCTGGCCTCCATGGGCATTGCACAACCAAGTGCACTTATATACATGCAAGAAAAAAACTCATAAGCATAAAATTAAAAAATAAATTTAAAGTTTTTTAAAGAAGAGAATTGCAAGTAACAATAAAACCATCACAAATATGAAAGGCTCCATAAAATAAAAATCCACCAAATGTTGCTTTAAAAAAATAACTCAATTATCAGCCGGGCGTGGTGGCCACGCCTTTAATCCAGCACTTGGGAGGCAGAGGCAGGCAGATCTTTGTGAGTTCAAGGCCAGCCTGGTCTACAGAGTGAGTTCCAGGACAGCTGGGCTACAGGGAGACCGTCTTGAAAAGACCAAAAAAAAAAAAAAAACCTCAATTATCCATATACTTTAAAATATAATAAAGATTTAAAGGTAAATCAGATGGTTAATGAACGTAATTTTAAATTGCTAGTGGTAAATAACAGAACAAACAGATGTTTGTAAGTGGAAAGCCATAAAGAAAATGTCTTCATATGAATAAAAACAGCCAGGCTACTAGCCAGGTGGCTGGGCAGGTAAGGAGGCTCCTATCACCTTACGAGCTGAGTCCAGTTCCCAAGCCCCACATAACTGAAGGAAAGAACCAACTCCCACAAGTTATCCTCTGAACTCTGACCACATACACAAACACACACAAATACAATTAAAGAAACAGCCTGGAATTGTGCTACCGACCTGCAATCTTAGCATTCAGGAGACTGAAGCAGGAACTATGTATGAGTTGAGGACAGCTTGGGCTACAAAGGAATTTCAGGGCCAGCCTAGGCTACATAGTGAAACTCTCCAAAAGCAAAACAAAACAAAAAAATAAATAGATGAATGAGTGCATGAAATCATGAGTCTTCAAATCAAAGGAGCTACCATTTTCTAAAAAAAAAAAAACATTAATGTCATGATTGGCAGTGAGAAGTTACAAAGATTAGGGCAGGTGTGATAGCACACATCTTTATTCCCAGAGGGTTGGGTGGTAGAGGCAGGCAGATCTCTGTGAGATTGAAGTCACCCTGATCTACACTGTAATTTCCAGGAGGCTGGGGCTGCAGGGAGACCCTGTCTCAAAAAGACAAAATAGGGCTGGAGAGATGGCCTAGTGGTTAAGAGCAATGACCGCTCTTACAGAGGACCCGGGTTCGATCCCCAGCACCCACATGGTGGCCGAGAACCGTCTGAAACTCCAGTTCCAGGAGAACTCCAGTTCCAGGGGAATCCGACACCCTCTTCTGACCTCTGCTGCATTGCATGACATGGGTGCACAGACCTGCATGCAGATAGCACATTCATACACATACCGAAATAAATAAATAAATAAATAAATAATAAATAAATAAATAATAATAAATTTTTTTAAAAACAAAATAAAAAAGAGAAGTTACAATGCTTTTAGTGCTTTGAATTAACAAAAATAGATGCTGGTAGAATTTTTTAAAAATAATTTTAAATAATCTAATTATTTTAATTATTTAAAAAAATTTAAAATAATTATTTAAAAATAATTCAGTAAAACTCATACAGCCACTATGGAAGCAGTGTGGAGAACCCTTGGAAGACTTGGATGAACTTGCACCCGACCCAGCCATACCACCCTGGGCATGTACCCTCAAGACTTACGCCACCACAGAGATACATGCACGGCCATGTTTATTGCAGCACTCTTCACAATAGCAAGGAGCTGGAACCAACCTAAATGCCCCTCAACTGATGAGTGGATAGAGAAAATGTGGTACATCTACACAATGGAGTTCTATGCAGCAGTAAAGAAAGACGACATCACGAGCTTTGCAGGAAAATGGCTGGAGCTAGAGGACATCATGCTGAGTGAAGTAACACAGTCCCCAGAAAAACAAACGACGAATGGTGTACCCTCATCTGTGGATGCTAGTGCCAATCCTCATTGTAAGTATTTCTTGTGTAGGGCCCCCTGAGCTTTTGTACAAAGCAGTTGGGCATTTTTGGAAACAACAACAAAACACAACAGAAAGACTGCATCAAAGAACTGACTGAAACAGTGAACTTCTGCTCAAAACAGTCAACTTCCCATGGAAAATATTGAGAAAGACTAAGAGATGAAAAGCATGTTTGGCAGAATCATGAGCTCTGGCGCGGTGGGGGAATGGGTGGGAAACGGGTCTAGTTTGTTAAAAATAAATAAATAAATAAATAATTAGTGAAAAAAAAAAATGATAATGATGTATGAAAGTTATATCAAGAAAAAAAAGACTAAAAAAAAATAAAATAAAAATAATTCTATCAGCATCTATTTTTGTTAATTCAAAGGGTAGGTAAAAGTAAGATGCAAGCCACCCCCAAAGAAGAAATAATTGGGCTAGCCTCAGACTTTTCCATAGCAACACTCTGCACCAGAATACCATAGAACAACATAGAATTACAAGGAACACATAATTCTGCCTTTTTTTTAAAATAAGGTCTCACATAGCCCAGATTGACCTCAAACTCTCTATGTAACCAAAGATGATCTTGAACTTCTTCCTCCCTCGTGTTGGAATTGCAGGTATGTGCCACCATGCCCAGCTTACACCATCCTGGAGATCATCCATACAGGGTTTTGTACATGGTAGGCAAGTACTCTACCAACTGAGCTACATCCATAGCTCCATGATCCCAAAATTTTATACACATTCAACTTGTTTATTCATAGAAGAAACAGAAATCCATCAGGAATTTAAATGCATTTGGATCCGACTTGAAAACCAATCTTTCTGGCTGAGAAACATCTTTAAAAGTGTTCAACGTCGCTAATAATTAAGGAAATGCAAATTAAGACCACTTTAAGATATCATCTTACTCCAATAAGACTGGCTAGGATCAAGAAAACAAATGATACCAAGTGCTGGAGAGGTTGTGGGGAAAGAGGAACACTCATCCACTGCTGGTGGGAATGTAAACTCATACATTTTCCACTATAGAAAGCAGTGTGGAGAACCCTTGGAAGACTTGGAATGAACTTGCCACCCAACCCAGCCATACCACTCCTGGGTTATGTATCCACAAGACTCATCTTACCGCAGAGATACATGCACAGCCATGTTTATTGTAGCTCTCTTCACAATAGCAATGAGCTGGAACCAACCCAAGTGCCCCTCAACTGATGAGTGGATAGAGAAAATGTGGTACATCTACACAATGGAGTTCTATGCAGCAGTAAAGAAAAATGACATCATGGGCTTTGCAGAAAAAATGGCTGGAGCTAGAAGATATCATGCTGAGTGAAGTAACACAGACCCAGAAAAACAAACAATAAATGGTATCCCTCATCTAGCACCAATTACCTAATTGTATGGCAAGCTGAGCAACGTCAATGTGATCTGAAAACAACTGTGCTCTTATATTGTAGAATCCCTTAAAATAAAAAAATAAAAAAATAAAGAGAGAGAAAAAAAAAGAAAACCAATCTTTCAACTAAACCTAAACTGATACACAGGATACACAGAGCTCAGGAAAAAGTACACCACCGCTGCAGATCTGAGTCCTTACACATCCAAGACCCACCCATACTGCACAAAATGGGGTCATAAGGGCTGGCAGGTGTCGCAGGTTGTTTTACTTGTGGTACTAGATTTTTGGAGACTTTGACTGTTGTGCTGGACAGCTTTAGTGTCAACTTGACACACCTGGGTTGAGGGAGCCTCAATTGGGGAATTGGCTCCATTGGATTGGCCTGTGGCCACATCTGTGGAGTATTCTCTTGATGGTTGAGCAGTGTGGGAGTGCCCAGCCCACAATGAGTGGTGCCACCCTGGGCAGATTGTTGTGTACTGTATAAGAAGGCAGGCTGGGCATGGGCCAGGGGAGCAAGCCAGTGAACAGCATTCCTCCATGGCCTGTGCTTCAACTGCTGCCTCCAGGTTCCTACCCTGAGTTCTTGCCTTGGGCTCCCTAAGTGATGAACTGTGACCCAGGAGATGTAAGCTGAATAAACCCTTTCCTCCCCAAGTTGGTGTCGGTCAGAGTGTTTTGTCACAGCAATGGAAGACAAACTAGAACAACTGTAATCAACAAATGTTACAATATCCACATTTACACACTTGCCAATTCCATTTCCAGAAAACATTCTCAGATTCATTTTCAATCCTTGCAAGATGTTCATTGGATCGCTGCATATAACAGGAAGAAATGGAAGCAAATCATATCTCTGGCAAAGACAGGCTGCTTGACTACACTCTAGCTTGTTAATAAATGTAAATGAAGGGCATGCAGATATGTTGATATGTAAAAGTTGCACAATAAAACATGAAGATGAAAAGCAAGCTATGGAAAACATGGGGGTATCACTTATGTAAAGTGTAAAGGGGTATTAATCCATGTGAGTACAAGTTTCTAACTTTGTTATAGGCATCTAAATTACTTGGAAGAATACTTCCAAACTGTTCATGGTAACAGTCTCTAGAGTGTGGGATTTGGGGAAATCATGGAAATTGGAATGGTTTACTGAACAAATTCTGCAATATTTTAATCATTTTTCAAATCATGCATTATCTTAAGATTAACTTTTAAAATATTTACACATTTTTGGTGCTGGGTCCTGTACCCAGGACACATGAACTACCACTGAGCTACACCTCCACCCCTATGGAGTTTTAAATATATTTGTTTAGGGGGCTGGAGAGGTGGCTCAGCAGTTAAGAGTGCTGACTGCTCTTACAAAGGACCCTGGTTCGAATCCCAGCACCCAGATGGTGGCTAACGGCCATCCATAACTCCAGTTCCAGGATATCCAACACCCTCTTCTGACCTCCTTGGGCATTGCATAACACAGGTATACTTACACACATTGGGGCAACATACCTATACGCATAAAGTAAAAATAAAAAATAAAACATTTAAAATATATTTAATGTCCACAATGTATTGAACACATAAAATGCTATAGAAGGACGAGGTTATCAAGAAAATCAGCTCAGCATCGCACAGCATTGATATTCACATAGACTAATCCATAATTCCTTGATGAAATATTTTGTCAGCATATATCCCAAGTATGTCTTGACACCGAGAAAATACTATGCAAAACTTTAAATAAATGGATGTCTGTATCCATGGATGAAAGCATATATTCAGGTCCTGAACTTGGGATTCAAGGTTCCCACTAGACCTATATCTTAGTGTGCCTAAATTTGTTCATTTGCAAAACCCAACTTTAAGCCAGGCATGGTAGTGGTAGTGGTACACATTTATAAATATAGCACTCGAGGTGAGAGCCAAAAAATCATGAGTTTGAGACTAGCCTGCACTATACAGTGAGCTCTAGGCCAGCCTGGGCTACAAAGAAAAACTGTATCTCATTCTCTCCCCCTGCCAATCCCCAAGCTTAGCTGTTTATGACCTCCTCTAGGTGATCTGAACTTGCTCCAGGGGCCATGTGAAAAGCAGGCCTGGGGTGGGGGTGGAGGATGCTGCTTTAGTTCTGAGGCAGGCTTCAGCATCATCAGAATCCCAGTGTAGCAGGGATGGCAACAATGTAAAGAACTCCCAGTTACGTCAGCTTTTAGGTCTTTTTAGTTTTGAGTCTGGGCCTTTAAGGGCTGTGCCAGCTCTCCACCCTCTCTGTGCCTTTTTGCAGACTGTTCCCGAGAAGTGTGAGGCAAAGCTTAACGTGGCATCAAATTAGTAAGTCCACATACTAAAATGCGTTGGCCAGCCACATCCATCTCACACCCAAGCCACTGAGAACAGCAGCCAAGCACTTACTTACCATTGTTGATATGTAATGCTTACACCAGAGTGCTATACCAGAACACTGGCATTGCATGGACCAAGATGCCACCCCTGTCTCTGGCTTTCCAAAGTGAAGCTTCTTTGATATAAATACCCTGAAAAGAGCACTCTACAAGAACTATTCCAAATTCAACCACTGACTGCACTCTTTGCAAAGATACTATGTGCCTTTTCTTGTTTAAATTAAGAAGCTCTTTTTCAAAACCAATAATGCTCATGAATAAATAAGTAGGATTTTTTGTTTCCATAGACTTTCATTTTAATTGGCAACCTAGACTTACTCAAGACTATCAGACACTGGCACACAATCAATCATTGTTTTAAAGTGATTGTCCCCTTCTCTGATTACAGCTTTCTGATATTTATGACACCGTTTCTAAGTCATCTGTTTAAAGAAGAAAAATGGACTTGGGATTTTTTTTACATTATTTATGAACTTCAGTGTTTTCTCATTATACCCAAACACAAACCACTTTGGTGACACTCTGAAGCCCTCAGGATCAAATCCAAAGTCCTCATGAGCTCTCACACACCTTGAGACGACCTCCCCTGTAAGTGGCTCAAATGTGAAGTGTTTCCCCATACGCTCATGTATTTGGTCACTTGATACAGCTTAGGAAGATTGTGGAACCTTTAATAGGCAGAGCTTTCTTTGATGGAGGAAGTACATCACTGGGGCAGTCTTTGGATTTACAGCCTGCCCCACATGCAGTTCTTCCTCTGCCTCTGGCCTGGTGATCATACTACCACACCTTCCCTGCCATGATGGAGTATACCCTCTTCTGGAACCGTCAGCCAAAATAAACCCTTTCTCCCTGAAGTTGTTCAGGTCAGAGTCTTTTTTTTCACAGTAGCAGAAGAGAAACCAAGATATCCCCCATTCTTACACCTCATTCCTGGATCATCTTCCCCTCGTTCCTTTCTCTCAGTTCTTCCAACTTGCAAAGATCACACCTGCCTCAGGACATTAACAACTCTCATGGTCAACTCCTCTTGTCCTTTAGATCTCTCCTTAAATACCTGAGGGGGCTTCTCAGAGCAGCCTATCCAACTCCCATCCTCTTCCTGGTATTTCCTCTGTCTCCCTCCCTCCCTCAGAATGCACTGCACCTTGCACGCATCTGCACCTGTGCTCAGTGGCTCAGCATCTACCCTACTAGACTTTGAACTCCAGGTATTGAGGACTGTGATTGTTTTACTGAGACCATGCCTAATCTCAACAAACATTTGTTGATTAAATGAAAAAAAAACTCCATGAATCTCATTCCCCCTTTTAATTCATCTTTTTACAAATATAGGCTGGCTACAGTAAATGAAGGGAAGTGAGTCCCTATGTCATTCATATTCAAAGCACATGGGATGAGATGGGAGATGGGTTAGATTGCCAGAAGTATAAGGCTTTGTGGAAAACTTTGTTAGACCCACGGAAGCATAGAAAAAGTGGTGTTGTGAAGGAAAGAAGAGAGTGAAAAACTGTATTAAGGAAGTAGAAGAAGTATGGCAGGAAATAGACAGACAGTTGGAAATTAGGGAGGTTTGTAGGAAGGAGAGGAGGACTTTGGTATGTCACATGCAGTGATAAAGCTAAGGCCAGGCTGCCCCGACAGAAGGAGGCTTCAAGGCATCAATGTGGGGACAGGTGTTGATCCCAGGTTTGGAGGAAATGCTGGCAAGTTCTGACAGTGCTGTTCCAGTTAAGGAGCCCCATCTTCCAATTCTAAGAGAAATGCATAGCAACTGGATGGAAATCACTGTACACTCCCCCCCATGCACACACATAACAGGGTACCCTTGACCTGCACAGTGAGATGATTAGGCCAACATTCAATCGCTTGTAAAGAACAGTGTCCATGTGAAGAAAACAGCCAATGGAAATGGAGCCTCCCAGAGGTCCAGCCATCCTGTTTCTGTCTGAACACCCAAGCCTCCTGACTCTGCACTTCTGCAAGGGAATCGTGGGGACTCTGGTAGTCTCAGTTCCCTATTGGACACTGTATTTCTTTATAAATTGTCCCCAAGCTGGAGAGATGGCTCACCTGGTAAAAGCCTGACTACCTGAGTTCAATCCCCAGGATCCATATGGTAGAAGAAAAGAGCCAACTCCCACAGGTTACACACATGCCATGTTCACACACTAAATAAATAAATAATAAATAAATAATAAATGTAAAAAAATGTACAAAATTGTCTAAAAAAATGGCTTGAGACCCCATAAAATGTCAAAAGAGAAGGCTGCAGATCACAGCAAATATAATAAACAATAGATTTATTTGTATTTACAGATAATAGATGATACTTATCAAACATACTTGTTCCAGGCTCTGTCCTAAGGTTTATACATATAAAGTACATATATGTATCTATATATACATATATCATTGTTTAATTTTTACTCAAAAAACTCACATGAAACAATCGCTGTTAGTATTCCCATTTTCCAGATGGGAAAAATGAAACCCAGAGAGATGAATACAATTCAGACATGTGTGAAAGGTCTCAGGTCCACACAATCCTACTCTAGAGGCAAGCTCTTAACCCCTACACCAGCTCCTCTTGCTTGTACCTTACATTTACAATGCCCTTCAAAGGTGATATACATATTATCTGATCCTCTCAATAACACTAAATAGTAAGGAACATCTATCTTCGTTGTGCAATTGGGGAATAAACTACCAGCGTGGGAAGTCTACAACGGTATTCCCAGCAGGAGAACACAGCTACTGCTCCTTCCTTCTAAGGTGCCACACAGTCTGTCACTTCAGCTCCATCAAGCTAGGCTCCTGAGGATCAAATTGCATCTACACAGCCAGCTACGCAGGAGGATAAAAGCTGCGTCTAGAGTTTATGCGACTGGCGCGGAGGCCCTGGTATTTGAAAACATGACATTATCTCCACCCTGAAATATGATTTCATTCGGGCTCCATATCAGGGAGTATCCGTGGGAAGAGAGCAGGAGAGAGAAGCTGGCCGAGTGGACAAGGATGCGGTTGCTGGCTCCTTCACTGGGGCCTCGCGGCGGGAGCACCCTGGGAGAGTGTCCGGAAAGGAACGTAGGGATGCAAAGGCAGAGGGAAGAGCAAGCCTAGCCCAGGTCCACGCGCGGAGCCCTTCATTGTGTCTTTTTCTGGTCACCGCCTCTCTTGTCTGCGTGCCATCTTTTCTCCAGCCTCCCATGCAGTGCCGGTGATGCCCAGCGTTGCCACTGAACCCCGCACTACTGCTAGGACGTTTCTGTCTCATTTCTCCCATGGCCCCAGGAGCAAATCAATTATTTCGGGTTCTCCAGTGTCTTCCGGTAGCCTGGACATTTCATTACAGCCTGGCTCATATCACCTGCCAACTCATCACCCTTCCATTACACCCTTCGCCCCCAACCACATTTGCTTCAGATCCGCAGTGACAACACCCTACACACACACACACACACACACACACACACACACACGCACACACACCTCTTAACTGCAGTCCCATAATGCTGACAGGGTTTAGGAATTGGAAGTAAGGCTTTGTGGCCAACTCCCCCCAAAACTAAAGGTTAGGGCAGGGACTCCAGGACTCAGGAACGTGTCTGGCTCTTTCGCAACCTGACCGCCCTGGAGGCCCTGGTGACCCCAGGGCATTGCCACAAGTGACACCCACCCCTCACCCCCCCACCCACACACACCCAGCGTAGCTCCCTGCTACTGCAACCCTTTGCCTCCTTGCTGCTATAGAAACAGCAAGTCGTACACACTGGGCTGAAATTAAACGCCCAGGCTGGACGTCAGTCACCATGGCAACATGCCCAGGGAGCCTGTGAGCGGCGCACGGGGATACTCACTCCATCGCGGGGCTCCGGGCGGCCCGGCGCACTGCTGCGGGGCTGGGGCACTGCTGGCCTCTGCCGGGGACCGAGCGCTCTGGTCACACCGCTCCGCGTGCGAGGTGGAGCCGCCGAGCGTCCCCTCGTCCCCGCCTGCCGCCCTCCTCCCTGCGAGCACTAGCGAGGAAAGGCTCAGGCTCTCGCAGCTCCCAGCCTGCGAATAAAACGGGAAGCAATTGGATAACGTTGCTCTCTGGGCGCTAGACTGAGCCTCTCCACTCACCGGAGTCCGGGAGGGAGCGCGCCAGCAGCTGCGCGCGGGGCGAGGTGGCCTTGTGCGCCGCGGCCCCTGGGGCGCCCGGCTGCAGGTGCGTCCGCAGCTCTCCTGGGACTCTGCGCCGAGACGCGTGGGAGGAGGCGAAGGGGCGAGGGGCCGGCGGCGGCGGCGAGTGGCACAGCCCACGGGGCGCAGGGAAAGGATGGAGTCCTTGACAAGGGGGCAGCTGTCGCCACCTAGAAGTTGCAAGAGGCTTCTGGCCCCTTCAGAACAGCAACCCTCGCCCCCGGCGGGGCTGGTCACCGGCTCCTCTGAAATGCCATTGTGCCAGCGCAGCGGGGAGTTGCAGAGGGAAAGTCCAGCCGTGCTGCGGCAAGTTCATGCGGTGTTTCCACTTGGGCGACCCCACGCCCTTCTTCCTGTCACTCCATGTTCTGAGTTTTCTCCTGCCGCAAAGATCTTCTTCCGTTTTTTGCTTTCCCTGGTCCGTTTTGTTTTGTTTTTTGTTTCGCTTTGTTTTGTTCTGATAGTTGTATTGAATGTGATTTTCCAAATTACCACAACCTTACCCCTTGGTAAGACACTTCCCCTGGGGCATAGATTCCTGTCGGTTCGGACTTGGAGGGGCCTCTGCTATCAGGTTCTACATCCACTGCAATGAGCAGTTGGACAAGACACCTTCAGTGTCTCCTTCGACCTTACTGCCCGGTCGCTCTGTGAGCGGACTCTGGTTGCTGCCTAGGCGGAGACATCAGTCTAGACTAGCACAGAGGCTGAAGAAGAAATACAACGCACAGAGCCAAAAACCATGGCTGAAAATATTGGTATAAAAAATTAAGTAATGGCCAGAGAGAGAGAGTTCGACGTGTAAAGGGGGCTTGGCGTGCTAACCTGGTGACCAAGGAAAGGTGAAAGGAAAGAACTGACTCCATAACATTGTCCTCTGACCTACCACCACCCCACGTGGACACACCCCTGCACACAAGCATAATAACATTAAAAAAAAAAAAAAACAGAACTTGCTGAGTTGGATGTTTTCAAGTTAATCTGTGATACTCACATAGCTTGGTGGATAACCTAAAAAAAAAAAAATCAGTGAATTGGGGCTGAGATGGCTCAGCGGTAAGGGCACCGACTGCTCTTGCAGAGGACCCGGGTTCGATTCCCAGCACCCACATGTCTTTAACTCCAGTTCCAGGGAAATCCAACACCCTCTTCTGACCTCCACAGCATTGCACAACATGGGTGCACCAACCTAGATGCAGACAGTACATTCATACACATAAAAAAATAAATCAGTGAATTGTAGCTTTTGAGTGAATTGCATGGAAAATTACTTATATCTTTTTGAAAGACCTAGCTGGGTGTGGTGACACACGTTGCTATAATCACAGCTCTTGGCAGGCAGAGGCAGAAGGATTGGAAGTTCTTAAGGCCAGGCTGGGCCTCAGAGTAAACCCAATCCTAATTACCCCTTCACCCTACTACCCCACCCACTGCCAGACTAGACTGCAAACGGACTAGAAAACGGTAGGAGCCAGGTGGGAAGGAGCCCCATCCGTGCCAAGAACCAAGAAGACCAGGGTGAGAGGTTCTAACTGCAGTGCGTGTGCGTCTATGTATGTCCATGTGTGCATGAAGGTCTATGCACGTGTGTGGAGGCCGGAAGTTGATGTTGGGTGTCTTCTTCAGGTGTTCTCCATTTTACATCTTTTTAAGGATTTGTTTTACTTTTAATCATACGTATATCCATATGTACCAGTACCATAGCTCATAGAGGCCATAGGTGTTGGATCCTCTGAAGCTAGAATTACATACAGGTGTTTGTTAGCCACCTGACATTGGTGCTGAGAGTTGAACTCATGTCCTCTGGGAGAGCAGTACAGGCTCTTAACCCCTGAGCCATCTCTCCAGCCCCTAATTTTCATTTTGAGACAGGCTCTTTCTGAACCTGGATCTCTTATTGGCAAAACTAATTTTTCGGCAAGCTCAAGAATCTGTCAGTCTGCTTTCCCAGCACTGGGATCACAAATGGCTGCTTCTGTGCCCAGCTTTTCTCTATGTGGGGCCTGGAGATCTGAACACTTCACTTCACAGAGTTAGCCATGTCCCCACCCCTGTTTTCCTACTCTTAAAAGTTCAAAGATGGGGCTGGAGAGATGACCTAGAGGTTAAGAGCGCCAACTGCTCTTGCACTGGACCCAGGTTCAATCCCCAGCACCCACATGGTGGCTGAGAACCATCTGTAACTCCAGTTCCAGGGGAATCCGACACCCTCTTCTGACCTCCGCAGCATTGCACGACATGGGTGCACAAACCTGCATGCAGACAGTACATTCATACACATACGAAAATAAGTAAAAATAAAGTTCAAAGATAAGCAGTACTGAGCTAACTTAACAGTCATCTTCAAAGATGTAAAAGACTCAGACTCCTTCAAAATGATACTGTCCCATATTATACTCCTTCCTAGAGTCACTTAATAGACCAAGGTGGCCACTCCAGCTCCAGCCATCGGGTCTGCATTCCAGTCAGCACAAATATGGAAGGAGCAAAGAAAAGCCAAATAACATGTCACCTGTCTCTAGGAAGGCAAATAAGATATGTCACCTGTCTCTAGGAAGGCAAATAGCATATGTCACCTGTCTCTAGGAAGGCAAATAGCATATGTCACTTGTCTCTAGGAAGGCTCACAGAAGCTGCCTCAGGACTCCTTCCCTCAGTCACACCTCTGCCCACTGTTCAGTCACACGTTGTCACAATTCAGTTTCCAGGGAGCTTGAGCAAAGTAGACTTCATTCTGCATACCCAAGGGTACAGCCAAACATTGGAAGCGTGCATCCCCAGCGAAGAAGCCAATATGGAAGGACAACCAGAAATCAGACTGACCTGTATCTCCGTCCTTAGTATTCTATCTGCCTCCCAGAACCATGACCTAGTTCACCATAAAGTCCCCAGTGCCATGGTCAATGGGAACGTGTCTTCTTGTGTGATTTATAAGGAGTGTTTGACAGTTTGGTTGCTTGTTTCTCTTTTTTGTTTTTGCTTGAAGTCAGGTTTACTGATTTCATGTGTAACTTATGACAGTAAAACTAGTCCTTTTAAATGCACAGGCCCAGGTGTTTAGCTATACTGTGGGAGTCTACAACCTCTACCACACTCAAGATACTACATTAGCATTACCTGAGACAGTTGCTCCAGTCAACTCCTACCTCCAGCCCCTAACAATCACAAATCTGATTTCTGTCCCATAATATTTTTTTTTTGCAGGAAGGTCAAAGAAATGAAACAGACAGGACACAGAATTTTGCTTAACTTCTTTCACTTTCAAATATTTTCAAGATTCATCCCTGCTGTGCCTCAAGGCAGGTGAAGTTCCTCTTCATTGCTGAAGAGTCCACTGTGCCATGTGCCATGTGCTGTGTGCCGTGTGCCGTGTGCCATGTGCCATGTGCTGTGTGCCGTGTGCCGTGTGCCATGTGCCATGGTTCTGTACACTCACCTGCTGATGGATACACAGGTTGTTTTAGTTTGGGGCAAACTGCTAGGACATTCCCGGATAGGCCTTTGTGTGGGCAAGGGTTTTCATGTGTCTTCAGGAGACATCTCGGTCCATCCTCCTATCCTGATGTACCGTCCTCCCATCCTGAGGCACCGTCCTCCCAAACTGAGGCATCGTCCTCCCATCCTGAGGCACTGTCCTCTCGTCCTGATGCCCTGTCCTCCCGTCCTGATTCACTGTCCTCCCATCCTGATGCACCGTCCTCCCATCCTGATGCACTGTTCTCATCCTGATGCATCATCCTCCCATCCTGATGCACCGTCCTCCCATCCGGATGCACCGGCCTCCTGTCCTGATGCACTGTCCTCCCACCCTGATGCACCATCCTCCCATCCTGATGCACCGTCCTCCCATCCTGATGCATCGTCCTCCCATCCTGATGTGCCATCCTCCCATCCTGATGCATCGTCCTCCCATCCTGATGCACTGTTCTCATCCTGATGCACCGTCCTCCCATCCTGATGCACCGTCCTCCCATCCTGATGCACCGTCCTCCCAACCTGATGCACCATCCTCCCATCCTGATTCACCGTCCTCCCATCCTAATGCACTGTCCTCTCATCCTGATGCACTGTTCTCATCCTGATGCACTGTTCTCCCATCCTGACGCGCCGTCCTCCCATCCTGATGCACTGTCTTCCCATCCTGATGCATCATCCTCCCATCCTGATGCACTGTTCTCATCCTGATGCACTGTTCCCATCCTGATGCACCATCCTCCCATCCTGATGCACTGTTCCCATCCTGATGCACCATCCTCCCATCCTGATGCACTGTTCTCATCCTGATGCATCATCCTCCCATCCTGATGCACCGTCCTCCCATTCTGATGCATCGTCCTCCCATCCTGATGCGCCGTCCTCTCATCCTGATGCATCGTCCTCCCATCCTGATGCACCGTCCTCCCATCCTGATGCACTGTCCTCCCATCCTGATGCACCATCCTCCCATCCTGATGCACCGTCCTCCCACCCTGATGCACTATTCTCATCCTGATGCACCATCCTCCCACCCTGATGCACCGTCCTCCCATCCTGATGCACTGTTCTCATTCTGATGCATCATCCTCCCATCCTGATGCACCATCCTCCCATCCTGATGCACTGTTCTCATTCTGATGCATCATCCTCCCATCCTGATGCACCCTCCTCTCATCCTGATGCACCATCCTCCCATCCTGATGCACTGTCCTCCCATCCTGATGCACCATCCTCCCATCCTGATGCACTGTCCTCCCATCCTGATGCACTGTTCTCATCCTGATGCACCATCCTCCCATCCTGATGCACTGTCCTCCCATCCTGATACACTGTCCTCCCATCCTGATGTATCATCCTCCCATCCTGATGCACTGTACTCATCCTGATGCATCATCCTCCCATCCTAATGCACCGTCCTCCCATTCTGATGCACTGTCCTCCTATCCTGATGCATCGTCCTCCCGTCCTGATGCACCATCCTCCCATCCTCCCATCCTGATGCGCCATCATCCCATCCTGATGCGCCATCCTCCCATCCTGATGCACCGTCCTCCCATCCTGATGCACCATCCTCTCATCCTGATGCACCATCCTCCCATCCTGATCCATCGTCCTCCCATCCTGATGTACCATCCTCCCATCCTGATGCATCATCCGCCCATCCTGATGCACCATCCTCTCATCCTGATGCACCGTCCTCCCATCCTGATGCACCGTCCTCCCATCCTGATGCACCGTCCTCTCATCCTGATGCATCGTTCTCCCATCCTGATGCACCGTCCTCTCATCCTGATGCACCGTCCTCCTATCCTGATGCACCATCCTCTCATCCTGATGCACCATCCTCCCATCCTGATGCACTGTCCTCCCATCCTGATGCACTGTTCTCATCCTGATGCACCATCCTCCCATCCTGATGCACCATCCTCCCATCCTGATGCACTGTCCTCCCATCCTGATGCACTGTCCTCCCGTCCTGATGCATCATCCTCCCATCCTGATGCACCATCCTCCCATCCTGATGCACTGTCGTCCCGTCCTGATGCATCGTCCTCCCGTCTGGATGCACCGTCCTCCCGTCCTGATTCATTGTCCTCCCATCCTGATGCACTGTCTTCCCGTCCTGATGCATCGTCCTCCCGTCCTGATGCACCGTCCTCCCATCCTGATGCACCGTCCTCCCGTCCTGATGCACCGTCCTCCCGTCCTGATGCACCGTCCTCCCGTCCTGATGCATTGTCCTCCCGTCCTGATGCACCGTCCTCCCATCCTGATGCACCGTCCTCCCGTCCTGATGCACCGTCCTCCCGTCCTGATTCATTGTCCTCCCGTCCTGATGCACCGTCCTCCCATCCTGATGCACCGTCCTCCCGTCCTGATGCACCGTCCTCCCGTCCTGATTCATTGTCCTCCCGTCCTGATGCACCGTCCTCCCATCCTGATGCACCGTCCTCCCGTCCTGATGCACCGTCCTCCCGTCCTGATTCATTGTCCTCCCGTCCTGATGCACCGTCCTCCCATCCTGATGCACCGTCCTCCCGTCCTGATGCACCGTCCTCCCGTCCTGATTCATTGTCCTCCCGTCCTGATGCACCGTCCTCCCATCCTGATGCACCGTCCTCCCGTCCTGATGCACCGTCCTCCCGTCCTGATTCATTGTCCTCCCGTCCTGATGCACCGTCCTCCCATCCTGATGCACCGTCCTCCCGTCCTGATGCACCGTCCTCCCGTCCTGATTCATTGTCCTCCCGTCCTGATGCACCGTCCTCCCATCCTGATGCACCGTCCTCCCGTCCTGATGCACCGTCCTCCCGTCCTGATTCATTGTCCTCCCGTCCTGATGCACCGTCCTCCCATCCTGATGCACCGTCCTCCCGTCCTGATGCACCGTCCTCCCGTCCTGATTCATTGTCCTCCCGTCCTGATGCACCGTCCTCCCATCCTGATGCACCGTCCTCCCGTCCTGATGCACCGTCCTCCCGTCCTGATTCATTGTCCTCCCGTCCTGATGCACCGTCCTCCCATCCTGATGCACCGTCCTCCCGTCCTGATGCACCGTCCTCCCGTCCTGATTCATTGTCCTCCCGTCCTGATGCACCGTCCTCCCATCCTGATGCACCGTCCTCCCGTCCTGATGCACCGTCCTCCCGTCCTGATTCATTGTCCTCCCGTCCTGATGCACCGTCCTCCCATCCTGATGCACCGTCCTCCCGTCCTGATGCACCGTCCTCCCGTCCTGATTCATTGTCCTCCCGTCCTGATGCACCGTCCTCCCATCCTGATGCACCGTCCTCCCGTCCTGATGCACCGTCCTCCCGTCCTGATTCATTGTCCTCCCGTCCTGATGCACCGTCCTCCCGTCCTGATGCACCGTCCTCCCGTCCTGATGCACTGTCCTCCACTCCCCTTCCCTGTTTCTTGCTTCTCAGAGTTGCAGACTGTACGTTTCTACCTTAAGTTCTTTCCTTAGTTTTTTCCTCTTGCTGCTGTGATAAAATACTCTGGCAAAAGCAATTTAAAAGAGAAAGGGTTTATTCTGGTGTACAGTTCCAGAGTACAGTTCATCATGCTAGCAGAGTCAAAGCCACAGAAGTTTGAACCATCTGCTCACATCATATTCCCAGTAAGGAGGACCAGCAACACGGCTCAGCCACACAGGTGCTGCACAAAGTCCTGATGACCTGAATCTGATACAGATCCCACAGGTGGCGGGAGAGTGCCAACTCCCAAGAGTGGTCCTCTGGCCTGCACATGTATTAACATACATGGTATATAATTGTACCTGTGCTCCCAATGTGTGTGGGCATGCAAAGTGCACAAAATAATTTTTTAAAATGAGGAAGCAAAGAGCAGGGAATGTGTATTCTGTTCAGCTCCCTTTCCCATTTAGAATAAACCCCAGGATCTCAGCAAATAGTGCCAACCATATGGGAGGATCTTCCTCCCACAATTAAAGCAATCAGGTAATTCCCCACAGACATGCCTTGAGGCAGTCTTCTAGGTGATTCTGGATTCAGTCACGTTAACACCAACCATCACAGCTCTCTTTGTTCCACCCACCCTTTCCCTCCTGAGCAATCCCTTCTACCACTGTGGCTTTCTTTAGCTGTAGATATTATGGTCACTTCTATAGCCCACATCGCTCTAAACTTCCTAAACTTAGGAACTGCACATCCAAGGCCCTGGGGCGTCTTCACTGTGTCGTGGACTGTCTTCTGAAAGAAGGACTGAGCCTGGACATCAAACACCTCCCCAAGATTGCTAATTTGACTATGGATCTTCTGAGGGAAAGGGAGGACCCAGGGATCTAGCCACCCCTCCCAACCAGCCAGTTCACCTTGGCTGTATAAAGTGGAGGGGCTAAGGCCATAGAGGCAGGGGTCTCTCCTGAGAGAGGACGTCGAAGGGGACGGGTCTCTCCTGCCATTGCCATCTTGTTCGGAGGTCTCAGGGGTCCTGTCCCAAGAGGAACATGAAGGAGAATGCCCCAAATCCTGTGAGTGACACACCCACACACCCATCCGCACACTGACCAAGCCCATTAAACTCGCTAGAATCTTCTAAACTATAGTTTTGGAGTCTTTCCTCATTCTGTAGGACTGGTAGGTGGGGCACTGCCTGGTGTACTCTCTCCTGGGAAGGAAATTTCTGCAACTTTCACAGACATCTGAAACCCAAAATATCCAAATGCATACATCATTTTCACCTGTAAAATCTCTCCTACCAATCCGTAAAGAGGAACAGAAAGGTGTCAGCATCCACGGAAGCCTGGGCATCTGCCTTGACTCCTCCCCATCCTGCCCTCCCATCTCCAAAGGTTTATCCAAGTCCCTTCCTGAGCAGCTCATTCGCTTCTTCCTGGTCCCACAGGTCCTGCTAAAGTGACTTCCGTCTTGACCTCTGTGTATGCAGTCACATCTTCCAACTCACGGAGTCTACAGCTAGGGCACTCTCCCAAAGATTCCCTAAAGTTTCATCTTGCCTAAAACCTCCCAATGGCCACCTGTTGGCTTTAAGATAAAGTTAATTGAATTGAATCATAGCTATATCCTGTGTTACATAGTATTGCGATTTTCGAACACCATAGGAAAATATGAATGCATTCATATTTTATGGGACTGGCTTATACCTTATTAAAAGTCATATTTATTCTCCTATTAATTGTAGGGAAAAAAATAGCACGCTTTTAGATTTTGAATTTAGACTAGATAAAATTCTAGCTTATTATCTGACTTGGTGATCTTGAACCTCTTAGTTGACCTAAATATCAAATTCTTTCATCTATAAAATGAAGGCAATAGTGCCTATCTATAATATTTCTATGAAAATTCAATAAAATATGTACTAAATTTCTAATATAGAGTCCGGCACTTAGATTTTAACAAATAGTATCTCTAATAAGCCATTATTAGCATCATCATCATTATTGCTGTTGTATTATAACTTTCTACTGCTAATATAAATATTTAATGGATCTTTATCCCTTCAATTAAGAGAACCAAGTATAAAACAAACATTTGTTTATTTTCAATAATCCATTTGTTTATTCCCAATAAAACAAGAATGTGAGACTTGATTATATGTTTATTTACTTAGATAAAAAGATATTGACAGGCCTGTGAGGGGTGCTAGAGGTTAAAGGCACTTGCAAAACACCCTGGAAACCTGAGTTCAATACCCAGATTCCACATAAAGGTAGAAAAAGAAAACTCCACAAAGTTGCCCTCACATAGCCAAACATGTGCATGGCATGCGTTCTCACACACATTGTGTGCACATACACAATAATAACTAAATTTTTAAAGATACTGGTATACCTGTAAACATAACTACAAATAACAGTCTGTTACCATGCAGATAGGCTGATGAATGTTTTTAATAATCATGAAGTAACAGTTAACTAGTTAACAGTTCATTAAGCTGAGCTTACTGGGGACTGTTTGTGCACCAAGTTCATATTAATACTTGAAACATTCTCCAGTTTGGACATCAGCAACTTAACAGACATTAAGTCTATACTTGGGAAATAAAGCAATCATATCAAAAGGTCTCTGAGATAACACTCATTCTTAATTTGGGGTGACCACTAAGTTCTTCTGAGAATTCTTGTTTGAGAACTTCACACACGTACATGATGCGTTCTCATCACATCAGCTCCCCCTCCTTCTCCAGCTGCGTTCCCCTGCTGCGTTCCCCTGCCAACTTCATGTCCTCTTCTTGTAGCCCACTGAGTTCAGTCAGTTCTGTCCTTATGTGCATGGCTGCAGGGCCAGCCAGTGGAGCCACTTCCCAGAAGAAAACTGACTGTCCCTCCCCCGGAAGCCTTCAACTGCCATAGCACCTTCCATAGCTAGTGGTAGTGTTTTGTGACTCTCTGACTCTCCTTCTCCCATCTATGCCTGGTTTTTAACTGGCTTGATCTCGAATAGGTCTTAATCACAAAGTTCATCAGTCTCCCCCCACCCCCGCCCAGGGAGAACACACAATGACCCAAACCCACATTTTGTCTATAGCATCAGACAGTTTGCTGGTCTCTGAAGTCCAACCCCATCCACAGATTTCAGGCTATTCCACTTCCTGGAGGGTACAGCCTGCTTATATACAGATCATTTTATTATTTTAGTTTATTTTATTTTTGTATGTGTATGAATGTACTGTCTTCATGTAGGTCTGTGCACCCGTGTCATGCAATGCCGTGGAGGTCAGAAGAGGGTGTCGGATTCCCCTGGAACTGGAGCTAAAGACAGTTTTCAGCCACCATGTGGGTGCTGGGGATCAAACCCAGGTCCTCTGCAAGAGCAGTCGGCGCTCTTAACTGCTAGGCCATCTCTCCAGCCCCCAGATCATTTTATTATTATCACCATGGATGTAGAGGAAGAAACAGAACCTTGAAGGCCTTAAATACATCCTGATGCCCAGCAGTAGCAAGAGTAAAATCCATCACCAACCCAAAGTCTTCTAACCGGTAGTCTGAAGAAGAAAGAAGCAGCTCTGAGAAGTAATATGGTCCAATTTTTCTGCAGTTAAAATACATGCATGTTTGAACAGGAAGCTTCAAACTAAGGACTGTGTTGGCTTCTGGGAACTGCCAGAGATTCTATGATTTGGGAGGATGAAGAAGTTGGGGGTGAGGTCCACAGTGCTTACCAGGATCTCAGTGTTCCCCAGTTCAAAATGAACAAATCCTAAACACAACAAGAGACAGCACTCAGCTAAATTCCATTGGCGCCATTTACGTTTAAAAAGCATAGCAGCGGGGCTGGAGAGATGGCCTAGCAGTTAAGAGCGCCGACTGCTCTTACAGAGGACCCGGGTTCGATCCCCAGCACCCACATGGCAGCCGAGAGCCGTCTGAAACTCCAAGTCCAGGAGAACTCCAGTTCCAGGGGAATCTGAGACCCTCTTCTGACCTCCGCGGCATTGCACGACACGGGTGCACAGACCTGCATGCAGACAGTACATTGATACACATACAGAAATAAAAAAAATAAAAAAAAAAAGAAATAGCAGCATATAATTAGAGGGGCTGGAAAGAGACAGGAAACGTGTCACTTCAAACAGTAATAGCTACAAGTGAGGAAGAAAAGTGTGACAATGGAGCAAACAACACGGCAGCATCGGCTTGGGCTCCCTCAGTGGGGGACACACGGCCTTGCATGGGAAGCCATTATAGCTCCTGTGACCACCAAGGGCAACCATGCTCAGCACCATTGTTAGGACTAAGCAGGTTTTCAAGCTGTGCCCCTCCCATTGCGTGTCCTGTTTATATTTTGGTGAGGCTAAAATGTATTTACAAAATGTGTTCAGAGTTTGTGTGGCACTCTCATCCCTTGTCAGAGTTGGATAAGTGGAGATATTACTATAATTTCACATATTCAGCTGCACAAGAAAGGAAATAAAAACAAATTTCTCAGTGCTGTGGAAGCTCAAGATCTTATTTCAGTATATTAACTGGAATTTAGCTGAAAGCAAATCACTACATCAAACACTAAGATATAAAAATGAGCAAGGTCTTCTCAGCTTTGCTAGGTTTCAGGGGTACATTTTCAGTGGAAGCATTATGTTTTCTGAGCTTTCTATAATGCTCACAACTGATAACATTCTTGGCTTGATCTTTTTATATCTCCAGGCAAGTAATGATACTGTTAGCCACATGGAGGAAAGAAATGTACTTCTAGCAGAAAAGAGGTATTTGTTCCTCTAGAACTGTGCGACTGATGTGTGTGATTACATAATATGCCTAGTTTTGTTGATCTGTAGGTTTCTACTTTATTGACAGGGTTGCAATCAGCGTTTACATCTCCATCTTCTTCTAGTACTGGAACATGTCATCTTAAAGACTTGCTTCTAGCCGGGAGTGGTGGCGCATGCCTTTAATCCTAGCACTTGGGAGGCAGAGGCAGGTGGATCTTTGTGACTTCAAGGCCAGCCTGGTCTACAGAGTGAGTTCCAGGACAGCTGGGGCTACAGGGAGACCCTGTCTCGAAAAGACCAAAAAAAAAAAAAAAAAAAAAGACTTGCTTCTAATCCTACTGACTCTGGGGAAAAAGTAACCCATAGATTGTAGCAGGGAAGATGGTGGACAATTGTATAACGTTTCTTTTCTTTCGTTAAACTTAGAAATAGAGGGCTCCCTTCTGCATAATGTTCCTGTTGATTTCTCTATGGGTTTACAAGTAGGCTCGGGTGAGGGACTTAAAGCATTGGCTTCTGATTCCTGAATGATTCTTGGACTGATCATCTATTGGCAATGAGAGAGGCCCTGGGAGTTGCCCAGTCCAGTCACCAACGCAAATGTCTACAGTTGACCTGGGATCATCCTCTTTGCTGAAGCCCACTTATTGTTTTCTTTTAGCTCAGAAGGCTAAAAAGACCTATTTGTTTTTTGTTTTTAAAATCCTCTCATCCACCCACAAAATGACGTATGTGTTCAGAACAGCCCATGATTATGTGTACAGATGTAGCCGGAACATTTATTCCTCCATTGCCAAGTCTGACCTATGACAGAAGAACAATAAACTCTCAGAGATAAACCCAGTGACACCAGAGACCCATCAGGGACTTCGCCAGGGACAACGGCTGCTCCTTGACCACCAAAGAGAAATGAATCCGATGTCACCCAAAGATGCTGCTCATTGGTTAAGCCAGGGGTCAGAAGACTTGGTGATGTTTACTTACTGTAAGACTAACCATCTTCTTTAGCCTGATCCCCTCAGTTGTCCTGTGCTAGATGAGACTTGGGGAGCTATTTTGTGATTTGGTGTTATCTTTGAAGGGAGGTTTATGCAAACCATCATTAAATATTTCTATCTCCTTATATAATATTAAATGATAATATTAAAACATATCTAGCTAAGCCGGACCTTAAGATTTGAGAGGGGGTAGAGAGAGGAATATTTTTGAGGCAGATCTCATGAAAAGTTAAAAACTATTTCTCCCTTCTGAGAGCTGGAAACTTGGGTTTATCTCTAGGGAAGACTGCTGTTTTATATTTATATTTTTAAGTTTTTATTTATTTTTTAAATTATCTGTATTTGTGTGTGTGTGTGTGTGTGTGTGTGCATGTGTGTGCCTGTGACTGAACTGCTGTAGTTGCAGGATTCTGTGAGCAGCCCGACATGGGTGCTGGGAATCAAACTCAGGACTTCTGGGAGGACAGTACATACTCTTAACTGCTGAGCCATCTCTCCAGCCCCCAGAGTGCTAGTTTGCTTTATGCAAAATATGAGTGGAACATCTTATATAATTGTTAACTAGAACAAGATCCTAATGGAGACAGGGATTTCAATTTCTCTTTGTTCTTTCATCTGTCCTCTACCATGTATGCACACAGTAAGTTCTCAATAAATATTCGTTAAATAAAATAAAATATCTACCCTTGATCAAGACCCCAAGAAGTTGTATTTTCTTGGGTGAATCTTTAATTAATCAAACTTTTTACAGTTGATAGTTCCTGTAGCAATATTTTTCTTGCTGCAGCAGCTGCCCTGTGCCTATAAGGACAGTTTGCTTATCGCTAAAGGATTTGGGACATCATACAGACATATGACATACATACATATATATACATACATACATACACACACATACAAGATAGGCAAGAAAATCTACAAAATTTTCTTTTTTCCCTTGGATGTTGGAGAAAATTATAAAAATAAAATGATCTGAGCTTGAAGCCACAGAACTTGGGCTGGACTACCCAGGTTATAATTTGGTGTTCATATTTAGTAAACCTAGACCTTAAACATATGTCTGGGACTAAGTACTATGTTTGGCAGCTTTCAAGGGTCTATAGGATAAGATCATATCCTTGTAGGTAATGCAGGGTTTTGAGGAATTATTTTACCCCATCATCCTTGGGATAGAAAATGTAGACTACAAACAGGGCTTAACATCAGCCCTGTGTTAAGAAAAGAGGGCAGGAGTCACTGCGGTTTGAAATGGCACTACATTAGTGTGTGAGATGTAAGGTCTTCCCCTAAAGATCTCAGGGTCTGGTAGGGGAAAGATGTATATATAATAGATATTAAAACACAATGTTGTAAGTGATGACAAAGATGGAGATGAGAAGGAAACTAGGTAAAGCTTGCCTGGAAGAGTTGATACCAAGGCTGGGTCCTTAAAGATGAACAAGTCCAGCCAGAAGTGAGTGGGTGTTTTGTACACCTGCATAAACCTGTGTGTTTACCAACTGGGTGGGTGGGGGAAAGGAGTGACAAGATGAGCAAGGTCAAGGACAAGGAAACAAGAATTCCTAGGGTGCGGTCTACATATTAATCAGTAGGCTAGGCTCTACAAATTAATCAATAGAGTGAGGTCTACACATATTTATGACACTGGCTTGAAGGTGAGGCAAGAATGACCATGGTCTTAGTAAATTCCAATGGCACCATTTACATATTAAAAGCAGTGTGCTGGGGCTGGAGAGATGGCCTAGCAGTTAAGAGCACCGACTGCTCTTACAGAGGACCTGGGTTCGATCCCCAGCACCCACATGGCGGCTGAGAACCGTCCGTAACTCCAATTCCAGGAGAACTCCAGTTCCAGGGGAATCTGACGCCCTCTTCTGACCTCCGTGGCATTGCACGACATGGGTGCACAGACCTACATGCAGACAGTACATTCATACACATAAATAAATAAGTAAATAAAAATATTAAGAAAAAAAAGCAGTGTGCTATCACTCTCCTGGTGTGGGCAATGGGTCCTGCAGAAATTGGTTAAAGATGAAACAGGAAGTGAGACAAAAGGACCTCGAATGCGAAGGCCTGGGTGATATTAGCAAATACAACATAGGCCACCACCCCTCAAATTACAAAACAGGTCCTCAGGATTGCAGACAAGTATCTCTCAGTTTATAATTTCTACCTAAAACTGTTCAGACACAGAAAGAACAAACAGAATCATATTTCATGGCTGACATCAGTGGTTTTATCTGTACCCATAATTTACATCCTATCACATTTCAAATACCTTAGCCTTTTCTTCCTTCTAGGAAATTGGGAGAGTGTCTTGTGATGTGGGAGGAGATGTCATCTGCAGGTTAGACAGTATGGCGTCCCCACCCAGTCTCCCATCACAGCCCCATGTCATACTGGCAAGGTATAAAGTATCAGTAATGGTGGAATTCAGGGTGTGTAAGACAGGAGAGTTGGTTAGAAGGCTGCTTGCCACGGTGTAGACGAATCAATGATCTCCTCAACTAGGGCAGTGGGAATTGGGACAGAAAGTAAAGAGTGTGGAGAAATATGCCAAGACTCAGAATGTACAGGTAAGAGAGAAACATCCAGCCTTGTTCTTACAGCTCAAATGACCTGGGGTAAGGTGATAACACTAACTTAACAGAGTTAGGGAGGAGCTGGCAGGTACCACCACCACAGAAAGACATACCATCTATGGGTGGGTGGATGGATGGATGGATAGATGGATGGATGGATGGAAGGAAGGATATCATTTTCTCCTCAACTAGGTCTACTCTGTGGACTATAAATGGCCTAGGAATTACATTAAGCTACTTTCAATAGAACTTAGCAGAAGCCAGGAAATGCAAATTAATAGGAACCAAATAAGCTTTGAGTTTCTACACTATGCTCTTCTGAAGATTATAAGGTCAGAGGGCCCACAGTGGAAACAAGTGATGTAATTGATTGTGTAGAAGCTGTGCTTTCAGCTATTTGTTAACCTAAAGAACTAGATGAGTTACTCTCAGTAAGAAACTAACAATGCAGCAAACTTCCCATCATTAGCAAGCTCAATAAATCATACTGAATATTCTCTAGCCACCAATCACTACTTCTCGACATCATACATCCATCAAATGGATATGTGTGCATACCACATTGCAAGTGCACCTGTGGAGGTCAGGGTTCAACTTGAAGGAATCAGTTCTCTCATTCCACCATGTGGGATTCAGGAAACGAACTCGGGTCCTCAGCCATGGTGGCAGGTACTTTTACCTGCTAAACTATCTTGCTGACCCCTCAGATAAAATTTCTCTCCTATCACTTTTGCCACATTCTTTACAACTCCCTGAATTCCTCTTTATGATGATTCTACTTGCAAATCACTGCCTTAAATGCCAACCAGAATGCCTTTTGAAAACTCTAGTTTCCAAAGTTTCTTGACTTCCCCAAACCCAGCAATTTTGTCTTCATCTGACTCAAGTCAACACCACCTATCAGCTTCCACATTCACATGCCAAATAAGAATACACCTATTTTGGTGGGAGTTGAGAGATGCATTAATATTGTTTCTGCCCCCTGTTCTGCTATGTTACCTGAGCTTTAGGTGTAGAGGTTCCATTATAGATGTGTCAAAGAATAATGGTGGGGGGCACTATGGAGGGTGCAGATGGGGAGGGACTTAACTAAGTTTAAAATGTATTACATGAAATGCTCAAAAATTTCACAATTAAATTAGGAAAAATGGAACTGAGACAAAGGAAAATAATACTTTAAGAAATGACCTTTTTTAGGATAGGATTTACTTCTATCCTTGACTCTGACTAAGGGAGTCCATGTTCTTCCATGTCCCCCTTGGTTTCAGTCCTACAACCTGAGCACAGCATGGGCGTAGATGGTGGGCGAAGACGAAGGGACAACGATGGTGCCACAGCCTCTCCATGTTCCTCTCATCTCCTTCGCAGGCCTGCTTGAGACATGAGCAGTCGTGAGGACACGAGTTTGAGAAACAGAAGTAAGGGGAGGATTTGATCAACTGCAATTATCCACCATGCTTTCCAGACCCAATACGGTTGGTCTGGAAACCCTCAGACTATTCAAAGAAATGGGGAGACTCCACATCCCACCATTGCCCAACATGGCTGACATGTGGTCAGAAGGTCTAAGACAAAGTCAGACCAAAGGTCCTGTGCCTGCAAGGATTAAGTATCCTTATAAGACATTTTAGCATAGAATAACCTTGTTTTGGGAGTCCTTCCCCCTGGCATGTTGTCTGTTACCTTACTCCCCCTGGTTTGATGTTAACGCAAAGGGGTTTAATCAAGCTTTGCAAGATCAGCATACAGAGACCACATGTGCTTTAAATGAGTAAGCTGAGGTAGGTAGTGTACTAGTCACTTTTCTGTTGCTGTGATAAACCACGATGACCAAGGGAACTTATAAAAGGAGGAGTTTATTTGAGCTTACGATTGACAGTTCCAGGGAATCAGAGTCCATTGTGGTGGGAGGCATAGTGGCCAGGGCTGGTGCAAAAAGCCAAGGTTCACATCTCCAATGAGTACAGGAAGTCAAGAGAGAGACTAGAGACTAGAAGGCTTGTTAAACTCACTAAGCCCGCCCCCAATGACATACTTCCTCCAGCACGGCCACACCTTCTAAGACCTTCCAGAACAGTGCCACCAACTGGGGACAAAATGTCTGAGTACTTAAAGCCTATGGGGGACACTCTCATTCAAACCACCACAGGTAGGTAGACCACAGAGAATGGCAAAGGCTTGACCAATGGTGAGCCTATACACCATCTACAGAGTTACCCTTATTTAGCCCTACCCAACTTCCATCATGCAGGATACATAGGTAGGTCTGATACATCCAGATAGTCTGAATTTTCTCTAGAAAACAAGAAAAAAAATGTTACTTTGATGCAAAATCTTCCCCCCCCCCAAAAAAAAAGAAACAAAAAATTTTTAAAGGTCCTGTGAATCAGCTGGCTATATTTAGCCTACAACCTCTAGTTTAAGGGATTGTTTAGGATAGCTTTGAATGTCACAAACCACATCAATGTTTCACAGCTTTGGAGTCTCACAGTTTACTAATACTCTGGCTACCTAATGATGGATTTCAGCAGGGGAGGAGAGACAGACCCTGGCCTTTAAAGATGTGTCTGGAGCCGTGCGTGGTGGCACATGCCTTTAATCCTAACACTCGGGAGGCAGAGGCAGGCGGATGTTGGTGAGTTCAAGGCCAGCCTGTTCTACAGAGTGAGTTCCAGGACAGCTGGGGCTACAAGGAGACCCTGTCTCAAAAAAAGATGTGTCTGGGATTGCAATAACATCTTGATGGAGTAAGTGCTAGCCTGAGTTTGGATAACCAGCACCCACATAAGAGCTGGGCATAGCAGTGGACCTCTGTAAGGCCATGCTTGGGGAGCAGAGACAGGCAGATCCCAGAGCTCACTGGTCAGCTCCTGTGATCAAACTGATGAGCCCTAGACTCAGTGAGAGACCTTGTCTCAAAAAAATATGCTGGAGAGCAATTGAGGAAGATATGCTCCATCAACCTCTCATCTCTACACACATCTGCACACACACCTCACACAAATTTAAAATTAAAATTATAGGCTAACAGATGGGTGAGATCAAATATAAACCTATGTAAATCAGGAGACTCTCCCACCCAAATAAAATGCCAACTCTCCCTTCTAGAACAGTCCGGGGATTTGGCTTTCTATGCTACGAGGTAAAAAAAAAAAAAAGTCCTCAAAGATGATTTGCTTCTGAGCCACATACTCTCAGTTCCTCTGTGAAAGGAGAGTGGCCCCTGCCCTAATCAGTACCTGAAGTGGGAACTGACTGCCAAGTCTCCACTGGGGTGAGCAGAGGACGCCAGACCTAGCAACAAGCCGGGGTCAGAATGAGAGAACTTGAGAAGGCACAAAGTGAGAGAACCAGAAACCCAAGGAAGATAATCTCATGAGTGGCAAGATCAGAATACAAGGAGGTGGAGTTTTAGAAGAAGAATGAACAAGTGAAGAGGGTGTTGTGGGCCCTTCCGATAGTGAGTAGGCAAGGAGTTTAGATGTTCGGTAACCAGGAAAAACTGCAACTGTGTCTTTGTACCTGTGTCTCTGCCAGTCAAAAGCCCCTTTGTGATTAAGCGCCCTTGAAGTAGCAGTTATGTTGTTCCTGCTATATCAGAAACCAGGCCACTTTCCCAGTTGACAGGGGCCACGCCCTCAAAAAATGGTAACTTCACTGTAATATAAAGGAACTTGTGGCTTTGATTCACACACACACACACACACACACACACACACAAACACACACACACACGGACTTTTCTAGAGGATTATGGGGGAATAAAACACCCTAAAAAGGAGATCACCATTATATGAGAGGAATAATGGTAACCTTACTTCATTAATATGCCACCCACCTCATAAATATTCAGAAGAACTTGTCTTAAATCCACAACATAGAAAGCACTTTGGAGCAGCCCCTTCCTGTCCTTTGGAGTGCTTGTTTGCTTTGCCAAGTCGACTTTTGATTGTATTCTGTCCCTTGAGGAAAGGACCCCTCCCCAACACTTCTGGATGCATTTCACAGGTGAACATGCAGGAGAGTGTCTCGGGCATGGATTGTGTTATTATTGGAGCTAAATGTAAAAGTAAGCAACTCTGGGTGCTTTGATTTTAACAAACTTGCCTGTGGTGCAGCTTACCTTAACCGAGTCCTAGATCGCCTGCAGGTGTTTGTGCTGCGTGTTCAGCATTTGAGGCATTTACCTCGGGCTTTCGTCTTAATAACCAAGCTTCTCTCCAGATATTGAAGAACTCCTAATCAAATATTCTTTTTTTCCACACCATGACAAAACCACAACCACCACAGAGACATATTTACTATGAGTTGCTCTTGTTATTTGGATTTTTTTGTTTGTTTTTTATTGTAGCAAAGTCTAGCCTTGAACTCACTATGTAGGCAAGGATGGCCCTGAACTTCTGGTCCTCCTGCTTCCGCCATCTGAGTGCTAGGATTACAAGTATGAGCCAACATACCTGGTTTATGTGCTGATAGGGATTGAACTCGGGGCTTTTTGCATGCTTGGCAAGCGCTCTACCAACTGAGCTACACTCCTAGTTCTAGTTTTATTTTGTTTTTAAACAGAGTCTCATATAACCCAGGCTGGCTTCAAATTCACTATGTAGCTGAGGATGACCTTAAACTTCTGATCATTCTGTTAGTACCTCCTGGGTGCTAGCATTGCAAGCATGTGCCACCGTGCTCACCGAGTTCCACTATGGTTTAGATGGTAACTCTTGAGCCTTTAGTGAATAGCATGAGCTGTAGGTAACAGAACATGGACAATAGGGTATTCTAAAGTTATACTGGAATCAAGTAGACTGGGATTAGTTTTAATATCTGAGGCATTATAACAAATATCATACTAGGATTCCCAGCAGGACTGAACATCAGTTAAATCCAAATGATTATAGTGGCACAGATAGGAGATGGATACCTACAAAGAATGGGAGCCTTCTCCCTCAGTGTCAGAGAAGGGGGTAGCACACTAAAAGGGAGAAGACCAAGAAGAAATTTGTGATGTTGGATTGAAATAGGACGTATTCATGTTAACTGTGGCCACACAGTTAATAGATAAGACTGATGATAGATAGATTATAGTAGATAGATGATAGGAACATAGATAATAGATTAGATGATAGATAGATGATGCATAGATGATTGATAGATAATAGATAGATGATTGATAGTTGACACATGATAGATAATAGATAGATAGATAGATGATAGATAGAACAGATAGACACATAGATACACAGATAGATAATAGATGTGCAATACATATATATGTAATATACAAGGCCAAACATTTTCCCTAACTCTCCTCAAGGAGAGATGGCCCTGGGACCAAAAACTCCCCAATAAAAGTCAAGGTGCCTATCCTCAAGCTCTGGGTTTCTACAGATTATTGTATACTAAATGTGACCAAAGCTTAGAAAAATGACTTGTGCTAAAAACAATTTATGTCATAATGTTAAAAAGTGCTCCAGGAGAGTGATGTGCCAGTAAGTCAAAGCAGGACTGCCTTGACCCTTGGGGGGCTCAACACCCACCCCCAGAACTTTCAGTGTGGGCTCCAGACAGGCACATGGACTCAGTGACATGCCGGTAAGTCCTCGGGGGCCTACGGCATGCAGGCCAAAGTAGCAACATAACCCCTCCCCCACCCTGTCAACCTGGTGGAGCTGTGGTGCAGAGGACATAGCAGGGGTGCAGCATTAGTGATTATAGTCTATGCAGCCAACATTGAGGTGCCAGAATCCAAAGAAACAAATAAACAAACAAATCCACATGTCAAAGACACAAAGGAAAAACATGTGAAAAGCTCATAATAAATCTAAACTGAACTCTACCAACCCTACAGAATATCCTTACAATGAGATCTCCAAGGAAGGAAACCAAGACACTGACCTTAGAAGAACAACTGCAGACATATTCAAAGAAATTAGAGAACTAAGGGGAGAGAATGAAAAACTCAAGAAGGACCTAGAAGGAGATAATGACAAACGTTGGAAAGAACTAAGGGGAGAAAATTACAAACTCTGGAACAAAATGGAAATGCTGAAAAGATCCCAGGCCAAAATGAAAAAAGAAAATGACCAATGAACAAGAGAGCTACAAGATGAGAATGGCAGGTTCCAGAGGGAAGTGGAACATCTGAAGAAATCAAAGGATGAAATGAAAAAGGAAATTGAAGATTCATCTAATCACCAGGAAAGGATGAGAAAAAGCCTCAGAAGCAGAATGTCAAACCTACAGGATAATATGGAGCAACTAGAAAGCTCAAGTAAAGATTATGAAAATTTAAAAAAAACACAAGAGCGGAACTAGGAACTGTGAGACACTATGAAAAGACCAAATCTCTGCATCATACGGATAGAGGAAGGAGAAGACTCCCAAGACAACACTATTGACCAGATCTTCAACAGGATAATAGAAGAAAATTTCCCCAAACTGAAAAAAGACAATCCCATACAAATACAAGAAGCACATAGAACACCAAATAGACAGGACCAAAAAAGAAATTCCCCACGCCATATAAGTGTTAAAACACTAGGTGCTCAAAACAAAGACAAAAATATTGAAAGCCACAAGAGAAAAACAACAAGTTACATATAAGGGGAAACCCATCAGAACACAGCTGACTTCTCAGTCCAAACTATGAAAGCTAGAAGAACGTGGACCAAAGTATTCCCTGTACTAAACGACTTTAGATGCCAACCCAGACTACTATACCCAGCAAAAATGTCAGTTATAGTTGAAGGAAAAAGAAAAATCATTCACAACATGAACAAGATGAAAGAATACCTGTCTAAGGAACCAACACTTCAGAAAATCCTCAAAGCAATCCAAAGAACAGAGGAAAGGAGCAACTATCCCTAAGCAATTAAATAGAGAAATCAACAAAAGCATAACAGAGTAAATACAAACCTAGACCAAGAATGCAAACAAAAAATAAGGTGAAAGGAAGCAACACACATCTCTCAATAATAACCTTAAATACTAATGGTCTAAACTCCCCAATCAAAAGACACAGACTGGGAGAATGGATTAGGAAACAGAATCCATCTATATGCTGTCTACAAGAAACCCATCTCACCCTCAGAGACAGACACCACCTTAGAGTGAAAGGATAGGAAAAAATATTCCAAGCGAATAGTACCAAGAAACAAGCCAAAGTAGCTATTCTAATATCAGAAAAAATAGATCTCGAAGTAAAACTAATCAGAAGAGGCAAAGAGGGCCATTACATCCTAGACAAAGGAACACTTGACTATGAAGACTTCACAAACATAAACGTCTGATGCACCTAACTTTATAGACACTATTATGCAGGACCTCAAGACACAGATTAATCCTAACACACTAACAGTGGGGAAATTCAACACCCTACTGAGCCCCTTGGATAGGTCAACTGGTCAAAATATAAACAGAAAGACGTCAGAACTAAACAATACAATACACCAAATGGACCTCACAGACATCTACAGAATATTCCATCCAAACACCAGAGAATATACTTTCTACTCATCACCTCATGGAACATTCTCCAAAATCGACCACATACTGGGGCACAAAAGAAATCTCAACAAATACAAAAGGATTAAATTATTCCATGCATTCTATGAGACCAGAGTGCAATAAAGCTCAATATGAACACCAGAATAACCCCAACTAGCTATAAGAACACATGGAAACTAAACAACACAATCCTGAATAACAAATGGGTCAGGGAAGAAATAAAGAGTGAAATAAAAGTATTCATGGAACTGAATGAAAAAGACAATACAACACAACAAAACTTTTGGTATACTTTAAAA